>KV453848.1:561054-1076914 GCA_001661425.1 Ogataea arabinofermentans
ACAGCATTTGCTGTACTTGAAACAGCATCAGTAGAGCTTTCGGTACTTGAAGCAGTACTTGAATCAATATCAGTTGAAGAACTTTCAGCAGTTGAAGTAGCGTCTGTTGTTGAACTTTCAGTACTTGAAGCAACATCAGATGAAGAGCTTTCAGTACTTGAGGCACTTGAAGTAGAATCAGTTGATGAGTATTCAGTTGTTGAATAAGCATCTGCTGTAGAGCTAGCTATAGTTGAACTTTCAGTACTTGAAGCAGTACTTGAAGCAATATCACTTGTAGAGCTTTCAGTACTTGAAGCAATATCAGATGTGGAGCTTTCAGTACTTGATGTGAAAATAATAGATGAACTTGAAGTTGATAAAATATTTTGAAAATCAGTAGTTAATTGAGCTAAATTTTGATACATAACAGAAGGTGAATCATCTGATGAAGATGAAGATGATGATGATGATAATGATGATATTGAATCATTTGAATAATCAATATAATTATTATTATTATTATTATCATTTGTAATATCTCTTTTTAATAAATTTTTTAAATCATTTTTATTAAATAAATCTTGAAAAGAAACAGCTAATGTTAAATTTGAGTATAAAAATACCAGAGATAATAATAATCTTTGTATATAATTTAATTTCATGATGTGTAAATTTAGTGTAAATATAGTTTTTTAGTGTAAATTTAGTTTAATTTAATGTATTGTATTTCATAAGAGAGGTTTAATTTAACGAATGGAAGGTATGAAAGAATAGTTGGGTATCTATGAGTTTGATTTAGTGTAATTTAGTGTAATTTAGTGTAATTTAATGAACGAATGAATGAGTAAGTAAGTTAGTGGGTAATAACGAAGGAAATATAATATAATATAATGTAATGATAACACCTGTTGTTATATGAAACAATACCAAATTGAGTATAGTGAAGTAAAGTAAAGTAGAGTAACTAGTAACTAATATAACTATATGATATATAAGTATAGTATATAGTGTATAGTATATATTAAAGGAGTATATAGTCAAGACAAAGAGTAAAAAAAAAAACTGAAACAAAACAAATGGAATGTAAAATAAAGCAAACAAAGCAAAGCAAAGGGGTTTCCCTCTCATTCGCAAATTTCCTTCAACTTCACTTCACTCAGTTAACTTCAACTTACTTAGTTAGTGTGTGTCTCACTCACTCACTCACTCACACAAAAATTTGTTTTGTAAACAACAAACACACACACACAAACACATAAAAATACGCCTTTTTATTGTTATTGTTTGAATTTCTTATTGTCTTATTCAGTATAATTGTAGATCTTTTTATTTTTACTCCTTTCACTTATTTGTTTACTTTATTTACTTTACTTCAATTTTGTTTATTACACTATCTCTCCCCTGTTATTTACTATTATGCTTAGTAGTAGTATTAGTGGTATTACTGTATTACTGGTTTCTGTTATAATTCTTAAACTATAATTTATTATTACTTGATATATGAGTAGAACTCTTTGACCCCGAGTATATATCTGTAACTGATTATTCTATATACCACTCATATAAGTATACACTCAGTATGTTGGACGGCCACACTGGTTCGCCGACGTTCTGTGGCTACTCATTCTGGTGTAAGGATGATATAGTCTGAGGTGTATTATGTAATGAGGCGTAGTTAGTATTATGTAATTATATTACATACTATATTACATAATCATAATCATAATCATTACGTGTAAAGATGTTTTTGTAATTTCTCAGTAATCTCAATTTAATAGGACAGATATACTATATACACTATAGATATACTACTTATACTATATATACTGTTCATACCCTTCACTCCCTACTCATCATCCATCATGTCTTACTCTCATATAAACGATCAATCTCAATTCGATATAGATGATGATGATATAATCATCCAACCTGATGATTCATCTTCTTCTAAACAACCTCAATCACAATCACAACCACAAAAGACTACAACCACTCCATCATCATCATCATCAATAAAACCACCTAAAACTAAAAAACAATATTCTGGTGGTTTATTTACTTTAAATTATTATAGAAAATACTTTGATTTAACAACAAATGAATTTTTTAAAAATATTTTAAAATCTTTAAATCCAATTAGTAAAATTAATGATGAAAATGAATTCACTGAAATTGGTGATTTATACGGTTCAATTTGGATAACTGCAACTTTAATTTTTTTATTATTTTTCTGTAATTCATTATCTGAATTAATATCTGAATTTAAAAAACATACGGATCAACCACCACCAATTAATCATTTCAAATTAATTTTAATTTCAATTAATTTATTATATGGATATATTATAATCATACCATTATTAATATTCATAATTTTGAAATTCTACTTTAAATTAATCTTGATTATATCATTGACTAAAATCATATCAATTTACTCATATGCTAACATAATGTGGATCCCAGCAACTTTATTAAGTATATTTAGAGGATTATTAATAAATCATAAAAAATTAGACTTGATTTTAAAATGGATTTGTATCTCATTAGGTTTCATATTAAGTGGTTCAAGTATTATTTTAAAATTAATGCAATATTTTAAAATAGCTTTTAATGAATCGGATTTAAAAAAATCTTATCTTTTGTTAATTGTTTTAATCTTATGTCATTTTGGTTTTAGTTTAGCTGTTAAAGTTGCTTTCTTTGGTGATTTATAGTTTATTTATGTTTATAAAAGTTTTAAATTTATTGATTTGAATTGTATTTGTATTTGTAATTTAGTAAAATTCATAAATTTTCAAAATTTCAAAAAATCTATAAAATTATATAAAATTTCTAAAAAATCTATAAAATCAATTAATTTTCAGAAATCTAAGAATAACCCATACAATTTTGATTGTAACTGTAAAATACAACTTGATAACAAAACAAAACAGCCATAGTTATAGTTAAAGAAGTTTCATTTCATATACTTCAAATAATCAATGTAATTATCATAAATTGCACAACTGAAAACCACCCGCCCGCCCACATGTGACTTTCCAACTTACAACCAACAATAAAATAAATAATCATACTATTTCATCCGTTCAACTTAAAAGTAGGACAATCAACATATACAAAACATCATACTAATAAAACATTATATAGTTAACAACTATTAATGAATGATGAAAATGGGATATATTAAATATTAATCAACTATGTGGATTATGTAATCGTATGTAATTTTTAATACACTTTTATCCCTTTTTCAAATGATGATATTCAACTAATTAAGTTACTTAGCTTTAATACATTTGGTATGTTGCCTTACATCTACTGAAGAAAGTTTAAAGTAATTGATTCAAATGCACTTATAATTTTAAATTATTCTTACTTTCAACATATACTTCTTTCTTTTTTTTTTTTCTTTTAACTGGCATTAGGAAAGGAACTTGACAATCTGCTTTTTTACAATATCTTGGTTTTGAAGTACATATATATTCATCAAATACTACATGAAAGAGAGGTTGAACAAGCCAATTAGATAAGAGAAAGGTTTACTTTTAAAATCATCATATCTGAATACTCAGCTAACTTGGATAATAACAAACATCGTTAATAGTAAAGAAATGACAAAAAAATTCTAGATTGAGTAAAGTAAAGAAAAGTAAAGTGAAGTAAAGTGAAGTTAAGTAAAGAAAAGTAAAGTAAAGAAAAGTAAAGTAAAGAAAAGTAAAGTAAAGTAAAGTAAAGTAAAGTAAAGTAAAGTAAAGTAAAGTAAAGTGATTTCGAAGCTGTGGTCTCTCCTGGATCGGTAATATGCCTATTTCTTGTGGGGTTTGACGAGGTAGGCCCAGTATATGCTTTAATAGAGTCCTTTAATTTCCCGTGTCTGAAATTCTGATTGATTGTTATAATTATTCCAGAATAGAAATATTACCGATCCTGGACAGAATACAGCTTATAAATCACTGGTTCAATTTCAAGACTTGAAAAGATTGAAGTTATTAATTCAATTTCAAGTTTACTTAAGTTGAATTGAATCAAATTGACTGAATGAAATCAATTAACTTTTAATATTATCCTTTCACTTTCACGTTTATTTATAGTCATTACTTTTGTTTCATTAGTATGATCTTGTAATTAGCGTGTCAGTGTAATCACCCTTTTTTACAAGTAATCCTATTTCTCTTACTTGATTGATTATGTCAACGATAACGGTGTGGTGGGGGTGGTTAGCAGCCTGGTTTGCTTTCCCGCACTGGTCAGTGGTTTACACGGATTTGTAAACCATTTTGGTTGCTCAACAAATTTAGTGTGGCGTGGTCGCATCGGGTTACTCATTTTAAATAACCCAGGCTATTTTAGCTAAGCACGTACTAATTCAGTATTGAGAAGTACGTAAGCAATCAAGATAAAGTATGTGTTGTAAATTTGCTGGTTTCCGGTTTTGCTGTGAAAATGTGAACCAAAGTGGTTTTGCACATCCTCCTGTTCCCCACTGGTTTAAAAAACATTAACACTACATATTAGTAGAGTCTTGTGTTTATCATAAACAAAGTAGTTGTTATCTTAATCATTTTTTTTTGCATTTTCGGGATATGAACAGTGAAGATCAGGAAAACAATCGATCTAATAAATTTGTATTTATAAACTCTGGTATATCGAACCTTGCAATGAATTACAACTCAGCTCATAATAACGCGTCATTTAATAATGATAGTATTGATTTAACTACTGAAAAGACACCTCAATTTGAAGGTATTCTTAATGGTGATAACAATCACACCATGAGAGAAGATGAACCTTATGATTATGAACAACACCACGAACAACAACAACAACAACAACAACAACAACAACAATCAAGGAAGAGAAAGCCAGATAATGCATATGGAGATGTGTTAAATTTATATCAACGTGCTAAAAAAACATTGATATCAACAACCAACAGTAATGATGATGAAGATCAGACAAACAATCTGTTATTAATTCCAAAAGATGACAGAACAGGCTTACAATACTCCATGTCTGAAGGTTTCTTATACTTACTTAAAGAAAAGGAACAAGTTTACATAGCAACTAAAAAAAACTACACCCCTTCAAAACACCAAACTAGTGTTTTTTACTTCAATGATAATTGGCTATCAACATATTTGAAAAAAGATCAAGTTGAATTATTTCATATAAGGTACAAAGAAGGTGATTTACCAATTCGAGCTGAAACAACATCTGAATTTTTTAATAATTCAGCACCTGATTCAAACCCATATACTGCTATCACATATGCTAAATGTAGTTTTTGTCCTAAGGTTTTCAGATATCCTGGTAAGAATAGACAAGAGAGAATCGATGGTAATGTTTTAAGTCATTTATATAAACATGTTAAGAAGAAACCGAAAGCTACTTCTGCTACTGCTACTGATGCTCCTGAAGCTACCGATGCTACTGGTGCTACTTCTGAAGCTACTTCTGAAGCTACTTCGAATGCTGATCCTGCTGCTTCCGCTCCCGCTCCCGCTCCCACTCCTGCTCCTAAATCAAAATCTAAAAAATCGAAACATTATCAACTTAACTCAGATGCTTCAAAATCTGAAAAATTACCAATTTTCCAAACACCTGAAGATCAGTTAAGTAAAGCGTTACTTGAATATTTCGTTGACAATGATCTTCCATTTAAAATGGTTGAGAATAAAGCATTTATTAGATTTGTTGATGCTTTGCTACGTTTTGAAATTGATGATCAAACACCTACTTTGGATCTTGTCAAGAGGTTGAAATCTAGGATAGCTATTGCTGAGAATCTTATGAATAATAAATAGTATACTAATTCACTAATTAAAGTACGTTAGTACTTTAATTATGCTAGCTATACTAATAAATTAATTTGATATGTATATTATAGTAATCCAATCAGTCTAAATATTAACGTACTTTGAATATGCTAGCTATATCAATACATTAATTTGAATACATACCACCATACTATAACAATTACATAATACATACACCATCCACACACCCTTGCACGCCTCACAACCATCGAAAATCCAAAAAATCGTCGAACTTTCAAAAATCTCAGATTTGTCCATTTCGAATTCTGTTGCCATTTTCCATTTTCCATGTTTCCTTCTTTTTTTATAGTGTTCTGTTATCATTAGATTAACTTCAATTCACTTCAATTCACTTCAATTTCCTATTATAGTTAAAGTATGTTATTCACACTTATCTAACTATCCCTGATTTTTTCACTTACTAACATTTAAACTTCTTTAAAGATGTCAACTGATCAATTACCAACTAGACAAAGAAAATTCATCAAGAGACCTGATGTTAAAATTAGAGATTCTAAAATTGATGAATTAAAATCCGAATCATCTAAATATGATAAAGAAATCAATAAGATTTCAAAAGAGATTGAATTAATTTCAATACCAAATGATTTAATTGAAGAACGTAAAAAATTAACAACTGAATTAAATTCAATTATTAAGAAACAAGGTGATGTTAAATTTAAAAGAAATCAATTAAATGAACAAATTAAATTAATTGATTCAACATTAAAAAAGAAAATTAATGATTTAAATTTACAAAATTCTAAAAATAATTTTAAAAATGTTGATGAAATTGATAACAAGATTCAACAATTAGAAAAATTAATTGAAACAGGTACATTAAAAATTGTTGATGAAAGAAAATTTGTTAAAGAAATTTCATCATTAAGAAAATTAAGAAAAGATTTTGGATTAATTGAACAACAACAAAAATCAATTGATTCAGATAAATTAAAAATATCAGAATTGAAAAAACAATTAAATGAATTTTCAAATAAAGAATTACAATTAAATTTTGAAAAAATTACAAAATCATTAAATGATTTAAATTTAAAAATTAAAATAATTCAAGATAAAAAAGATTTATTATATAAATCTAGAAAATCAATTTATTCTAAAAAAGATTTAATTTATAATGAAATTAAATCAATTAGATTAGATTTTGAAAATCAATATAAAAAATTTAATTCAGAATTAGAAAAAGAACGTAAAATTAGAGAAAATGATGAAAAATTAAATAATTTAAATTCTAAAAAAAATGAATTAAATTTAGAAATTGAATCATTAAAAGAATCATTAAAATTACCTGCTTTTATTAATGAATTAAATACAATTGAAACATTATTACAATTATTTGATCCTTCTTATGTTAAAGAAGATGAAGAACCAACATTAAATAAATCATTTAATACAATTAAATTAACAAAATCAACAAAAGTTATTTCAATTCCTGAAAATGCTATTTTAATTGAAAAGAAACAAGAAAATTTCATGAATCCAACAAAGACTAAAAAATATAAAAAATCAAATAATTCAAAAAAAAATAAATTTACAATTGAACCAGAAGTAATTTCAAAATTATCAGATTTACAAATTTCATTACCTTTAAAATCAGAAGATTTATCAAATACAATAAATGAATTGAAATTAAAGAAAGATGATTTGAAATCAAAACAAGAATCAAAAACAAATGAAATTAATAATAAATTAAATGAAAAAATTAATTCATTAGAATCAGAAATTGAAAAAATTAATGTTGAAATTAATGATGAAATTGATAATAAGAAGCAAAAAGCTAAAGAAGAAGTTAAAGAAGAAGTTAAAGAAGATGAAGAATAAAGAATGAATGAAGTATGTAAATAGATTGAGTAATATTAACTATACTATACTAAGTAATACTAAGTAATACTAAGTAATATTAACTATACTATACTATACTTTACTATACTATAAGTATTATTAACTATTATATAATCTGTTATGTAATCAATAAAATATAACTGACATAATCAATTACATAATCATAATATTATAACTGACATAATCACTGACATAATCAAATATATATTAGATAATCAATAACATAATCAACAAACTACTCTGCCCCAAATACAATGACATAATCAATGACATAATACAAACAAATACAAACAAATGCGCCTCAAAAAGAAACAAAAATTCAAAAATTCAAAATTCAACTGAAATCACTAAAACAACCACTCCCATTTACATTACATTACACTAATTATCATTTATCTTTTATTATATATTCATTATTCATTATTCGTATATTTATCAAGTATTATATTACTTTCAATTACTCGATATTACTTAATATCCATTTATTTCATTTCATTTCATTTTCATTTCATTAAAACAATTTCCTTTTGTTAAACAAATCAATCACTCAGTCCTTCATTTAATGCCATATCGGTTTATATTCAACTAATATAACATACATATACATACATTCATACATATATGTACTTATCACAGATAAAAGTACATTTATCAACTCATTCAATATAGATCGATCCTCATCTTACTCGTAAGAGTTTATCATATACATAGCATATACATACACATACACATACACATACACATCCATTAATATATACATAGAAGTATATCATATACCATGAGTCAAGATTATAGTAGTATACCTGCTGATGAAATAACACTGAATGGTCATATTCAAATATCTACAAATCCTTTTGAAAAAGAACCTCTGAAAACACCAAGATCATCCACATATACTTCTAAAAAAGAAGATGATGAAGAGAAATTATTATCAAATGAAGAAGAAGAAGAAGAAAGTACTGTTATTCAACCCACTTTCATGTCTGCTTCTCAAACAATCAAACAACCAAATAGTCCTAGTCCTCCTTTAAATTCATGGAAACCTTTAGTTGAAGATGAAGATGAAGATGCTGATTTCCATCCAGTTATTGATTTCCCTTTAAATCAACCAAAATGTTTTGGTTTAACTATAGATCAATCATCTAAATTAAGTCCTTTTTATTATAATGGTATGAAAGTTCCAATAATAATGTATCGTTGTTTTACATATTTAGATGAATTAGAAGCTTTTAAAGAAGTTGGTATTTTCAGATTAAGTTCTGTTAAATCTGAAATTAATCAATTAGAAAAATCTTTTAATGAATTAGGTGATTTAAATTTCTTATCAATGAATCCAAAACCAAACGTTCATGCAATAACAACATTATTTAAAAGATGGTTAAGATCAAATGAAAAAATCTTAAATGATGAAGAATGTAATCAATTATTACAATTAACTAAAATTCATTCACATGATATTAGAATTAGAGAATTTAATTCAATTTTAAAATCTTTACCATTTGCTAATTTTCAAATTATAAAATGTTTATTTTTATATCTTGATAAAGTTTTAAATTATTCATTGGAAAATAAAAATTCAATTGATAGTTTAGCTATGTTATTTAGTGCTAATATTACAAATGATCCATCTGGTAAAAATGTTAAAATTTTAGCTGATTTGTTAATTGATAGAGAAACTTATTTTAAATCGTGATGGAAAGAAACTTCCCTTATCATATCCTTATCCTGTCATCATATCCTATTCTTCATTCGTTCATTATTCGCTATCGAGTACTCCAAACACATTCAACCCTAGTTTTATTTCACGTGATTGTTATTTTATTTTACTTTATTTAAACCTATTGTATTTTTCAACTTCGTTCTTCAATTTCACCTTTATTTTACCTTTATTTTACTTTACTTTATTTCCTCTTTTCGTTCTGGCTTATTATTATTATTATTATTATTATTGTTATTGTTATTGTTATTGGTATGTATGGTTGTTTGTTTGTAATACATACTTGATTTAGTTATGTTTAAATGCTATTTATCTTCTATTGTTATAATCGTATCTTATCTGTAATGGTGGCTTATATACACTGTGCACAGATAGTAATGATGGGGTGACTATATACACTGTGCACAGATAGTAATGGTGACTTATATACATTATCCTTAATTCATATAACAATGAGTGGTAAGGGGGTGACTTATATGCGCTATCCACTATCCACTATCCACAAGTCGTATGATGAATATCAGTAATGGTGACTTATATGCGCTATCTATCATTCATATGATAATGATTAGTAAAGGTGATTATATACATTATCCACTATTCACAAGTCATATAACAAATATCAGTAATGGTGAACTATATGCATTATCCTTAATTCATATAACTATGATTAGTAAAGGTGAACTATGGTACACTATCCTTAATTCATATAACAATAAGTAGTATATGCGCTATCCACTATCCATATCATATGATATATATCAGTAATGGTGACTTATATGTACAAATCATTCAAATAATACGTATCGTCCAGTAAACTTACTTGTCAGAACAGTACTGTACTATCATTGACTACGTCAGAACTTAAGAATATGCCACTGACGAAATTACATCTTTATATCTTAACCATATTATCTATAAATAAATACACTCTATTTCTTTGAAATTAATTCACTAGAAGTAAATTTCTCATCACCTAATTCTAATTCTCTAGGAACACCAACATTTCTTCTTCTCTTTTTAATAACATTTTCAATAAATGCTTCACCTGCTTTATATGAAGATCTAACTAATGGACCAGAAGCACAATAAAGGAAACCTAAATTTAAAGCTACATTTTTCCAATATTCGAATTTCTCAGGCTTAACATATTCAACAACTTTCATATGTCTTTTAGTTGGTCTCATATATTGACCAAATGTAACAACATCAACATCAATATTTCTTAAATCTTTTAAAGTTTGCATTATTTGTTCATCAGTTTCACCAAATCCTAACATTAATGAAGTTTTCGTAATTAAATTTGAATTCACCTCTTTAGCAGTCTTTAAAACTTTTAATGATTGTTTATAAGTAGCACGACGATCTCTAACATGTGGTGTTAAATCTTCAACTGTTTCCATATTATGTGCGAAAACATCCAAGGGAGAAGTAGCTAACACTTTAGCCATTTCCAAATCACCTCTAAAATCACCTGATAACACTTCAATTAAAATTTGTGGTGCCTTTTCCTTTATCTTTGTTACAGTTTCACGTAAATGATAAGCACCTCCATCTTTCAAATCATCTCTATCAACAGTAGTTATGACAATATATCCTAAACCCCATCTACTTATAGCTTCAGCTGTATTCTCAGGCTCCATTGGATCCAAAGGTGCTGGTGCTCTATTCGTCTTAACTGAACAAAATCTACATCCTCGAGTACATGTATCACCCATAAGCATAATAGTAGCAGTAGCTTCAGATTTCTTACCTCCCCAACATTCACCAATATTAGGACATTTAGCCTCCTCACAAACAGTTGATAATTTCAATTCCCTCACATCTTTCTTTAATGATTGGAATGATTTACCTTTAGGAATAGGCACTTTTAACCATGTTGGTAATCTTGCATTTGGATCCTTTCTAGCTAATTCCAACGGATCTATTATAGATTCCGCTGCTTTCCCACTTATGAAATCATCAAATGATGGTCCTTTATTTAACTTGTCTGAAAATTTCGTACCTCTTCTACGTCTAGTCACAATAGGTATATCATTATCATCGTCTGTTTTCTCCTTACTTTCTGTTCCTGTTCCCGTTCCTGTTCCCGTAGCCTTTGACACAGATGCTAAATTTCTCTTGCAAATCGCACTTATACTTGACTTTATACTACTTTGTAAAATCAGCTTACTGGAAATCATAACGTATAAACAACAATCACTATCACAATACTTTGTAAAACACTTCACTTCACTTAACTTAGCATAAGGGTACAAACACAAAAAAAAAAAATAACGGCTTATTACGATCCATGAAAATAAATGCGTTGCCAACTTTTTTCTTTTGTTTGTCGAGTCACGTGACTTTGTTTCTTTTTGACTTGAACTTGAACTTGACTTGACTTGAACTTGACTTTGTTTCAGAGTCACATTAAGTTGTTTGTAATATAAATG
Source organism: Ogataea arabinofermentans (assembly GCA_001661425.1). Lineage (NCBI taxonomy): Eukaryota > Fungi > Ascomycota > Pichiomycetes > Pichiales > Pichiaceae > Ogataea > Ogataea arabinofermentans. The sequence goes on from KV453848.1 coordinate 572,865, forward strand.
TATGATGTTATTAATATGTAAATTAGCAAGCAAGAAAGTAAGAGAGAGCATAAGTAAAAGTATAAAAAACGCAAGCTGGTTGCAAAAAAATTGTTAAGAAAAAGAAAAAGAATAGAAAATATATATATACTTATATATATATATATATAAAATGCAAAGAAGTAGTAAGTAGTATTAAAACAAAGTAAAGTAAAAAAAAAAAAAACAATAACGTAACCCTAATCAAAATTGAAAGAAACACAGACCTAAGTAAAGTTGAAACAGAAAGCAAAAGAAATAATACCAAATTGAATACAAATGAACGAATGATTGACAAAAAAATAAAAGCAAAGATAAAATTTATTATTTACGCATTTAAACCACCTCTATGTAATGGAGGAACAGTTATATTTTGATTATTTTCATCAATTTGTTGTTGTTGTTGTTGTTCTTGTTTAACAGCAGCTTTCTTTTCTAATATTTTTAAAACCATATCTGACATTAATTTTTGACATTCTATATCTTCATATTTATTCATCCATGGATGTTGTAATAAATCTGCATAAACTGGTCTTTTATCAGGTATTTTATTTAAACATTGTTTAACAAAATCTTGTGCTTCTAAACTATATTTACCTTCAGGTAATGTTGGTGGTTCTCCATCAACTATAGCACTTAATTGTGAAAATATATTATCATAAGTTTCTGGTGGATATGGATAACAACCTTTTGCAATTTCTAATATTGATAAACCTAATGACCAAATATCAGATTGTACAGTATATGTTGCAACATCTGGTGATGATGATTTAATTCTTTCTGGTGCCATATATGATTGACATCCAATATTAGTTCTTGCTAATGATGCAACTAAATTCCCACTAACTCCAAAATCACATAATTTAACTTTACCAATTTCATTAACTAAAATATTTGTTGGTTTAACATCTCTATGAATTATATTATGATCATCTTTTAATTTTTTTAAACCTTGAACAACAGATTTTGTAATAAATGCAAGTTGTGGTTCATCAATACCATTTGCATAAACTTTATCTAATGATCCACCTTGCATATATTCCATACACATATAAACTGCTCCTTCAACAAAAAATGCTCCATAAAAATCAACAATACAATCACTAACACACGCATGTAAAACTTCAAGTTCCATTAAAATTTGTGTAAATTTAGAATCATCTAATTCTAATCTAACTTCTTTCATTGCCATTATAATACCTGTTGGTTTATGTAAAACTTTAGAGACAATCCCATAATTGCCACGTCCAATTTCTTCTAAAAATTCAAGATCATCTTGTGATATTCTAAATGATGATCCATTTGAAAAATCAACTCCTTTTGAATGTAATGATGCTTTACCTGAAAAATTTAATGATCCAGATTTAATATCAACATATTTAGAATAATTAGCAAACATTCCAGCTGGTTTAACTTGTCCTGGTGCTAATTTGAAATTTGGTTTTTTCTTAGGAATAGCACTTGCAACTGATGATGATGATGGTGCACCTCTTAAAGATGGAGTTGTGGTATTTGGATTATTACCTCTTTGTGGTAATACATTCTGTTTCAATTTATTCATAGCAGCATTATTTAATGATGGTAAAGATGGAAGTGAACCACTTGGTTTGACAGGTGAAGAAGATGTACCACCACTGGTAGCATTATTTTTGGAACTTGGTATTAAACTGTCAAAATCTAATTTCATACCTCTTCTTTGTGATAATGATTTTTTATTTGAATCTCTAGCTGCAACAACAGCTGAAACTTTGGGATTTGTTGTTTGTGTTTCAATAACTGATGGTGTAACAGGTGATGACATAGATTTTGATCCAAGACCTATTCTTTGAACATTATGTAAATCGGGAACTGAATTTATGGATGTTGGTAATTTTGGAGCTTCCAAGACTGGTTGTGATTGTGATTGTGATTTTGGTTTGGAATCTTTAGCAATTGGTTCAACAACTTTTGAATTTGATACTATATCATTGGTTGTTGATTTTGTTGTATTTGAATTTGTTGAAGATGAATTAGATTTGTTTAAAGCATAATCGAATCCAAATCCACCTCTTGGATAATCAACATCTGAAGGAGTTAAGATTGCAGGAGATGGAGCTCCTGATGATTCACAAGAAGATGGTGTTGAAGCATTAGTGTATACCGTTGAATGTATATTTTGATTCTTCCCACTATTGAACGCTTTACCCAATGAATCTCTAGGATTTTCAATTTTATTATTGTTATTATTGCTACTCGAACCATCTGCATTTTCTTCAATTTCCAGCTTTTTCTTCGGTAGTCTGAATGATGTACGCCTTATTAAAGATTCTGCAGCAGCTGCAGATCCAGTAGTATCTGTGAATTCATCTCTTGTTATTATAGGAGTTCCATGCCCACTTGAAGGTCCACTTAAAGGAGTGTTAAGAGATTCATGTGAAGTAGAGTACATATTATTAGGTGGCAATAATGGTAAAGGCTTATCATGGAAGGATACCGCTTCATCACTTTGTTTTCTTTGAGGATTTTGTTGTTCAGATGGCGAAAGAGAGTGAGATTTTGATAAAGAATTAGAGCGATTCAAATGATCAAAATCATACTGAGATGAAGATTCTTGTGGTGAACCTTGTTGTTGTTGTTGTTGTTGCTGTTGCTGCCTTCTTGCTTGAAAAGCCAGTAATTTTGCCTGCACACCCGGATTGATACTTCTTGTATGAATACTCAAATCCTTGAGCTTTGAAGTAGTGTCTTCTTGATCAGATGACATTATATGTGCTGGCAAGTGGTACAGTTATGAATTATTGGAAAATAAAATAGACCAAATGGATAAGATGCAGTATGAATTTGATGTAATTATGGTTAAATAACTTGAATCAAATAAATGGCTAAGGAATGATAATGAACCAACAACGGGAAAAAAAGGTGCCTTGGTTATTGCTCAGCTTTGTTGTTGTTGTTGTTGTTGTATAGAAACAATGAAAATGTGAAATAAAGACTTGAAATTGCTTGTTATAATCAGTGAAACGACAAAGGGATATGTCTAATTTTTTGATATATAATTTTCTTAATGCTAGCCGAACTAAAGGAACGTGAAGCCAGATTTGAATCTATAGAAGGAATGAAGTAAGGGAAAATGTATATATGTATGTATGAATATAAGTCCCAAGATTATGGAAGTCAGTTTGGAACCAGAATGACTATAACAAATGGAGGGGGAATAAGAAGTAACGTGTTAAGGGACAATCACTTATTTAGCTTTCAAAGAGGTATTTTAGTGTGGAGTGAGTGAGTGAGAGTGAAGAATTTGACTTGTTTGGCAGACTGCAAATGAGGCTTGCTCTGTGTGGCTAGTGCTGGTGGTGTGTGTAAGTAAGTAACGTTCTTCAAGTTTCAACTTGGCAAAGTGCAAGGGGTAGTGATGGTGTGGCTGGAGTGGGAGTGGGAGTGGGATCCGGTGAGGGGGTTGTTCTTGTGTGTGTGTTGGGTGTTGTTTATACACCTTTTCCTGTGAAATGATATATGAAATCTGCGGTATCACCGATTGACAGAATGCCTTGTAGATATATATTTATTAATGTATACGTAAACAAATTGATGGTTTAATGTATACTACTGCCGAATGCTAAAACCCCTACTTACAAATTCAGGTGAAACACGAACAAAACTTTAATTCAGCGAGAAAAACAAAATTTAGAAATCTCCGAATCAACTGGATCAAACAAAAGTTCCGAAATAAAAAATTCCAAGTTGCGTGGGAAGTGAATGCTTCTTGCGCGGCTTACTTTTGGGAGATAAAGTGGGCTGATTGATTGAAAGGTAAAGTTATATATATATATACTCTTATATCAGTTTCAAAAAATTCAGTTTACTTCAAGTACAAACAGAATCGATGCAAAGATATATCTATATGTATATATATATATATACGTGCTATATATCAACACAAATTCACGTAACTATTTGTGCATTGATTCTGTCTATTATTATCCGTACGCGTATGCTTCCAGCGGCATGTTCTTCACCTTGCACTGCAGCCAAGAGCTCTCCCCTCTAAACTTTGATAACAAAAAACTGTAATATGCAAGTTAACTATAGAACTCAATTCATACAATATGTTATTCTAACTTTGAGAAAGAAGACTGCAAGGAGAACCTCTTCAAATGACAATAAAATATGCTTTTGTGGACGGCAATAACATATCTCGAGTAACTGCATCACCACTGTAGTCGTCCTCAACTTACTTAACGTGAATAGGATTGCCTCAGGTATTCATTAACCGGTACTAATATATTTTTTGTTACAAATATTACTATACTGAGCCCATAGTTAATGAATTATAAATAGAATATTCTTCAAATATAATAATGATGATCAAAACAAATTGTGTAGGATCCACACAAGTACGACTGCTTATTCCTTATTCACAAGGTTAAGGTATCAGCTTAAATCTTAAGAGCACCTACCGACAACATGTGCTTCCCCCACATAAATTATTCTTAAGATTAATTTCTCTTCCCCTTTTGCTCTAACTGAACTGTTTTCAACGGTCATGACGCTTTCTGTATACTTCATTGCTCTAAGTTGAAAACGCTATCCTTCTCCTGAAGAGTTTCAATGACTGAGAGTGAAAATTTCGGCATGACAATAAACCAGATCAAATCAAACCTTATTAAGTCAGATCAGATCAGATGCGTGCTCCGACTTAGCTTTTTCCCCCGCTACTTTTTTTTCCGAGTGAGGCATCTCCTTACGGCGGGTGCACCGTCCTTTAATGTATCAATCGATGGACTGCGTTTGTCCAACTGTATAGTTATAGAAAATAATCTCCCTTATTCCAACCAGCTTCAATTTGGTGTTGATTAATTCATCAATTATCATTGCCAGTACCGTATTTGCTATGATCATGTTATTTTTACGACCAACCTGACCATATTCAAGCTAGTTTGGAACCAAACCGTCTCTCTCTCTCTCCCTCTCTCTGCTCAATTATCGAAACTTCTTTTGAGGCTCTCTTGGTGATAATAAAAGTTTCTTTTTTGATGAGCATACAGGCTGTATGATTTAGAACAATGCAGCTACTTGGCATTCAGTGACCTCATCGTATTCTCAAAAAACTATTTTTCACCTTACTTTCATGTTTTTCGATCCCTTCTGCTGATGAGATCAAATGTAAACTCAAATTCTATAACGTCATATTGCCGATCTTTGGTGCGAATTAGTGGCTTTGGGTGGGGCGGCTTATTATGCTACCTTTTCTGTTTAAGATTCAAAATATGTCAGATCTACTAAGCTTTCTTATGGGTTTAACGCTTTTTACTCGAAAGGAACAAATTACTATTGACCCTGCATTTCCTCGTGGTTTTCGCTAGAATTATGGTATGGCGTCCACTTGATAATTTAAAAGTAACTCTTTCATTCGTTCATTCGTGCGTGAATTTTTAACCGTTGTGCTTGATCAATCAATCATTCATCAAGGTCATTAAAATGATCTGATTCCAAATGATCGACTCAACAACGATGCAGGGGCAAACAATATACAAACATGTACAGCAAAAAGATCTCAATCTTCAATAAAGAATACTTCTAAAAATAAATTTCGTTTTTTTTTTGTGGGTGTTTTTTTTCGCAACGGTGAATAGTTGCAGGATGCACAATAAACCCTTTACTGTAATACTATTATTCCAAAAAGAGTATCTCAAGTAGCACAGGCCATGAAAGTTCCGCTTCTTGGTTGATAACTGTGTTGAACTTGGAACATTCAGTCACTAATTAAGTTTCTTGAAATGTTTTTGTGATAATATGCCTTTTGCGTATTCAAGTAATTTAGCCGAACAAGAAAACTCTGTTTAGCGTGAGCTAAAACTATGTTGACTAGTTGACTTACTTGGCAACCATGTGAACAATAATATGTCCTCATTCAAACTCGCTTTAGGTTAAGAAAACTGGTTTCTTCTAGGATTGTCATTTTACTTTAAAAAAGATTTCCCCGATGGTTATGCCGAACAAAAATTTCTCGTACTAAGCTTATTGTAATGTTACGGTGCCCTCAAAATTCCCAGATTTGTAAGAGTTCATCTATAAGGCTTTTTATTATCATTATTATATTATTATTATTTATGTTCACCCACTTCTCCCGCTAGAAATGCATCGTCTGTTCAAACGTTTGAGATTTTCCTCCGATTGCTCGCTACCAAAATTCTAAATTTAGAATTCATCTCATTGCATCTCGGAAAACGACGTTAACGTCCTGCAAGTAATTATACCTAAGCCAAAAACCCAACTAGTCTTTGAGAAATACTGTTTACACCGGAACAACTTTTGATAAACATTACAGTAACGTGGTCTATTAGAGAAGTAGAGAGTTGCTTGGTAGCTAGCATTTGAGTGAGGTGAGGTGCGTAATTGTATATAGTCAAGTTAAATATACGACTACGCCCTATTCATTATCAAATCTGAACAATCACGAGTACACCTTCCATATTGTACATTGGATACTTATGACGTCGATCTTTTGATCATTAATGAAGTTTCTTGGGGCCTGTTATCCGAGTCTATCTATCTATCTTAGAACTATTCTCGTGAAGTAAACCCGTGCACCTCACAAGATGCGATTTGGGACCTGTCATGATGTCATTCCTGCCCCAGAATCCACCTCATACCCACCCGCCTTGTCAATAAACATAGACACATACAAGTCAACCCATTGTCCCTTGCATACTTCTGTGAAGAGTCAAGGTCACCATAGCTGTATAGTTGAGTTCTTCACCGAGAATCAAATTGGAAAATAAGAGATAGAAGCAAACTGGAAATATTAGAGTAGAAGACTATCCGGATCATGCCTATTACTTTTGAAAACTTACCTAGAGATTACGAGGAACTTCAGGTTCCTGTTTATATTTTGAAAGGTCACTCAACAGCCTCCAACAGTGGATTGATTGCTGTATCTAGTAGTAAGTTTCCAATTCAATATTTTGAAGTCACTCAAGGATATTTCAAATGTTTCTTGAATCTAGGAAAAGGTATCAATGATTTATTAATTCAACATATCGATGGTGCTTTTGTGAATGGTTATCCATCGTTACCAAATTTACCAAAACCATACGAGCAAATAAAAGTATCTATAAAGTACAATCCACTTGATGCATCTCTTGTGCCTCAAATTCACTTATGTGTCATGGTTGGTAAAGACTCTCCAGGGTTGTTTGATTGCCCTAAAGATAAACAATTTGAAGGAAATGGTTTGGAAACAGCTATTAGAAAAATGAGGGTTGGTGGTAGGATAATGCAAGCGTTCACACAAGATGAAATGGCTAAGAATGGTTTAGGTAAACGTTCTTTTAGATTTGTTGAAGAGAACTCAGTATCTACCCTTAGTATCACTGATGAAAGAAATGCTGTTATGAGAGATGAAATCAAAATTCATGTTATTAGAAGTGATAGAACAGTTGCAGAGATCAGAGATGCGAATTTTGCTCAACAAAATAAGAACGCTAAAAAAGCAGGTGAATTGTTTGATATGGCATTGAAAAGTTTAACTAATTATGGTGGACCATTTAGTGATAAAGAAACTGATAAAACTCGTGCTATTGCAGCAGTCCTAATTTTAGATGCTCATTGGGATCCAAAGCAAAACTTGATTCTTGGACATGCAGCGTTGGGTGGTGGTACTGATCGAATCAAGTTGGCTATATTTGGATCTCAAGGGCTTCATTCATGGCCAATGAATGTGGAAAGTATACATAAGGCATTTACTGATTGTACAAAATTGAACACAAAAGAAGTGGCTAACGATTGTAATGAATGTTCTCAATACTGGGAATGTTTGACTGTTTCATTGGGTGCTTTTATGCATGAAATTGGGCATTCATTAGGCTGTCCACATCAAGAGAATGGTGTGATGTTAAGAGATTATGTTACCATGAATAGAAAATTCTTGACTAAAGAACGTGCTTGTGTTAGAACAAGAAAAGGTGAGTGGGGTCCTGTGGGTACCAATAGTGAGCCTGGTTGGCATAGACTGGATTTAGTTAGATTCTTGTATCATCCAGCTTTTGCCATACCCTCTGATTTGAATGACATGAACTTTAGACCTGCAGAGTCAAGGGTTAATAAAGGTATGCGTTTACCTGAATCTATCAACAATGAAGCAACAGTAATTGCAATTGATTCCGAAAACATGGAAATTAGATGTGATTCTGGTATTTATCTGATTGAATGTTACATTGGTGAATTTTCAAGGCTTCACTATGAATATTTGCCACAATTTTATCGTGGAATTGGTGCACAAAAGGTCATCAAGCTTAACCTGAAAGTTCTAATGTCTCAGCTACCACCACAATATCAAAATACTCAGCAACCCATCAAATTGGAAATATTGTCATGTGGTTTTGGACAAAAAACTATTGATAACGTGGTGAAGTACATGTTAGATCATAGTAGAGCAATCTCTATCCCACAATTACCGAACTTAAGAGTCAGACGTAGTGATAACTTTGGTTCTGCCCCTGGGAAGGACGTATTGGCTGCAATTCCACCAACTAAACAGATTGCTGTCATCAGAGTAACACATGGGATGGCACTTGATGGTTTTCAAATATACTTTAGAGATAATTCATATGTTGATTTTGGTAATTCCAAGAGTCATTACTCGGACTTCCATTTGGAATCTGATGAATATTTGATTGGTATCAATGTTAGAAGTGGTTTATGGGTTGATGCTATTCAATTTGTTACAAATAAGAGAGAAAGTCCAATGTTTGGTGGTAATGGGGGTGGTTTGCGTAAGTTTGTAGTTCCTCAAGGTACGAGATTGGTTGGGTTTTATGGGGTGATGGGACAATGGTGTAATCAGGTTGGAGTGCTATACGCTTAATACCTTTCAGCATACATAAGTTTTTTCCAAAATATACAAAATAAATAGATACATAAAAGTTAAAGTTTTCAATGGTATGGTCGTTAAAAGTAGTTTCGTGATGGGGTCGCAAGTCCTTGCTCTAGGCAACTTGGCACATATCTTTGAATGTCCGTCAATGGAACTTGCATCCCTGTTGGCAAATCGTTAGCACTAAATAAGTAATTCTTTTTGATATTATCAGCTTCTATCACTTTATCGAATTTGATATTGTTGTTGATCTTCTCAAACTTGACATTCAACGTTTTCAATAAGTTGATAACCATGATAAGATTTTTCTTGAATACCAAAGGTAAATTGTTCATCTGTTTGATTAAAATAACGTCTTCCTTGAACATTTGCTTCTCTTTGAGCTTTCTGTTACTGTGAAAGTTCATTTTGAGTTTGGATTTGATTGGATCTTGGTCCATAGAATTCAATAATCCATATTTCACCAATCCAATAGCTAATCCAACACTATCCGCACCGTAAGAATCTAAACTTTTATAATAGCAATATATAATTTCCATATATCTCTTCATGAGTTTCACATTGGCAAGGTCATCGCTAGAACGACTTTTAATTTCGATCTTCAATGATCTCTTCTCCTTCTCTGTAGTCGTAAGCTTCTCCAACACGGAAAGCTCGTTATAAATGAATATCAGTATCTTAATGTACGCAGATAACCTATCAGGTAATTTTTCAAAATCCCCAAACCTAGAATCTATTTCAGCGAAGGTAATGTAAATATTCTTGAAAATAACTATCAATTGCACTAAGATCGTATTCAAATGTAATATATAGCCAGCATTCGCAGAGTGATACTCATCAACAGAAGTGCTGTTTTTGAACTCATTTAGGACTGAGAACGAACTTCGAAGAAGATTTGATGATCGTTTCCAGTCAGAATCCGTTATACTTCCAGCTTCATAGTTCGAATCCAACGTTTCCAAAGTCAAGACATTGTAAATATGAGATAAAGAGATGGTTGCAACTACCAATTCATCATATATAGTCCATTGTGTTTTGCTCTTTCCTGCAGGGAGACTATATTGGGACCAAGGAGTGTTATCTGACGATATGATCTGAAACATCTGTATACTTTTGGCCTCGTTCAGTAGCTCATCAATATTGGTTGGTTTGCCAGTACTTTTGACTTTTACCAACTTGAAAAGTTCTTCTATGTACTCATGTAAATTGCTGGCAGAATTCATCAATTGATCAACTGAGATTGAGCGACGTAAGTCCATCAAAAATGACGGAATATCAGAAGCTGCCCTGAAACCATGTAAAGGAAACGGTATCTCGGCTTTTGAGCTTGCCATTTTCAGCTGTTGGGATTCTGATATCCCAAGAGTAGTTTGTATATGTATACATCAAGAACTGGAGATCCTGTTAATGAAAACCTACAACTGAGATAAGTAAGTTATCATTGTGGCTGATGAATTGCGGCTAGTGCGATGAGAATGGTAGCAACAATTTTACAGTATTTAAAGCTATTGAATGAAGAGAGAAATAGGGAGGGGATTAGAAGTAAAATATATGTAGCATTACAATCATGATATAGAATAAAATGGAAAGGGTTAAAAAAACGAACGGAATATAACGTTTATCTATTTTTTGAAAACAATTTCAAAAGCTTGTTCGAAATCAGCAATCAAATCGTCAATATTCTCAACACCAACACTGACTCTCAATAGATCTTGAGTAACACCTGAAGCAATCTTTTCTTCGCTGCTCAATTGCTCATGGGTGGTTGTCCATGGGTTGATGATCAATGACTTGGAGTCACCAATATTGGCTAAATTGGAGAAAATCTTCAAGTTATCAACGAATTTAGGGCCTGATTCAGAGAATTGATCCCCGGATGGATTTTCGATAGACTTGACACCAAATGATAAAACAGCACCAAAACCATTTTGCAAGTATTTTTTGGCATTCTCATGATATTCGTGAGATTCTAAACCAGGGTATGAGACCCATGAAACGTATTCGGATTTTTCCAAATATTGAGCCAATTTCAAAGCGTTAGATGCATGTCTTTCACATCTCAAAGCCAAAGTCTCTAAACCTTGCAGTAACATGAAGGAACCAAATGGATTTAAACATGGACCAAGATCTCTTAATAATTCGATTCTCACGTGAGCGATATAAGCTAAGTCACCGAACATCTCGTTCAAAATAGCACCGTGGTAACCTTCAGCGGGTTTCGAGAATTGTGGGTACTTTTCTGGATAATCACTGAACTTGAAGCCGTTGTCCTTAGTAACATCTTTGAAAACAACAGCACCTGCAATTGTGTTACCATGACCACCAACAAACTTGGTTGCAGAATGTGTAACGATATCGGCACCCAAATCCAATGGAGCACACCAGTAACCACCAGCACCAAAAGTGTTATCAACAACGACAGGGATACCCTTTGAGTGTGCAAATTCACAGATCTCTTTAAAATCTGGAACGTTATACTTTGGGTTACCGATTGATTCTAAGTAAATAGCTTTAGTCTTTTCATCAACTAATGGAGCAATTTCTTTAACAGAATCACCAGCAGCGAACTTAACGTTGATACCAAATCTTTTGAATGCAACCTTGAATTGATTGTAAGTACCACCATATAAGAAAGAAGTAGAAACAACATTGTCACCGGCATGAGCAAGAGCAGTAATAGCTAACATTTGAGCAGCTTGACCCGATGAGGTAGCAACGGCAGCAGAACCATGTTCTAAAGCGGCCAATCTTTTTTCAAAAACATCAGTGGTTGGGTTCATGATTCTAGAATAAATATAACCTGGTTCACGAAGACCAAACAAATCAGCACCATGCTTTGAGTCTCTGAAGACGTATGACGATGTAGCATAAATTGGAACAGCTCTAGATCTGTTAGCAGATTCTGGTTCTTCTTGACCAGCTTGGACACATTGAGTGTCAAAACGTAAATCTAGTATGAAAAGACAAAACGTCAGATTGTTAGGAAGGTGAAAAAACTAGGGAGGAATATATTTTTTTGAGCGATGTACTTACTTTGTGACATTATTGAGAAACTTATAAATCAGAAAGTAGGTGTTGAACTTTTCAAGATTTTTCTTTCAAAGAGGATAGAGACAAGATTGCAATAATGAAAAAATTTTGTAGATATACGGAGTCAGTCGACAGTCTCCTATATATACACATGAATATAAATCGGCATTGTCGATGCACCGGCCACTACTCACAAATCTTTCAACTGCTTAATGCTTGAACCGTAACAAAACAATTAGTTATAATTACGGGGAAGCACGATTGCGTGATTGCCGGGATATGCTCATCGCACGTGACCCGTCAAAGATTTTTCAGCACAGCCTTGATGCTATTTGTGGGGTTCCCCTTTTTGGTTAGCTGAACGAAGGTTGTGCCCTTTTTTCAACCCTTCAAGGAAGTCCCTATAATAAACTTTAATCTTTTACCTATTGTACACCCTTCTAAAACACATAGAATTAGTATAATTATGGTTTCGTTGAGTTCATCTTCGAAAGCGGGAAAATATGCCCAGATTGCTCTCAGTACCTGCTTGTTAGGACTATCAGCGAAGCTCATTACCGAAAGGGGCTCTTTATCATCAAAGGTATCAGAGTTGGCCGAATACTACGAATCATCTTCACTTGATTCATCCTCAACTGAGTTGCTTATGAAAAGAGATGACTCCTCGATTGCTACAATTTTAAACCTTGACTCATCTTGGAAGAATTCTGCCGTGTCGATAGCTGCTTCTTGCGTTAGCTTGTTTGGTAACTCTGCTAATTATGCCTTGCCTATGTTGTTTACTGAATCTGCTACCACTGAATTGCCTGGGATCTTTTTATCAAATCCCGTTAATACACGATATCTATCGGCCAAAGCTAGCTCATTACGTCAGACTTCTCTTGCAACCATTTCAAAATCTCAGCTAACTTATTTTGCCTCACTCATTGCCTCAGATGGAACTTCTAATATTATGTGGTTTGTCAACATGATTTTATTTACAAGCAACTATGCATCAACGTCATGCAGTGATGTTGAAAATTTGTTGACGTCATTCAACTTGACGGGTGATTTGTCATCTTATGCTTTATCAAACTTCTTCAATATTGATAGCTCGGATTATAATGATACTTCCAGTACTGAGTACATAATTGAATCACTGTTGTCAGATAACGGAAGTTTTACATCAAGTGATCTTACCACCTTATTGGACAGCATTAGCTCAAGCAATGTTACTGTTTCAGAGTTTCAATCTGAGCTACTGATTGCTTTGGGTAATAACTGTCAACTAAAGAAAGCTTCAGTTGGTTTGATTGTCGTAATTTGGTTGACTTATTTGGTAACAACAGGAGTATTGACTGCAAGTGGCTTGTCCTTCTACTCAAGTTACAAAAAGCTTCAGACCTCAGGAATTTCACATGAAAGTTCTGCTGGTGAGACGTCTTCAGGTGATCCCGCTGAACATGAGAATGAAGCCGACTCCGACAATTCTGTTGAACCTTTAGTTTACTTTATTTATAAAAAAGATTGGATGTTTCCAACAATTGTACCTGAAACACAAGCAAAAGATTACGGAATCAGTCCTTGAAGGAAGTATGAATATATAAATCGCTTTTTATTACTTAGCTAATTTTTATTCTATGTTTTGCAATTCAACGAGCAAAGTCTTTTCTCTGAATCTTGACATTTAACTAAATTCAGCAAATAAAACGCGTATTCGTAAGTAATGAAAAGCAAATTTGGCTTGAAACTTGAGTAAGCGAAGCAATAGAAAAAATTATAAAAGCTAAATCAAAAGAATACAGCAATCACTAATAGTGTAGAAATAAATGACAGATAACCATCGTAGGCAACTCTGTTTGCAAGCGCAGCACCATTGAGCAGTGATGTTTCAGAAACCGATACAGTAGTTTGTAGCCCCTCAATGAAAGCAACTCCTGTTGTGTCTTCATCGGCATATGATATGCAAACTCTGGTATTTGGTACAACAGTCGAAGTTGTTGTTACAGTTGAGAAGTGAGTCACGGTAGCATATGTCTTAATAGGGGTGGTCGTTGGAGTTGGTACAACTGCTGTAGTAGAATGGTGAGATGTTGAAGTTGGCACAACTGCCGTAGTAGAATGGTGAGATGTTGTAGTAACTACTGTTGGATGAATGGTTGAAACGATAGTTTCTACTTGTGTACTCAATTGTGTCTCAGTTCCCAGTGATAGGTACATAGAAGTGACCAAAATCTCGGAGAAATAAGTTGAGAATACAGTCGAAGTGATCAGCAAATTCTCAGTGTAGTACCTGTAATAGTCAGTATAGATTGTAGCTTTTGATGTAGTGTAAGAAGTTGAATCTGATTGGTTGAAGTAGCCTGAAAATGTTAAAGTGGTGACGGGGTAGACTGAAGCCACGGTACTAATTGCAGATCGAATATGTGCTGAGCCTAAAGCTTTCGAAGTTGAATAAATGAAAGAGGAATCAACAATGGTTAAAGTTTGGGTAAATGTTACAAACAACACCACAGCTGTGGTACGGGAAACATAGTAAGTATTTGTATGCAAATTTCCAATTGTTGTTATAACTGTAGTTAGGCCCTTTGTGGAAGATTCAACTACTGGGAGGGATATAGTTGTAGTTGGAAGCTGATTCTGACTCGTAGTAGTCTGACCGGCTCCAGTTTTTGAAGTAGTTGCTTTATTGGTTGTAGCTACTGTTAGTGTAGAAGTTGTCGAAGTAGATGAAGTTTTCTTGGTGGTAGTCGTAGGGGTAGTAGTTTTGGAAGTGGAAGTTGAAGAAGTTTTCTTTGTGGTAGTCGTTGGGGTAGTAGTTTTGGAAGTAGAAGTGGTGGTGGCTATCTCTGTGGTTTCATGAGTCAAAGAAGTAGAAGAGGTCGTAGTTGAGGTGTCAGTGTTCAAAGTTCCTTGTAACGAAGCTGCAGTAGTGATAAGGATACACCCATCACAAGAAAAGTCAGTGTTATACTAATTTATAATATCAGAGAAGGTTAATATTTTTGAAGTTTGGAAAAAGCCCTCTATAAGACAATTTTCGATTGAAAAGGGGAATAAAAGTAGGTCTATCATACCCTGGTAGTAATTGCACCAGAAAGTGCAACAAGAGCAAGCAATAGTATATTATAGTTCATCATAATCATCATCACTGTCAAAGGAAATCTAGCCGAGTTTGTTTCTGTTGGTATATGTTACAACCCTAAGATAGAATAGGTTCTACGTGATTAATGCAAAGAAGGAAGTCAATCCCTCTCAAAAACCTTTTTTATAACAAACCGGTGACTGAGTCACATGACCTTCACATTAAGGGGTGTAAATTATATAGGAGGGGGTGTTAAAAATATTTGAGCTAGCTATTTAATAACCACTTTTAGTATTCTCTATAGCTTTGTCAAGATCGTCAAATAGAGCACTCCAACGAGCCTCTTTACTGTTGGTGGTCAGTGCTGATATCTCTCGTTTATCCTGTATCGTTGCAACGTCATCTTTCGAATCCTCGGAGTCTACCGCAGAGCCCTTCGCTAAGATAATATTAGCATTTTCGTCGTCATCATCATCACTTTCGTCCGAAGAAGAGGAGCTGTCAAAATCACTGTCATCGAACTCTAGTCCAATATAACCACAAATCACCTCCATAGCTTCGTCCCAATTGGCCAAACAACACACATTGGGTTGATTATCAGTAAATGAATTCGCTACTGTTTTGGTACTTATCTCAATCAAAACATTTTTGAAAGTGGGTAGCGAAATTGTGTTTTTCAATTTTGCTCCAGATAGTACAACGGTAGTGATATCATCCAATCCTTCTCGAGATGAGAACCTTGAGACATGCTGAGTCAGTATATTAGACAGTTCATCTTTGGAGTGATGTTCGTTGGTATCATCAAAAGAAACAGGCGATTTATCAGCTCTTGGTGTGAGAGCATTTAGATCTTTCTGATATTCATCAATCCTGTCCAATGGTAGCCATTTGTTTCCATCATCAGGTGCTTTACTACTTATCTTAACGCTATCCAGTACTTTTGTATGGTCAGATAGGTTCTCAGTTGAGGTAAATATCAGAAAGATGTCTATATGAACAAGTAGTAAACTTTTAACGATATTTCTTATTGAAACTAGTGAATGAGAGGATGAAATCAACTGATTGATCACAATGATCATCTGGGAAGGCTTTCTTCTGAATATTAATGAATTGATCGTAGCTTCGTAGAATCTTGGGTTAACACCATTTGGCAGTATTGCAGATTTCATATTATTTGTACTACCACTTGCAATTTCATCTTCATCTGCTTCACTGAAACTCAAGATATCATAAAACTCATCTTCTTTGATCGTTGATGTAATCAACTCGCTTGGGAACTCTATATTCTCATTACTCAATCCAACACTCCATTTCTCAACCACATTTGTATCTTTACAACTCAAATGAACTTGCCCACTGCCACCAGCGAGTGATTTCAAAGTTAGTATGGAATCGGAACGGACTTCAATCCTTGTATTTTCCAAGATTTCTAATGAATAAAATGTGCATTTTTCGAGATCTATCATGAGTAGGCCACTTCTAAACAGATAGCAGTAATATTCACACCAGTTGAGACCATCTTCAGAAGATGACAGCTTATCAAAGAGTCTGAGCTGACCAAAAAATTCCAAACTATTTGGATCTAGTTTATTATCAGAGACATTGCTTTCGCTGATTACTTTTTGTATAGCTAGCTGCCGCAACTCATTAGTAAATTTTGACTTGAGTAAGTATAACGGAAAATTTGAATTCCATCTATTTTGCAAAGCTGCTGGTAGCGATTGGTTTGATGATGATGGAATCACTGGCGATTTGTTTGAAGCTGAGGAGATTATGGAAGATATTGCTGATATTGATGATCCTCTAGAAGGTTTCTTCTTATGTTTATTCGTCAAAAGATCCCGAGGTGGAACGATTGTCAATGAGTCGGATTTACGTCTTCGTTGTTGTATAGTAGGAGAAGGGAAATTTGAAGACGAGA
Source organism: Ogataea arabinofermentans (assembly GCA_001661425.1). NCBI lineage: Eukaryota > Fungi > Ascomycota > Pichiomycetes > Pichiales > Pichiaceae > Ogataea > Ogataea arabinofermentans. The sequence goes on from KV453848.1 coordinate 589,755, forward strand.
CAAATTGATTAGACATCCTTATAGGTGGAGTGATTGATACGTCATTGACATTGTTGTTATTTTGGTTTTGGAATTGCTGCTGATGTTGGTGCAATGAGCCAAGCATTATCTTTGTGACAAATTCATCGATTACTAGCTGGCCTCCTATTGGTATAGCTTTTTTCTTCTTTTCACATTGTGGGCATATAGGGAAATATGACGCAGAGTTTGTAAAGTCAGTATTGGTTTGTAGTATTAGTTCCATTTCCAACAGCAGGCATTTTTCATGACAGCAATGTCCACATGACAAATCATAAATTTTTTCAGACTCGTTGTTATCCCCGTAGACTAACACATTTTCCAATGATAGTTCACAGAATAAGCAGTTGGTTGCAATTCTTTGTTTTCTTCTGCCATGCTCATCTACCGTGCTTTGATGGGAAGGTGTCGATGTGATACTTGATTTTTTCAGTGGAGAGTATGATGTTGGTTTGTAGCCTAGGTTTTGATTGGATGTGCTACTGTTGTCAATCGATCCGAAAGACTTATGGCTATGATGTTGTGTTTGATTCAGTCCGAGTCCCGAGCTTCGTGATGTCTGATTGTCAAATATAGATGGAGTGGAAATTTGTGGTGGCGCAAAGCCAGAGAATGTACCACCCGCTCGTGGAGATCCAGAGCTACTTGTTGACATTGGATATCCAACATTTTTTTTGTTCACAGTTGAGCTGACGGTCTTTGGGGAACCAAAATTCTTAAATTTTCGAGATAGATTTGTTAACTTTCTGGAAATGTCAGCTGGATTGGTAGGGCTGGAAGAAGTTGAGTCTGAACGAGCAGCTGAATGTGGAGGTGGTGGTGGTGGTGGTGGATGTTGGTTTGGAAATGCAAAAGTTCCAAGTGAGCTTGCAGATGTAAGTGAACTGGTATTGATTGCCGGCAATAACGTGTCATTTTTGTTCTTCTTTTTAGTGCTTCTATTGATATTTGGTGATTTCGAGTTAAATGATATGGCAACTGATGCAGTCAAGTCTTCCAATGTATCAGGCGATAAAAGCCCGCTTGAGTTCATAAAATATTTCTTTCTATCCTCGTTGAGTTTACTCATACTTGCGTTCAATTGTGGGAGCGTTCTAGTTTTGAAAACTTAATTTATAAGTATCATTTGATAGTGAGATAAATTGGATTGGCTTGGTATATAAGTGTGGAAGGATATTAATCAAGCCTGGACTGTCTTTCAAAATATCAGTGAGGTAAGAATTTAGGTATACTTGATGAAATTAGGAGTTCTCGAACAGTGGTAAGGTCAAATAAACGGTGTTGAAACACAAAAAAGCATGAAAACTTTCATATGTTCTAAAACGGGTGTTTCGAAACAACTTGTTCCACTGCCAACTACAGCCCAAACTCAATCCAACACCCTTGCCCGTTACACTCTGTACTCGGTACCTGCTGATGCCGCAACGATTGCGTCTGCGTCTGCGAGGCACCACGCTGTTCTCTGTGAGAGATGGGTGGCATTCCGTGGGAGATTTGCGTGGACAGATATGAAACCGCAGGAGACAACAGCGATTGACAGGGGAAAAGTAAAGCCGCATATAAGCTTATGTCACAGCTTCAAGTGCCTGCCTAATAAACTACAAGCAGCTTAGTAGTGCTAATGTCAGCATTCGCTTCTCTTACTTTATAAGTGGCTCCACCGCCGCTGAAAAGAACGAACAGCTGAGTGTCGGCGCAGACCGCCGGGAACACACGCGAAGTTTCGTGCTCTTTTGATACGCGTAATTAGTTGCCGTCGGGAATTACATACCTTCCACTGGGAGGTTTTCCGCTTACATAATCATTTGTCTGATTTATGAACTAGAGTCCGTCCGTGAAAAGTCCCATCATGGGACCTCTCCTACTGTACTCAGATGGTTTGAATAGTTCAAGCTACTTCGTTGTTACTAGAAATACAATCTAGTTCAAGATATAGTTATTAACTAAACTAACAATATAGTCACTTTCGAATTTTTTGTGCTTTTTTTTTTCATTTACTAAAACAATTAAAAAGATTAAACGTAATTAGGCCGAAGTGAATAGGAATGCCTAATAGAGAGTTAGTTGATTCGTCAAAGTAGCATTCTCTATTTTGCGAAAGATTCCTCGAGAGCAGCTATTTTGCTAATATCGTTATATTCGCTGTATGGTTGTGTTGTACTGGAACTTCCACCTGCAGCAGCAGCCGAGTTCTCAATAGCAGATTGACCAGGCATGAAAATAACTTTTGAGTTAGCAGATTTTGCCATGTTTTGCATTGCATCCAAATATCTAATTTGCATAGCTGCCTTAGAAGCCAAAATATCAGCTGCTTTTCTCATTAATTTAGCACTCTCAACCTCTGCTCTTGCCTGAATGATCTTAGACTCACCAATTCTCTTAGCTTCTGCAGCCATCGATAAAGAGTTTGAAACTGTCTGAGGCAAATTCAAATCCTTGATTAGCAAACTTTCAATCTTAACACCCCAAGAAGAAGCAGTATCACTGATAACTTCTTCAATTGACGAAGCAATTTCTTCTCTTCTTTCAATAACATCCTGCAAATTACGAGATCCAATAACTTGTCTTAAAGTGGTTTGAGTTCTTTCTCTTAAAGTTTCCTCAATGTCATCAACAGTAAAAATAGCATTATGAGGTTCAGTAACCTGATAGTATAAAACACTCGAAAGTGAAACAGAAACATTATCCATCGTGTAACAACTCATTGTTGGGATTTGCATGGTCTTTAACATGACATTAGCAAGAATGATTTTTTCCGATAAAGGATTGACCTTAACTAAACCTGGATCAACAGCTTTGTACAATTGACCAAATTTGGTAACTAATCCAACATAACCTTGATCAACTTTCTTATATGGATTGCTGAAACACAGACAGCATGGAATCAAACCAATTTGACCAAAGCAATAACCAACTGAGTCAACAAGACTACCGTAGCTACCATTATCAGGGGTCTGCCATTCAAATGCAAATGGAGTTTGAAGTTGATCCCTTGATTCAGGTTGGTGAGTGATTAGTTTTTTAGCACCATTGGAAGCTTTCAGTTGTTGAGCGTACTCATCACTCGTGAGATCGTCATTCATTGAGTGAGCTCCTGTATTACTAGCATTAAGATTCATTGTTACTTTATTAGTAAGTCTTAGATAAGAAATTGGTTATTTATAATAGAATTACATTATTAAAGAAAACTCGTTGATAATATGGCAAATGACTTGCTATTTATACAGATAATACTAGGCTTGGAAGTTTTCAGTCGAAAACTAAAGCAACCCGGTTAAAACGGCAGATAACGTGGGTGAATACACCACATATGCTTATTAATGAAGTTAATTTGTCGAGATGCATTAGTTAGTTTGATATTTTGCTGATTTTTCAATTGGCTGGTTTGGTTTAGTCCCTCTTGGTTTCACGTACCATCAGCTAACATATGTATCGTTGATTCACAAGCATTGATAACAAAAGCGGCTTATTCCCCACTGCGGCGGAGTATAATTTTCTTCGTTGGAATTAATCCAAACTTTGGCAATTACATCATTTAGCAGAACTTAATTCAACTGATAGTAGCGATTTTTCTGCTTTCTAACATACAAAGATCTTATTCATAAACTTAATTATTTATATAGTTTTAGCACTCAACATCCAATAATTAGTAGCACTATTACCAGATACGAGGTAAGATAGGATTTTTGTTACCTATTATCTGCAAAACGAAAGCTGATTTACTATTGTATGGTTTTGCTCCGTTCAGCTCAGCCTCCAACTTTTAACAAGTGATTGTTTTCTAATCTTTTTTCTTAATAAAGAAGATAGATCATGCATATTGTAGTGTTTTTTTTTTCTGTATGTACTGTTCATATCATTTTTGTCACAAAAAACCGTTGGAACATATGAAAACAAGATAAAACACGCAAATTTCACAATCAATTTAAGCCAACTTAGTTGAATGACTAGCGTCTAGTCTGTGTCATTCAAAACAGTACCTTTCCGACACTTAAAAACCGTTGAACTCGAAAAGTATCATGGACTCGGATTTAAAATTCTATTCGGTAGTGTGCGGCTAAGCGGTTATTAAAAGTTGGTTAAACTGCCTTGTCACAAAATCGAGGCTTAGACTGAACTGATACGAGGAAACTTCTATTATGTCCCCAAAGGGTTATAGCAGTCATACAGATCATATTAAGATTCCACGATGAAGTTGATGACTCAAGTCGTTGAGAATTCTGGTCATTCATTTGAAGACTTTTAAACCGTTTCTTGCCGTATGATGCCGGTTACTACCAATTAGTTTCATTTGTGGTTTGTCAAAAGACTACAATTCAGATAGCAATAAACATTATAATATAATACATAATAAGAAAAGAACTCTAAAATAAAAAAGAGTTGGGTTTTGAAATGAAAAATATGTACATCAAAATATAATCTCGGTCTCAGCCACTTGTGCTTTGAATCAATCATAAGAGCACAAAATGTAAAACACTTACATCAGCTAGCAACTTAGCTACAGTTGAATTGAACAGACTCTCTTCAAGAGCGCTCGACACTCAGACTAGGACTGTTTGGACATCTCGTAATGTAGTTCAACACCTCATTTGATTCATTTGAATTCAATCGTGTGCTCTCAGGTCTCAGGTTTCTTCCGGTGCTAGCAGCACTACTTTCATAAATATGATTGTTGGATCCAACACTTTCATCTTCGTCGTTTCTATTACCATCAGTATTTAAAGTACCTGGATCATTTGTGCCACTAACCAATGGGTCTGGTTCACCTGCTGTATAATTGAAATTACTTGGATTCTGAACAAAGAATGGGTCTGATAGATCAAAACCAAGTAAAGGATCAATCGTAAATGAAGCTGGGAAATCGCTATTCTCACCAGTACTATTGTTATTGTATTGTGCAGACTGTGGAAGTGGGAACATTTGCTGTGTGGCATTGTAATAATCTAGATTGTAGTTTGCAAGGGAAACCTGTGATAAAGATGTAGAGTTATTGTTGTACAAAGACATCTGTGACATTTGAGGATGCTGGTAATCTGACTTAACTTGTGACTGTGATCCATTTCCTACACCGTACGATGATGAAGCTGAAGAACGCTGCTGTGGTGGTTGTTGTTGATGATTTTGCTGTTGTTGTCTTGGTTGCTGATGTGATTGATCCTCTTGGTTCTGCCTGTTCTGGAGAGTGTTTAGGTGATTATAATTATGATGAGCTTGTGAATGTGTCAAATGCCGATCTTGTTGATTGGGTGTTGGTACATTTGGTCCCATTTGAGCAGTCAAATGTTCAGGGATATTGTGTAGTTGAATGTTAGTGAAAGAAGGCATAGATTGTAAATTTGGGGTGCTCAACTGTAACTCAGGGTTGCCAGAGACTTTTGAAGAATCGTTAATAGGACTCATTCCAAACGCAAAAGTCGGCTTCGAACGAAGTTGCGAATAAATTTGATTTTGAGATTGGGATTGTGATTGTGATTGTGGTTGTTGGATTTGTTGGCCGTAATTTTGTTGCTCATGTGGTTGTTGATTTTGTTGTAGATTCAGTTGTTGTCGTAATTGATTCTGGGGTGATGCAACCGGTGACATTGAAGAATTCAGCTGAGTTGCATCATAGCCTTGTGAGACTTCCAAAGGACGTTCTGCTATACGGCCCAGATGTGATGGTTGTTGTAGTTCTTTTTCTATATAGATTCTGAAGAAGTTATCACACATATCGTTGATATACTGGATTATTCGAACAACGTTAGGTCTCCAATTATTCAGTCCAACAGTATCAAACAACTTGATTAATTTTTGTCTAATAAGGCCAATCTCGTTATAGTAGGCCGATAATTTGCTATAACCCAGATGCATCAAAGTATACATCACAACAAATGTCTGATATAAAAACGTGTAAAAGAATGGATATAGTTGTTGGAAGTACGGCAGATGAAATTTCTTGATTAGCTGCTCCGTTAACTCAAGGCTATGTTCCAGCACTTTCAAAATTGAATCCAAACAACCTTCTAATGATTTCTTAAACGAAGACATGAAATGCTGGTGGAATTTGGCTCTATTTCCATAGAGCAAGATTAAATCTGATAAGGTATCACAATCAGTTTTCAATAGACAATGAGCTTCTTCATGCTGATAATTTGGGCACGGGCGTAAGATTGTGAATCTAATGTCCAATGGACAGTCATTCAAAATCTTACTCAAATTCAATTGACTCAGAGACTTGAAAGAATTTGATTTTCCACCCTTTTTGAATGATTTCTTGTTGTCAATGACAGGTAAGGTGATGAAACTTGATTTTGTATCATCTCTTGATTTCAAATCTCTCATTATTCTCGTATCAATTAGAATCTTCTCATAAATCAAAGCTTCATTGACAAATGCTTCATCAATTTCCATTATAGTATCAAAAGAGATCTGCACTTTGTATGAGTCTATCAAAACGTTGGTTGACTTTTTTACCAATTCAGCCAGGGCTATCTTGTAGTTCAATCTAATTTCATAGTTTCTAAGCAAAGGCTGGAAGTTGAAAGTCACAGGATTTGGTCTTCCTAAAACAGAGCATAACGTAGCCGAAATAAAATTGATCACAAACCAAAGGGAAGCTTTATGGTTATCCCTCACAACATCTAATGCTTTCTCGTGTTCCTCTAGTTTTAAAGTATTGACAATGTTTTCGTCATATACATGTAAACCCAAAGAATAAGCGGTACTTACAGTCTTGAACAAAGATGCCCAACTTCTTTCAATTTGATCATTGTAGAATAAATCCTCGCATTCCAAAACATAAGCTCGTAAGCTAGTTGTCGTCTCCACCTGAAGACCATTCTTCAAATTTTTATATTGTTTATACAATGATGGTCTAAAAGTTTCATATTCAAGCTTGTATTCAACCATGAGAGGGTCGGTATTAGGCAAACTTCGTAGCGTAACAATGATAACCATGATAACCAAAAGTAAAATATCATCATCATTCTTCCAGTTTTTAGCACTCTGGTAATTCTTCAAAAACTCTATCAGTGGTTCCTTTTCCAGATAATTCAGATAATGTATTCTTAAATGAAAGAACTTGTTCACTAAGGCAATTATGAGTTTGATGTTCTCCTGAGTCTTATTCTTTGTTTGTTTGGCTTTGCTTACTCCATTAGAGGGAGTTGAAGCTCCAGTATGAGATCCAGGTACTGGTGAAGAACCACGAATAGAAGAAGCTGGTGGATTGTATAGAATTGGTAGTTCTCGTTTCTGTTTGATCTGTCTCTTAACTTTAATGTAATGATCAAACTCGTTGACATCACTCTTTGTCAATGATGAAGATATCATGAATCGAGTTGAATTTGGACCATAATATATGCCTGAAGTTTGAGGATTGGTACCTAGAACGTTATCGTTACCATAATTGACATCAGTATCGTTATCATCAGAATCTTGTTTGTTTCTTTCCCTCTTGTTCTTCAATCTTGAATCTTTCAACTTCAGTCTCAATGCCTCATTTTCCTTTCTAAGTAACATGATAATGGATTCTGCGTCACCTGCTTGAGCAGAGTATTCGGACCCATCAGCTTTCCTTTTTGATCCACTAGACTTATCAGAGAGACTTGGAGACAGTCTTGGCCTCTCAGGTGATGTGTTTTTTGAAAGAAGAAGTTCTCCCTTACTAGAGCCAGACCTTTTTATTACTGGTCTTGGTTGTGGTTGTATTGTAGCCGTTTGAACATCATCACCTAACACTTTATTATCTTCATCTGGATCTTCTCCACCCCCTGGTAATACTGTTTCGCTGGCTGGTAACGGGTCTATTCCGTCCAAAATGAGTGATTCAACTTTGATAGATCTGAATTTTGGTGGATATTCACATTCTCTGTTCTTTATTATGCATTGATTACAAGGAGTTGACTTGTTACACTTGATTTTTCTCCGACGACACTCAACACAACTGATTGGCATCATCTTGAAGGAGTTCCGTAAAGTTGAACAAGGTATTTGATGTTGAGAGATTATATTCAGCTTAAACACAGCTATATCCAGCTTATGATTTCAAATAGATCCTCCTTGTTGAATTCAGCCTTTGCTTAGAGAGGATTCCAACTTTTTCTTGCTTCAATGGGCCAGTACAGTCTCGTTGATGCAAAAGCTTCGGTACAGATAAGATATTCCGATGAGGGCAATGAGGTACGATCAAACGAAAAGCACAGTCTTTGAAACTCAGAATCGGAATATCAATCAGCTTCCTAAAGAGACTTTAAACTAGTTAAGATATGTGAAATATATGGAAGTTATGGAGTATTCTCCTCGATATACCTAAACGATAGTCTTGAGAGACGGTGAGAGTGACAAAACTCATAATCGCTTTTGCAGATTGTCTGTTGTCGCTCGAACATCCATTTTGTTTGCCTGTTTTTCCCGTTTCTGCGCGGGCAGCCCCAGTGAAGCATTGTTTTTATTCTCCTGTGGCAGCCAACTTTTGTGGGGCTCGAGCAGAAAAGCGCGGGGAACTGGGCCCATCCCACCACGCGGGCCAGCACGGGACGGAGGTCCGTGAGTTTGAGAGGAAGATTTCCTCTATTCTTCAACGTTTTTCTTCATTCGGTGTTGAACGATGTCTGTGGTGCGTGCACATTAAGAGCAGGGAAACATTAATGAGTGGAGTTTTTCTCAGAAGTTTCGATCGAGGGCGGAATATAATTTTATTTTTTTGGAACTCTGTTCCGACAGCGTTATGGTAGATGATCAATACAATAGAGTTCCCATTTACCGTGTAAGAAATACTGTGAAGTAATAAGTGGTCAGGCTCCATGCCAACCAGGGTGATGATTGAATTGTGGTTTTGATTTAAATTCAGTCAAAAGTCGCAAGAGCTGCCTCATTTGAAAGTCTGATGAACGCTAGATCTCGAGCGGAAAATCCCACGGGGAAACACAATAGTGGAACGCGTGCACGAAATGGACTTGAAGTTGATGAGTGAAATTTGCAGCACTTGATTTCGGAAATCGCGAGAGCCGTTTTATGTGGACAAAATTCAATTATAAGTTCAGTAGAGTTTGAAGACTGTTGGGACTACAAGCTTAAAATCCAATGGTTTGAATAACCGTCTAAAGTTCTATTTCCCTGGTTAGTTTTGTGAATGAGCCTCGGAACATTGAGTTCATTGCAGGTTTGATACCCAGGATCTGTCAATCTACAAGCCCTTATGCTTTTCTACTAACAACAAGTTGTACTTTACAATCTCATGAATCTCCAACGGTTGAACGGCAACGAATCTATACGGTTTTGAGCCTTTTGGTATAGATTACAGGGTTTTTTTCTTAGATGAGAAAGGTTTCTGAGTCAAAGTATACTGTATGGCATGATTCTAAAAAGGTGGACTGGCAGATGCATCTCATCGCTGCACAATGTATAATAATAAACTCCGAAGGCTGTGTGTCCCGCCCTGTTCGGAGATAATTTTTCCACCCTTTTCGATTTCAAACTGATGCAGCATTTCAGTTTATTGGGCTCTTATAATTTCTTAGTGAAATTACGCTATGAGAACTTACTGATCATGATATGGATATCTCAGTTTTGGGTTCCATAAGCTAGCTGAATTTGCAGAGGTGGTCGGCGCCGTACAATTACAATAATATCATCTCATCTATCGCTTGATTTTCATTTTGCCAATTCTTTCCAAGTTGAAAAGATTTACATGAAGCTTTGCCTCTAATTCTCTGATTTTGAAAAAACTCAGCAACATAATCCAATTTGGGGTATATTGTTCAGAGTCCCATTGGCCTCACTAAAACACAACACCTTGTTAGGTATCCTCGTGAGCCTCTATTTACTTTTTCTATCCTAGAATAGTATTGGCGATTAGAATATTGAGTTGCAGTCGTTTGCCACTGAAAACCTGAGCAGAGGTGGTCTTACTATAGATCAGAGGTGAGATTATTTGAGTGTTTTGTTGGTCTGTTGCAAAAGGAATAGTATACATTGAGCACGACCCTTACAATTCATTTGTATTTCTTACTCTTTTTGCCTAACATACAAAAGGTCATTGTTAGATAAGCAGTTACCATCTTGATATGATCTCTTTATTGGATCACTAGTAGCTTCTGAGACTGTAGACCTAAGAAGATCTTCAAACTCTGAATGAAAAAATAAATACAAAGGTCAGAAAGGTTTCTCGTATGCGAAGAGTCGGCATTCCGATATCTACTGTTAATTGTGATTCAATGGTCGAGCAAAGAAAGAGTTTTGATCAAAAAAAACCATTGCTAATTGCAGATAAGAAGAAGAATCCCTTCTTAAAATCAGCAGCAATGGAAGCAGGAACCTTTTAAGGTTTTGAAGTTTGACGGAGAGCCGCATGGGAGCGCCGCAGAGTTAAGCTCTTCGGAGAGGCCCCCGCACATACGTAATAATGATTCATAAGTCTTTTTTTTAAAGAAAAAAAGACTGGCCAACTCTTTCAGCAATGCCACGAACATCTCCTCTAACCTCACTATAATGTTCCATAGTAGACAGACTGAAAATAGATTTTCTTCGGCCCTGCGTGGATTTGCATCGGGGGACAACCTGATTGATGCGGACATCAATCTACTGATCAAGTTCAGCTGTAATGGAGTATTCCCTATTTTATAAAGAGCAGACAAAATAGCAAAAAAATATATATTCAGTTTCATAGAATTTCAGTTAAGGCTTTTTTTGACTGGCAATTTAAAAACTTGTAAATTATTATCTTTGCCATACCACAATCACGGTATATAAAAGTGGAATGACAGCTTTGCTCCCACTCTTGAATTTGAATACAACATTACCTGACCTAAGAAATTGTAGTCGCGGCTCAGTAAATTAATGTGCGCGCAATTTCCAACACCCGCGCGATGAATTATCTTTTTCAAGGAAAGAAAAGTCGAAGATTGAAAAACTTTTAATATGTAATCTAAAATTAACTGCAAACTTTTAGCAAGTTTACTTATTTTCGGCATAAACACTGTACAAGGATGGTGTAAATATGAGTTTCTGGATGCAAAAAAAGAACATAATGAGTGCGATGGGGTTCGAACCCACGCTTCCCAATGGGAAATCAGGTCAATCGTTATCCTGGCCTCCGTCCCCATGAGTTTGCTCACTAGGGGGTTGGACTGTTATCTTTTGTTTGACACATTTACCAGAAGTATAGTCTGATCCTGACGCCTTAAACCTCTCGGCCACACACCCTTCATATGTTGATATAGCTTTATTTTTCTCGATCATACTACGTCGTCTTTTTATGCTGAAAACAGACTCTAGCTCAAATATCTGCTCTTGCCATTTTGTGCTTCTCTTTCTTGTATTTTACCTGGGGTCTTGCTAATTTACATCAAGTTGTTATATCAATCTCTTTCTTTTCATTGGGCCTTTGTAATTATATTTATTTACTAATTGACTAAGGCAGGTAGCTCTATTGACATGATATATGGAGCACTTCGCAGTCAATTTTACAGTTCGGTTAAGAAAGGGTTGTCTTAAGTATCATATATATCTACAACCATTAGCTGAAATCGTTTTTTGTTTTCTTGACAGTTTTATTTGGGTTCTAAACTAGTGCTTGAAGTATTCATTAATAAATTTCAAGGGAATCAACATGGTGTTCAGGTTGAATGAAAAGTGCAAGTCAATTTGCGAATTCGTAATTTTGAAAACGAAGCGCACCTCTTTTCTGCACTCGATCGTTGCTTCAAACTGTGACAATTGGATCATACAGTCATGAACAATTATGATGAGCAAATTTCCTTTTGAATCTAGAGTAACTTTACTATAAATGTTGAGTAAAATGGCAAAGTTTTGGAGGTTGTCTAAGAACTAAATGTAGCAACCGTACGGAGCAAGTAAGATATCTGGGGAGTAGATAAGGTTCCCCGGTACGAGGTAAGCTCCATTTGCTAGCTAAGCTGATCCACAAGAGGTGTCTCGTTCGTATACTTTCTACCCCGGTCGTGGATACAGATAATTGCCGTATAACATCGTGTGGCAAGCAAAGCAATCTTAGTGGTCCATAGTAGCAGCTAATATGGTCTGCGATACGATTGCTTCTACAAGTTTAGCCCACTTTGCTTGTGACTATGTACTGCGCTACTAGAGCTTCCTAAAATAACTTCACAAAAATATCTAAGCATAAAAGAGTCATTGAAACTTTAGTTGTCATTTTTTTAGGTTCGACTCCAATTACTTTTTGAGGAGTAAGACTGGTTTATGGTGTGATCCGAAGGTGTTACATCTCATCACTATGATAACTTTTGAACTATAAGGATCTGTAGTAGTATTAAAGTTACTTGAGTTCACTAAATTCTCATCAAACCTAAGTTTTTTGGGTATCAAATGCATTATCACCTGCAAAACCTCATTTTCTCAGTGAATACAGATTTAAGACTATATGTTTTTCCTTATTTGTCGAGCTGTATTTAGCCGATGTGGTGAAGTTGGAGAACTGTCCCCACTCTTCAAACTCTCTTAGGTTTGGCTACTCATCTCGAACTTCTGAATGTAGCTGGAGTGCTTCCTTCTTGAACCAATTGAAACACATGCATACCAGCAATTGAAAGATCGTGGTAATTATCTTACAACAACATCGACATAGGGTTCATGTTATTTTGAATTATATAGTAGTTATGTGCTGTTGTGGGGTAGACAAAGGTGTACAGATGTCTGTACCTGGTTGAAAAATCTAGATCGAGGCACGTGAAATGGCGACATTAAGATTCTAATTACTCTCATTTTAGATTATGTAATACCATGAATATTAGCTACTTGTAGATTAGATAATATGTGATTTACTCAAGATATTATAATCGGGACAGAATTCTCTTGGTGGGCCGCTCATTCAATCACGGCAACTCAAACTTTTCAGTCTTAAAAATTGAATTTTTCTTTTTCAAACCAATCGGTAATTGAAAAGACATATCAAACATCAAGTTCCAACACTTTCATTATTACTGTAACAATGTTCGCTAGACAATTCATAAAATCCGCAACCAAATTCTCTGCTCCTGCTTTCAAGTACACTCCAGCTAGATTTATCACTTTCGATGCTGCTACTCAACCAAGAATCAGAATTGGTTCTACTGTTCCAAATTTCAAAGCTCCAACTACCAAAGGTGATATTGAATTCCACAACTACATTGGTGATTCTTGGACAGTGTTATTCTCTCACCCAGCTGATTTTACCCCTGTTTGTACTACCGAATTAGGTGCTTTTGCTAAGTTGCAACCAGAATTCGACGCTAGAAACGTTAAATTGATTGGTATCTCCGCCGAACCTGTTGAAAAGCATCAAAAATGGATTGAAGATATCAAGGACATTTCATTAGAAGGAAAAGATTTCGGATACCCAATCATCGGTGATGAATCAAGAGAAGTTGCATACTTATTTGATATGGTTGATGAACAAGGATTTAAAAACTTGAACGGTGGTATTGTTGAAACTATTAGATCTGTTTATGTTATCGATCCTTCTAAGAAAGTCAGATTGATCATGACTTATCCACCATCATGTGGTAGAAACTCTGCTGAAGTCTTAAGAGTTGTCGATGCTATGCAATTGGCTGATAAGAAGGGTGTTGTCACTCCAATTGACTGGACTGTTGGTCAAGATGTTATCATTCCACCAAAGATTTCCAACGAAGATGCTACCAAGAAATTTGGTGAATTCAAAGAAGTCAAGCCATACTTAAGATTCACCAAGGTCTAAATCCTACGAAACAAAAGCGCAAACTTAGTCAAATAGTTTTCTCGTATAATTTATATATATTCAGATTCAAAACTAACGTATAACACAAGTACAGTAAAATTTAACCCACAACAGTATCTAAATCCGTGAAAGCTTTGTAGAACGAATGCAATCTTGAGTATTGGACAATGTGGGGAAATGAACTTTAGATTTGCCAAAACAGATTGATTTTTCCCTGAAAGTTTTAGTTAAAATAGATCAACTTTTCAAGTTTTTGAAAAAACCCTTCAAAGATATCCATGTGGGAGCTGCGATTGGCCTTGATTTCACACGAATACTAACCAGTATTCTTCCAGCACATATAAGGAACTTACATTTGACGTAAAATGACCAAAAGTGAGTTAAACTATAACTGAACTTGACGAAATGTGAAAAACTGACCACAACAGTTTCAGCGTTGTTTGAATGTCACCCTGCCTGTTCCCCACGTCTGACTTCCGCTCTTTTTTTCCAATCTCCGTGCCGTTATTTGTAACCGAGCCAGCACGATCGACGCGAGCGTCGTTTAAAAATTTTCCATCTTATTCACGGGAAGTTCCTCAAATTGGCCCGCGGTTGCTAGCAGAAAGCCACGCCTATTTTTTGTCTGCCACCGCGAGCGTCGCCCCGACCCTTTTTTGCTTGACCCCTTCCCATTCAGATCGACCGACCTAGCTTAGCAGCCTCAGGAGTCAGCAGCGAGCTCTACTCTGTAGAGCAGAATCTCTGGACATGATCAGAGTATCAAGCTCGGTCCTTTTTCAGACATTGAAATCATTAACATACCCATAGTGACTTTCGGAAACTACTCGGTGTGTACATTTTTGGAAAACACTGTCCTTTCTAATTACTAGACTTGCTGAAAATAATATTCCGTGACTCTTATTGATTCTGCCTTGCCTAATCAAAAAGATCTTGTTTGAAAGTACCATCAAATCATCATTCGAGGCGTGTCACTAAGAAATCCCATTAGACACACTAAATTCCATTTGAAGTATAGTTCTATACCACAATCCAGGCAAAATAGCGATAGTTCTACGAAACTGCTGAAATTTTGCTGATTTTTATCTAAAAAATCAACACAGTTTTGATCACAAGATAGATCCTGGCCATAAATGAACTACAAGCTTTGAAGACAACCATTTACTTTTCAATACACTTGATGCTCTCTTATCAATATAATCATTCATTAATATGTCAGTGAATCATTCAAATACGAATCCATACCCTGAAAATGGAGTAGGAAATGGACTCAATCAACCTATAGCACCAAAGATCGAACCAGACGATGACAAAACATTGGTTCAATCGGCTTCAAAACTCTCGGCATCATCCCCAACTACAGCCTTTTCTGATCAAAAAAATATAAAACCAGCAGCAACAAAAAGAAAGCCCTCTACTCCAGACTCCAAACCACAGAAAAAAAGGAAAGAAGAGTCTGCTGAATCCACACCGGACCCATCATCGTCAGCCAACGGGCCAGCAGGACATAGACCAGTCACATCGTGCACCCATTGTAGACAGCACAAGATTAAGTGTAATGCATCAGAGCGTTTTCCAAGTGCTTGTTCGAGATGTGAGAGAATGGATCTAAAGTGTGAAATTGATCCTCAGTTCAGACCAAAGAAAGGGTCTCAGATTCAATCACTTCGAAATGACGTTGACGAATTGAGATCCAAGATCGAGTTCTTGACCAGAAATGAGAGTCTCATATCTCAAGTTCTGAAAACATCGAGCCCGAATGCTTTGCAACAAGATCAAGAGAGATTGAAAGCTGAACATAACAACACACATGGAGGACAACCGTTAATTGCTAAAACTCATTTACAAAAAGAGCCTGTTTTGCTATCAAATGAGGCAAGATCTAACTCAACGCCGTTGTTGAATGACTCAACTACAAGTAAGGATGTTTTACCTCCAGCTTTGGAAAGAGCTGTACGAAAGACAGCAGAATCGCCTCATGATTTCTCTTCTCGTATTAACAGTTATAGCGAGCAAACTGCTAAACCACAGCCCGTTACAACATCCATAAAGACTGCACCAATAAGTACATCTGCTCCAAATCATCCAAACACATCAGTAACAGAGTTCAATTTGGGCGATGTGAAAATACCTTTGAAAAAGGCAATCGAACTACATCAAAGATTCACAGATAATTATTTACCATATCTTCCAATTATGGTTTCAAATGATTGTATTCAACTTTATCAACAATCTCAGCTACTTTTTTGGACTGTCATGTTAACAGCATGCTTATCAGATCCTGAACCAACCTTATACATATCATTAGCTTCGTTGATCAAACAGTTGGCAATAGAAACTTGTTGGATACGAACACCAAGATCTACCCATATTGTTCAAGCGCTACTGATTTTGGGTACCTGGCCTTTACCTAATCAGAAGGTTTTGGATGATTGTTCTTATAGATTTGTTGGTTTGGCGAAAAACTTATCATTACAGTTGGGCCTACATAGAGGTAAGTTTATAAGTGAGTTTTCAAGAACACAAGTTGCCTTACCAGATGCAGAGAAATGGAGAACAAGAACATGGTTGGCTGTGTTTTTTGGTGAACAATTCTGGTCGTCTAATTTAGGTTTACCACCTTCTTTACAAACTGATTTTCTACTAGAAAGTGCTAGAATAGACCAAAGTTTACCCAAGAATTTCAGATGTCTATTGAGTTTGGCCATATTTCAAGCTAAACTAGTGAGTGTAATGGGGTTGAGTGTTACCAGTCCCGACGGGTTAATGGAGCCTAAAAATAGAGCAGGTGCTTTGTCAATTTTGGAAAGAGAACTTGAAAGATTGGTTTTCAAGTTACAAGTTGATGATATTGTGGTTGAAATTTACTATTTATATGTTCAATTGATGGTTTGCTGCTTTGCATTCTTACCAGAAACACCAAGTGAAGACCAAACCAAATATGTTACACAATCTTATCTATCGGCAACCAGAATTGTGACGATTATGTCCAAGTTAACTGAATCGAGACAATTGACAGAATACCCAATATATGTTAGACATGCGGTGACTATGGCTGCGTTTGTGTTATTCAGATTACATTTAACTCCTTATCTATTACCCAAATATGTTGACTCTGCAAGACAGTCGATTTTGACCGTTCATAGATTGTTTAGAAATATGTTGGCAGCTTGGAAAGATGTTGAAAATGATATCAGTAGAACTGCAACTGTTTTGGAAAAATTGAATTTTGTTATAATAACAAATCCCGAGTTGTTCACTGAGACTGAAGGTATCATTGTTCGAATGAGATCTCACTTGACTGGATCGTTGTTCTATGATCTTGTTTGGAATATTCATGAGGCTAGAAGACGGCTTTTAGCTGATGCTAAAAACAAAGAGGAACGTGGAGGTGCTGAAACTCCTGCTGCGGAGGATAAGACCAAATACAAGAAACGACCATTACCACTACCATTTTATAATCAAATCACGAAGGATGATTTCACTGCCATAACAACAACAACTCCGAGCGGTACCACTGTCACTACATTGGTTCCAACAGATCAGGCAATATTCAATGCCAAAGCAACTGCCACTGCTGCAGGTCTGTCTGATCCAACTGAAATCAACGGAATCCCACTTGCAATGCTTGAGGCAACAGGTTCCTTATCTGGAAAGCAAGTTCCTAATCAAGGCCAAAGTAAATTATCTAAAGCGAAATCGCAACAACAAAAGCTCAATACTAAAACTTCGTCGCCTCCATCATCAACACAATCAGCTCCACGTACCCAAATCAAGCCAAAAAAGCAAGCTAAACCGAGACAAAGAAAGGACTCATCAGTTTCTGCTAATCAAGTGCCTTTAGCAGCTGCTTCAGCATCCAGTGGTAGCAGTATTCAGCCGATGATGAGAACAGCTTCGACAACATCGATAGCTGCTGGTGTCAATGGTATGGTTCCACCCCCACTATTTCCATCATCCGCTAGACCAATCAATGCCAACATGGAAGTTCAACAACAACAAGTTCAGCCACAACTACAGCAACTTCCTCAACAACTTCAACCACAGCAGCAATCACAGCCGCAGTACCAGCAACAACCCGTTCAAATTCAACCTAAGCAACCTAATTCTTTGGTTAATAACTCTCTACCTCAGCAGCAGAAGATTCTTCAACCAGTTGTCTCTCAACAGATACAGCAAGTGCAACAAGGAAGTTCATCATATTCACCTTCTGCTACAGCTACTACTGGGAATAATAATTCTGATACAAATTCTCAAGATCAATCACCTTCAAATAGTGACGTTATAAACAACAATACGTTTATTGATTCTATATTCCAGCAACAAGGTGGTGCAAATTGGATGGAAAATGGAGATGATTTTTTGGGTTGGTTTGATATAAATATGGCTCCCGAATTTTAAAATTTCAGTAGATTACTAGACTTTTGTTGAAGATATTGAGTGGTTTCTATCTTTTTTTGTCTCTTTCTTTTTTTCTTTATTACATACAATTTCATTTCTTTCTTTCTGTATCAATAAATTAATGCGATGAGATGATTCTTATGGGATCATTTCATAATGTTTTTGCGATAAAACGAATAGAGAAGCAAACCATTAAAAAGGGGTATAGAAATATAAAAGTAAAGAAGTTGCAAAAAATGTTTATACAATCAACGAATAGTATGGAGAAACGATCTGAATGGGCTAACCTAACCTTCATCCTCATTCACCTCAGTTTCATCTGTTGGATCAATGACACCACCTTGACCCAAAGCAAAAATTGTTTCACTTTCTGCAAGGCACGGACTATCATAAATTTTACAAATTCTATTAGCACCTCTTCCCTTTTTGAAATATAATCTTGTAGTTGAAGAATGCGCAACAATATTACCACCAATTGGTTTTTTTGGATCAGGATTGAAAATTGCACCACCATCAACTTGTGCCACAACTTGATTTGTTATCACTACAGCAATACCAAACTCATCAGCTAATCTTTGTAACATTCTCATGAATTTAGCAACGTGAGCTTGTCTTGCACTTAGTTCACCTCTACCAGAATAATCTGTTCTATACAAAGCCATAATAGAATCCACTATCAATAGAGAAAATCTAGATTCAGTCATCATACTTGCTGCTTGTGATAACAACTGTAATTGATGATCAGCATTATAAGCTCTAGCGTAAGCAACGTTATCTAATGTTTCATTCTCATCTAATCCAAATCTTCTAGCAATAGCAACCAATCTAATAGGTCTAAACGTTCCTTCAGTATCAATGTATAAACATTTACCTTCTCCACCACCAATATCAACAGGTAGTTGACATGTAACTGCTAATGTATGACATAATTGTGACTTACCTGTTCTAAATTCCCCAAAAACTTCAGTAATAGCACCCGTTTCAACACCTCCACCCAATAGTGTATCTAGTTGCTTTGAACCAGTAGTTAAACAGATCAATTCCGAACGTCTCTGATGGAACTCGGTAGCTGTAGTAAACCCTAGTGGAACAATTTTAGCGGCTTCCAGTAGTAATTTATCAGCTTTCTGCTCAGATATTCCTTTGACCATTATCAAATGTCTTTTAGGTGTATATGCAATAGACTCGACAGTATGGAAACCTGCCTCTTTCAACTTTTTGATGTCGTTTGGAGATATCCCATTTCCGGCTAATTGGGCAATAGGCACTGGTCCAGTTGCAAAATCTTCTTCTTCTTCTTCTTGAACTTCTTGGTATTGAAGATCAACAGGTTGCTGTTGCTGCTGTGAAATTAGATCAACTTGGACTTCAGTCATTGTTAGTATAGTTTCAGCTTTCAAATTCTTGCTTAAAACTCAGCTCACAATAGTATACTGGGGATATTGATTTGCCTCTTTTATTTTTTTAGTCTCTCGGGTACTCTCAAATGAAAACAACGCGAAAACCCCAAAATGTCGTGTACGAAATGAAAAAAAGATCTTCTTCTAACGTGTAATGCTGACATAAGTAATTAAATAAGCAAAAACAGTTTTAGTCACGTGCACCACAAGATCTCAATTTAGTCCCCAATCAGGTAAAGCCGCAAGGCGACTGCAAGGCGGTGTGGTGTTTTCCAGTTTATGACGTTCCTTTGCTTGCATTGCATTGCATCTATCCGCCCCAGAACCAGGTTATAACATGAATTAAGAAGTAGAAAGCTCGGTTAGAGGCAGTATAAGGAGGGTTTCTTGTTTGAATCTCAGCGAAGGAGACAAAAGTGCCGGCCACTCTTTTTTCAAAGGAATGAGCTGGAAAGGGTTGAGCATTTGAAGATTTGCAGTATCAGTACCAGACAATCAGCACCAATTCTTGATAATCGCATCAAATACCCAAATAACTTGCACGAACGCTTTCAACCGGATGAAATGATACTGTTAAATAGGGCATAACTCATACAATATATGTAGATGTAAAATAAGAATCCGTACAATCATGGCAAACTGCCTCGCGTCCAATTTGTCTGAAAGCGGAAGCTGTTAAACTATGGGTGTGCACGCCGCACATTCAAACAGGTGCTTAATATTCCAACCCACCACCCACTAGATTGAAAATCCCACAATCAATGAACAAATTAGTCTTTTCTTTGTAATCTATAACAGTTTCAGCGCAACAGAAGCCTATAACTATTCAACTCATAACGCTTTACACTTTCAAAGATGGCAATGGTCATGAATAACAAGGGAGGAGAACCTCACGAAATTGAAATCACCAATATTCCAAGGAGTACAGGCTACAATGATATTCCCAATGAAGCTGATTTTGAACCATCTTTGTATTCTCCTGCAAATAGCTCTGGAAGTAATGATATGACTTTGACAACAACAAACATCGGGGACAAAGAAAATATCATGAGTCAGCACCAAAATGATTTAACTGCTTCAAATCAACAGGAGTCTCAATTGCAACCGGTTGATGATCCTGCTGGTAAGGAAAATTTATCATCTTCCGAAGACGACTTTTTAGCTCTTGAACTTGGCAATTCCAATTCCACGCTACACTCTTTATTGAAGAGAAACAATCTTTCATTGGACGATCCGAAAGTTTCCATGCAGAAATTGAACAAACTTGCCAATATTGCAAAATCGTTATATGAATCCAACTATGCAATGATCCAAACCATTGACTACTTAACTTACTTAGGTGGTGGATTAAAAGCATTGAATGAAACAAACTTGGATATTTCTATCATAAGATGCTTATATCTATCTTGTTTCAGATGGAATGTCGATCTACTAAAATCACTAAGATTGTTATGTGATAAATTATTTTTCAAAGGAGAATCTCAATTCATTGATAAAATTTTAGACTCATTTAGTGAAAGTTGGTTTCAGATTTATGGTGTTCAGAATAATAAATCTTTATTTGGTAATTCCAATGGTGTTTATTTAGTTTCATATTCTCTAATCTTATTGAATACTGATTTGCATTCTTATGAAATTGAAAAAAGAAAGAGAATAACAAAATCTAAATTTGTTAAAAACACAATATTAGCTTTGCAACAAAACAAAGTTCCAATAAAAGATATCATTAAATTATCAAATGAATTGAAGATGTTTTATGAAGCAATGGCTACCACTAAGTTAAAGCTCACAGGACAGGAACCAACAACTCCACAACAAAGCCAGTCCACGCTACCTCCTCGTCACATTGCGATGAAAAGAGCATCATTAGCATCCTTGAGTAATTCAGTGAGACCAAGAGTAATGTCCAGGTTCTCTGATAGAGATTCGATATATTCAAACGCTACAACTCAAACTGGAATGACATTTACAACAACAGCATCCGAATTCCCAACAAATGGGGGTCCAGTTGATCATTCTTATGGGTTTGCCAAAGCTTTGATGACTGAAAAGAGACTGAAAAGAAAAACTTCTTTAGACAGTGGACGTATTTCGATAAATTCATCATACAGTTCAGTAGTTCAAAGATTGAATGATAATACCGATTATTCAATTTTAGCTGATGATAATTTGACAACCAATTATATCATCGAAGAAGAGGGTGACTTACAATTAGAGTTAGAAGGTCCACCTTGGGTTAAAGAAGGATTACAACATTCAATTGTCCCTGAAGATATCCCACTACCAAGCTCATCATCTGCTCCAGCGGGCATGGGATCAAACAATCATTTTTGGTCCTCGAATAGAAGAGGTGCCAAAAAATGGAAAAATTTGTTCACTGTTGTTTCCAAGGGTGAAATTAGACTTTTCTCTTTCAATTCTCATACAAGAGAAGATTCCGCAATGTTGAGAGGGCAAGGTGATGGTGATTGGTGGAATTTTGCAGATTGTTTAGCTTCATTTAATCTCTGTTCATGTTATGCTCAAACAGTTGAGAAGGATTCTAAGATGTTTAGCAAATTGAAAAGCACATATGAGAGTCTACCAAATAAGACTGGTGATGAAACATATTGGGTTCTAAACCTACCTATTGCTGAAGCTAAGAAGATGAACACATTCAGAAGAATTTACTTTTATGCAGGAACAAAAGAAACAGCTCAAGAATTTGT
Organism: Ogataea arabinofermentans; assembly: GCA_001661425.1. Lineage (NCBI taxonomy): Eukaryota > Fungi > Ascomycota > Pichiomycetes > Pichiales > Pichiaceae > Ogataea > Ogataea arabinofermentans. The sequence goes on from KV453848.1 coordinate 611,975, forward strand.
TAAATCTTGTAACTTTTGGTCAGCTAGAACATCAGCGATACCACCAGAGGAATCGATTTCTTCGATGGAGTATGGTTGGTCTCCAAAAATGTTACAATATTTAGAAGACAAAAAAGTTAGTGAAATTGAGTCATATTTATCAAGTGATAGAATAGCAAAATGGCAACCAATAATGTATGGTTCAATTCCAACAAATCTACCAATGTTTGAACAACTGAAAACACTAAAATCATTTTATTTTGAATTAGAAGCCAAATTTAGAGTTCATCGTGAATTAGATTCGCATTTCGATCAATTGAATGATATTTACGCCAAAAATACTGGATCTGCAACTGGCCATGATAATGTATCAGGATTCATGAGTGGATATTATGCCTCATTCAACAGTATATTCTCTAGAACAACTAGACATTCCAGAGAAGCAAATGCAAAAAATATCAAAACTATCAAATTGAATTATTACAACAAGTTAAATTATATGGATAATGAATTGTTAAGATTCAAATCATACATTTTAGTTTTAGAGTGGGCCATTAAATTACGTACAGAGAAACTGATGGCAGATTCAATCGCTGAAGAAAGCTCCAATTTGTAATTGATCATTCTCTCCCGTTTCATTTTATTTGCTTTTACACATACCCTGCTCATCTTGAAAGCTACTGAGCTCTTACTCACTGCTTTCAAATTGTTTTCCAAATTTCTTCATTTCTGTTCGCTTTTTTTTTTTCTTTCTTTCCTTCACGTCCCTTGCTTTTGAATTGTTATTGATTATTAACTACTTCTACTTTCACTTGCTTTTCTAGCTTATTTTAATTTGTCATCTAATAAATGTTATTGTATCGTTATACAGAATTGTGATATAAAAAGTAACTAGTTATAAATGGGGGAGGAAACAACTCGCAGCTACCAAATAAACCATCAACACCCGTGCACCATTAATAAACAGAGATTTTGGTGGCGAAAAGATTAAAGGCGAGAAACAGTGAGAGACACTCAGTCGATCAAGAGGATGAAGATGATGTTGATTGAATGCAATATCGATTAGGTTGAACTAACACTTTCAATTGAATTTTTCCTGTTTGATAGTCATACGGAATTGATAATTCAATAATATATACATATAATATAATAATAGTACACGATGTCCGATCCAAGTTCTATTAATGGTATGTAATAACCCCTTGATAAGTTTCAATCAGATCTAAGTTATCATTTTTGGATTCGAATCTCATTTCACTATGAAGACTTGTCATGATTGTTCAATTGTGATTGTTGAAACTCAATCTTTAGAAGAACTCTGATTACAACTTACGAATACTAACAAACTTGCGTCATAAATTAGGTGGTTCCGCTGTGGCAATGGTTGGTAAAGATTGTGTAGCAATAGCTTGTGACTTAAGATTGGGAAGTCAATCACTTGGTGTGTCGAATAATTTTGAAAAAGTGTTTCAATATGGACATGTGTTTATGGGTTTAACAGGATTAGCATCAGATGTTCTTACAGTGCATGAAAATTTCAGAATGAAAACAAATTTATATAAAATGCGTGAAGAACGTGAAATTGAACCAGAAAGTATGGCAAATTTAGTCTCTACAAGTTTATATGAGAAAAGATTTGGACCTTGGTTTGTTGGACCAATTGTTGCTGGAATAAATAGTAAATCAGGAAAGCCATTTGTTTGTGCTTTTGATTTTATTGGTTGTATTGATTATGCTAAAGATTTTGTTGTTAGTGGTACTGCTGCTGATCAACTATATGGTATGTGTGAAGGGTTATATGAACCAAATTTAGAACCAGAAGATTTATTTGAAACTATCTCTCAAGCATTATTGAATGCAGCTGATAGAGATGCCTTATCGGGTTGGGGTGCTGTTGTCTATGTTATAACAAAAGATAAAGTTACAAAGAGATACTTGAAATCACGTCAAGATTAAAATGGATTGTTATCTAGTGATTTGGTCTTGATAATTAGAAAAATTAGATGTATTGCGGTAAATAGTTTTACGATTTCAATGTTATATTAAGCTTTTTTTATTGTAAACTGGTTTACTTTAGTAAATGGTATATTTTTTCGATGTCTATATACAAGTAGCGGCGATGCCCCCAATTACTTTTTAATTATCACTAGCTTGCTTATGCTTCTTTTGGTATTCTTGTTCAATAACTTTCTTCAAGTATCCATTTTTACCATACTCTTCCTCTTCCATTTGTTTCTTTTTCATTTCAAACTCTTTATTTTTCTTTCTTCTTTCAAGGATCTTTTCTCTATCAGCAGCCAATCTAGCATTATGTAAACAGTTAGTCAAATCTTGTTTGATGATATTACATTTACCAAAAGCTTTCTCGAAAAAGTCAGATCTATGACATTCTTCAAGTTGATCAATGAGATCCTCACATCCTGTAGTTGATATTTAAATCAGTCGTTAGTTGAATGTACTATGAACAAAAAAAAAAAAAATAATGCCGAGAGCCGTGATTACTTACTCATGAACTTGTCTCTGTCTAGCATAGGATGCATCTTGTATGTATATGATTATGATTATTCCTAAAGTGTTGTTGTTGTGCCTAATACTAGAGATATACACTATCTTGATGCTTAAACACAACTGTCTAATTGGCTTATTGAAACTTTGCAAATTCAAAATTCAAAATTCACGAATTTGAGAAATAAACATCTTTACACCTTTTAGTGGAATCTGATGACGGCAAAGAGAATGAATGAGTTGTGTGAGATTAGATAGATATCGTGTCAGAATGCTTGTTGGATGGAGTCAGTAGTCTGTGTATCATAAGTAATAAGAGAAAAAGAGAGAAAGATTCTTTGTTTTAATCACATACCATCAACTAGATAAACAGTACAAGTCACCATGTCCAAGAACTCGGCCACTGAAGAAGACGACGTCTTTGAGTTTTTGAATTCCTTACCAGAAGAAAAGATATCAAACTCTACAACATCAGCCACTGAAGGTAAAGCCACTGACCCCAATGAAGATATTCTAGACTTCCTAGATGAGATTGAAGCTTCAGACAAGAAGCCAACTACTCAGACACAGAAAAAAATGGAGGAAGTTGTTGTTGCATCTTCTCAAGAGGAGGATGCTACTCCTTCTGAGAGCTCAACTAATTCCGAACCTGCCCGTCAACAGGTGGAGCAGAAACCATTCAATCCACCTGTTGCTGATCCAATAACATCCATTTCAAATTGGTGGTCCAAAGATGGTTCTGCAAAAGTTAGCTCACAAATCTCATCTTTTTGGGGAGCTGCTCAATCTCTAAGTGAACAAGCTCAAAAACAAGCAGAGCATGCTATAAAGTTAGCTAAAGATCAAAAAATCGAAGATAATTTGAAAAATGCATTTAAAGATATAGGAATAACAGGTGTTTTGGAAGGAGAAAGAGATTTAACGGAAGATGAAAAAAGTAAATTGATGAAGTTACCAGATACAAAACATGCTGTTGAATCATTGAATAAAGGTTTCAGTATGTTCTCAACTCAATTGAGTAATGTTATTGAAAAATTTCAACAAGACCTGGAAGCTGGTAGAGATGAAGTTCTGGAAATACGCTTGGTTCATGATTTACGCAATTATAAGAATTTAACTAGATATGTTAAAGATAACTTTGAACAAGTTATGAGATCTCAAGTGGATGGAGACATTCAAGTGAATATCACTGAGAGTGGTACTGTGTCTTCTGACTCTATGAAAAGCGCTACTGATAGAAACCTTGGTTTGTTTTCTGGTAAGATCTCTGATGGTGAAAAGTTGATCAATGCCAACATTGAGTCAGTGATCAAATCAGAAAGTGAGGTAGAAACTGAAAACTCTCCTAAGATAAGGAGATCTCAAATATACATTGGTCTTCTTGCTACATCTGTAAACTCACATTCAAATCCTGATAAAGATATTACACAAGAAGAATCATCTACTATCACAATTGATGAGTATCAATCGACTTCTTTCTCATTTACTGCTATCCTGATTGACAAGACCCATGATATTACGATAATCAACAGATCTCAACCGTTCCCATTACGCTGGTGTCAATGGCTAGATGGTAAAATTGAGGGTACTGGTCATGAAGACGAAGATGTTGATCCAAGTGAATGGGTGGTCAACTGGGTGAACAAGGGATTGGATATGATGTTTGGAGTTTTAGCCCAAGCTTATATCATCAAACGTATGGGCTACTAAAGTGTGGGTGTTTTATATTCTTGTTTGTCTGTTTTTACTCTACATTGAACTGCTTAGCTCATTTATAAGTTGATTTATAATTTTTTTTATTTTTTTGATTAAGCTCATCATTATAACCAGGAAAAGCCACAAGTTATAGTAGTTGTATAATTTTTTTAGCTGAATATCGAATTAGAGAGCGAAACAATTTTATCAATTTAGACCTTCTTCGTTCTTATCATAATTCTTCAATATTTTATCTAAACTCTTCATATCAGCAGCAATCAATTTGTTGTCCCAATCTACAACAAGGGGTGGTTGGAAAACTCCTTCAGAAGAAAGTTCCTCTAGAGTTTTTGATTGTAATTCAACAAGTCTTCCACTTTCTAAATCTTGTAAGTCTAAAACGTGATCTGTTGACCCCGTCAGAGAAGGGAATGCAGATTTGAAAGCTTTCTTACAAGATGGGTTCATGGATAAAGTACTCTTTATGAATTGGAATTGTTCTGGCGTTGGAATCTTTCTTGCAATATCTATTTGATAATTGTACTTCAAATCATCTGAGTCGGATTTTCCAGAGAAGAAAGAACTCCATGAAGAGGAGTCTTTTGAGGTAGCTTTGCGGAGTTTGTCAGAAGCATTGACTTCTAGTTTATGAAGCATCATACTTGATAGTTGACTCTTACCCGAATGACTGTATTAAATAGGAAAGTGTTAGTATTCATTGATTCTAGGACTTGTGTCTCCGATCATCATTAGATCTGACGGAGGGCTCTGGGGATAAAGATTGGGGGTGCGCATTAGCTCGGACTTACAATATAGTGATCACGCCTGGCATTCCCTGTAGGGATTTGAACATGGACATTTTGAGGGTTGATTTGAATGTATTGGTAACAAAATTTATACAAAACAAGACAAAACAAGACAAGACAAACTCAAGATAGCTAAATGGGTGCTCTGCTCCTTTTATAGTTGTGTTGAGTTCATTAGCCACTCATTCATAAATGCACTCACTTCGTGACCTCTCCGCCGCTGCCGCGCGCTGCGTCTCGCGTGCTGGACAAGTCAGTCAGTGAGTCAACCGGCCTGCCAGCTAGCCGGTAGCCACTCACTCACTCACAAGCCACGTCCCACGAGCTACAACTACATGCCACCACGGGGCAACTTCCACTTTTAACAGGCCACACCGCCCTACCAAATTTTGAAAAACAAAACACCACGCGGAGATTTGAAGAGGGCTCTGTACGTGATTGTATACTAAATAGACTGATGGTTGACTCATAGATAAATTGTTGAATAGTTAGATAGACTACACGGTATACCCGAATACATCAGGTCTTCTCTGAGACCACAAGGGCATATTCTTTCTCATGAGTTCCATCTTTCCAAGATCAATATCGGCGATACAAATATCTTCTTCCTGATCGATGTCACTGCATTGTGATAAGATTGTCCCACTAGGGTCGATGATACAAGAATGACCAAACGATTCCCTGTTGAGAATCAAACCATCTCTCGCAATCTCTTCTTCCGATTGAGTCTTGTGCTTACCTTTTTGAGCAGGCATAACCACATAGCATTGAGTGAAAATCGCTGTTGACTGAGCTAAAATTTGGAAATGAGGACCAGTCTTCATTGTCCAAGCTGAAGGGTACGTCAATATTTCGGCACCTAGAGTTCTCAACCTCAAAGCAAGCTCAGGAAATCTTAAATCGTAACAGATACCAAAGCCAACGTTACCAATGGCAGTTGAAAATGGTTTCAACACAGACTCACCTGGTTCAACCGATTGTGATTCTTTCAAAATTGGTCCATCTTTGATATCAACATCAAACAAGTGAACCTTTTGATATCTTTGTTCAATGACACCTTCCTCATTCAACCAAATCAAAGTGTTTTTGGTTCTATCTGAGGTGGTGGAAGGTTCATGGATACCAACAGATACACATAACGATTTTCCTTGAGCATGCAATTCTTTCAGCTTAGCTTGTATTGGCAATAAAAACTCCGAGTCTTGCACAGATTTTACAATTGTCTTTGAATGTGCTGCATTTTTCGCAAGATAATCGGAAGCCTCTGGTAAGAATAGTACTTTACAATTCAAGGCCGAAGCTTTCAAGATGAGCTTAATTGCTTTGATTGAATTCTCTTTGAGGCACGATGAGGAGCATAATTGACCAGCAGCAACCAAAACCATTTCAGACTGTTTATCACCTAGACTTGATCCTGTAAATTAGAAGTTTTATCAGCATAAAAAAGTATGACTGATAAGTGATAACTAATCAATTGAGTACTCATGGCAATCAAGAAATCGCTAATCGCTAACTCGTGGCTGTGCAAATGAGCCACATCCAAATCAAGAAATCACTAGCCACATGATAATTTTTTTTTTAATTGAAAAATTTTGTGCTATTTGATATATAATTTATTGGTTATCAAACGGATCATATTCATAGACGACTCTCTTTTGAATAGTAAATTAGCAGAAAAGAGCAGATATGAGTACCGAGGAGACCCCAATAGAAGTGAGCACCGAATCACAGTCTAGAAAACCTTCGAAGAAGACATCGAGAGTGCAATATACGTTGTGCGTTCCATCCACATGTATATCTAATGCAAACGCTTCGAATTTACAACAAGTCACACATGTTGCCTATCAAATAGCAAAGGCCGCATGTACTTACAACGTTGGTGAAATAGTGGTTTTGCAGGTTCCAAATGGTGATCAAAAGGAAAATACAACAACTCAAACATCACAAGATTACCGTAAAGAGTCAGGTACCAAGAGAACATTCAGCCTAGATGACGAAGATAATGATATAACCATGACTGAATCAGAAAGCACAAAGTCAACTGGAAATAAAAAGAATAAGGAATCTCCCTACGATCACTCGTCAATGTTATTAGCTACTCTACTACAGTTTTTTGTCACACCTCCATATTTAGTCAAATCCACATTCAAAAAGGATATGTTGCAGCACTTTTCTTACGCCAATAAACTACCAAAGATAAGTACTCTACCATTCATGAACAACAACAGAGTGTATGACCAATACAAAGAAGGTCTCACTGTTTACAAGAAAAAGCAACAACGTGAGAAGACATCTTCAGGTAAAGTTAAGAAAACTAAAAAGAGTTTGAATACAACTAAATTTGTTAACATTGGAGAGGATAAACTACTAGAGTTGGCAACTGAAGTTCCAACAAATGTCCGTGTGACGGTCAATTTGAAAACTCAAACCATTGTTTCTCCAATTGAAGCTTATAACTCAATTGGTGCAAAATCCTCATTTGGATATCATGTGAGGATTGCAAAGTCATTCATTTCAATGTTCACTGAATCAGGATACCCTGATGGTTATGACTCATCAATATACATCAACTGTGGTGATTACTTCTTGAATAGTGTGGCAAGTAAGTCATATCAAGGAATGAAAGAAGTGGATAGTGCTAGTATCAATGAGCAATTACTTGCATTGAAAGGCAAGAATGCTAAAGCAGGTTTGAATGTGTTGATCGTTTGTGGCAAATGGTTGAATATGATTGCTTCTTTTGAAGATTGTAAGTCTGAATTAGAAGGTGTTACTAGTCCTAAGGAGATGTTTGATGGATTTTGTGAAATTCCATCTGGTACTAGAGTGGAAGATGGTGCGCTGATCGCTTTAACAAAGCTGAACTAAATAGATATAGGTTAGTGAATTTAAAAAATCAGAATTATTATATTAGGGTTGTATATTAGTAAACAAAAAATATTGAGATGAAAGAAGCGAATTTGAAACTCATGGTTGTAAATTTATTAGAATGAAACGAGATTATATGATATGACGATTAGTTGTTTTCAGCAACCCACTTTCTAGCATTCTTGAACAATCTAATCCATGGACCATATCCACCCCAAGCATCCTTCAATTCAGGAGGGTAATATGAGTTAGCTTCTAATCTAACAACACGCTCAGGATGAGGCATCATTGCCAACACTCTACCATTTGGAGTTCTAATACCAGCAATACCATTTGGAGAACCATTTGGATTCAAAGGATACTTTTCAGTTGGAACACCATAATTATCAACGAATTTAGCAGCAACTAAACCTTGATCGACAAATGCATCCAATTTCTTATCACCTTCACCAAAGGATGCTAAACCTTCACCATGAGCAACTGAAATTGGTAATCTTGAACCTCTCATACCATCAAAGAAAATTAGTGGGGTTTCACTGTTTTCTTCAATGATTTCTAGTGTGCATACTCTAGCCTCATACTGCTGTGACTTGTTTCTTTCAAATGATGGCCAGTTCTCAGTACCTGGGATCAAAGATTTGATCTTAGATAAGAATTGACAACCGTTACAAGCACCAAAAGCAAATGTATCAGTTCTCTCTTGGAAGAACTTATAGAATTCGCTTCTAGCTCTGTCATTGTACAACACAGATGTTGCCCAACCATTAGCAGCACCTAAAACATCACCATATGAGAAACCACCACAAGCAGCAAGACCAACAAAGTCATCTAATGTAACGGCACCTGAAATGATATCACTCATGTGAACATCATGTGCTTCAAAACCAGCTTGTTGGAAACACCAAGCCATCTCCATTTGACCATTGACACCTTGTTCTCTCAAAATGGCAACTTTTGGTTTAGTAGTCAATGAAGATAATCCTAAATCATCACTTGGGTCAAATGTCAACTTGTATGTTAAACCTGGGTCTTGATTGTCCAAGATTGATTGGAACTCTTGATCCGCAGCAATTGGTAAATCTCTTAATTTTTGCATATGATATGAAGTATTTGACCAAGTTTGTTGTAGTTCACCTCTAGATTGGTTCACCACAACGGTACCGTTAGTCGAAACGGTAATCTGGTGATGCAAATCAAACACTGGAACACCAACGACAGAAACATACTTTTCAGACACACCGTTTGATGATAAGATAGAGACAAATGATTGATAATCAGCTTTCTTGATCTGGAAAACACCACCTAACTCTTCGTTGAACAAAACAGTGAATGGATCTTCAAGTGAGTTCAATTCAATATTCAAACCACATCTACCAGCAAAAGCCATCTCCAACAAAGTAACAATTAAACCACCATCCGATCTATCATGGTATGCTAGAACGGTTGATGACTTATGTAGTTGAGACATAGCATTCAAAAATCCCTTTAGTACAGCAGATTCATGCACAGTTGGGCAGCTGTTACCAACTTGGTTGTAAACTTGAGCCAATGCTGAACCTCCTAAAGATTTGGAGATTTTGGCAGCTAGATCAACTAAAACTAAAACAGTATCATCATCTGATTTTTGTAACATTGGAGTCCAAGTGTTTGAAGTGTCATCAACACCAGAGAATGCGGTTATCACTAATGACATTGGAGCAATAACTTCTTTATCATCCCAAGACATCTTCATTGACATTGAATCCTTACCGACAGGAATGGAAATATCCAATTCAGGACATAGTTCTAAACCTATGGCTTGAACGGCCTCATACAATGCAGCACCTTCACCAGGTTGGGTAGCTGGGGCCATCCAGTTAGCGGATAACTTGATAGAATCCAAGCTCTTGACATCAGCAGCATACAAGTTCAATAATGATTCAGCAACACACATCTTGGCAGAAGCACCAGGAGAGATTAGAGCTAAAGTTGGCTTTTCACCCATAGCTAAAGCTTCACCAGTAGTGACTAATTCATCACCAAATGATGTACAAGTGACACCAACATCTGCAACAGGAACTTGCCATGGACCAACAAATTGATCTCTGTCAATTAAACCAGTGACGGATCTATCAGCAATAGTGATCAAGAAAGATTTTGAACCAACAGAAGGTAACTGTAAAACACGTGCCAAAGCATCCTTGATGGTGACTTCAGGCTTGATTGAGACTGGTTCTAGTAACAAAGGTCTAGTGACATCTTGTCTTGACATTTTTGGAGGTTTTCCAAATAATAAACTCATATCCAAATCAATTGGTGTACTACCCAATAGTCTATCAGTCAAAACTAATCTTTGCTCATTTGTAGCAACACCAACCACAGCATATGGACATCTTTCTCTTTCACAAATTTCTTTGAATTGGTTCAAGTTATGTTGAGCAACACCTAACACATATCTTTCTTGCGATTCGTTACACCAAATTTCCATTGGTGACATACCTGGCTCCAATGATAGCACATCTCTCAATTCAAACTTGGCACCCAAGTCATTATCGTGAACCAACTCAGGTAAAGCATTAGATAAACCACCAGCACCAACATCATGGATACATTGGATTGGAGAGTCTAAACCGAAAGCATTACATGCATTGATGACTTCTTGAGCTCTTCTTTGCATTTCCGGGTTACCTCTTTGAACAGAAGCAAAATCCAAATCAGCTGATCCTTCACCTGAAGAGACTGACGATGCTGCACCACCACCTAAACCGATCAACATACATTGTCCACCCAACACAATAATAGCAGAACCTGGTGTAATTTTTAAGTCAGATTTCAAGGATAGTTGAGGTCTAACAGAACCCATACCACCAGCTAACATAATTGGCTTATGGAAACCTCTAATTTCTTGTTTCTTATCAGCATTAACAACTTTAGTGGTTAAAGTTCTGAAATATCCACTGATACAAGGTCTACCAAACTCATTGTTGAAAGCAGCAGAACCTAATGGGGCTTCAATCATTATATCTAAAGGTGAAGCAATATGACTTGGTTTACCGACGTCTAATTCCCAAGGTTGTCTTAAGTCAGGAATTAGCAAATCAGAAACAGAGAAACCTGACAAACCACACTTAGATTTGGAACCTCTACCCACAGCACCTTCATCTCTAATTTCACCACCTGAACCAGTAGCTGCACCAGGGAATGGAGAGACAGCTGTTGGGTGATTGTGTGTTTCAACTTTAATCAAGGTGTGAACTATTTCCTTTTTAGATGTCCATTTGTTACCATTTTTGGCATCTGGAGCATAGTGGTAAGCATCTGGACCTTGGAAAATGGCTGCATTATCACTGTACGCACTGATGGTGTATCTTGGGTTCAATTTATGGGTGTTTCTGATCATTTGGAATAAAGACATATCTTTTGCTTCGCCATCTATCTTCCAGTCAGCATTGAAGATTTTATGTCTACAATGCTCCGAGTTGACTTGAGCAAACATGAATAGTTCAACATCAGTTGGATTTCTACCCAATGTGTCTCTGAAAGCTTCTAATAAGTAATCCATTTCACCTTGATCTAGAGCTAGACCCAACTCTTTGTTAGCTTTAGCCAAGTTGTCTGCGGAAGAGTTAACATCAATATAGACCAATGGTTTTGGTTCATGATCTTCAAATAAATCATTATACTTAGGAATATTGTCACTAATGTAAACAGATTGTGTCATTCTATCGTAGATTGAGCTTAGAGATGCGTAGTTGTCACTAGTGAAATATTGCATGATTGGGAAATCTTCTCTAACTTTCAATAAAACAGCCATACCTCTTTCAACTCTATCAATTTGATGTCCTAAACCACAAACCTCAACAATGTTGGTGGCTTTAGAAGACCAAGGTGAAATAGTACCTGGTCTTGGCAAAACTCTGATCAAATAAGTATCGCTATCCAATTTTTGTGAAAGTATCTCACTTGATTTTGAATCATCACCTGAAAGTTGAACCAAATCATACAATAGTTGATTGGATTCATCAGATAGATCTAACTCATCATCATATTTCAAAAGAAGCTTCAACTTTTCTAAAACATCATCGTCTAATTCGTTTTTGTAGTGGATATAGTGGATTTGACAAGATTTCACAGATAAGACAACTGAGGAATTAACTAACTTGTTGATATCATTGATCAAGTTGGCAACTCTGAAACTTGCAAGCGCCTGTGGACCAGGGGTAATTAACATTTTTCCAGAAACCATCTTCAGTATTTTTTTTTCTTTAGTTTGTTGTAGTTTTAGACTATAATGTAAGAAATCCTATGTGATTGACTACTAGTAAAAGAGACAATTAATACGATATCTTCAAAAGAAAAGTAGCAGCTTGGATTGAGTAAGTCGAAAGTTTGATTAATCAGCACAAGGAAGGAGAAATATAGATTTTTTCCTAATCTTCAAAACTAAAGTGTCAAACGGTAATTTAAAAATTTAGAATTGATGCAATAGTGATTCAGGTCACTTCTCTGTTTCTGAGATTTTAATCTCATTAAATTTGATTTTGTAAGAGTCAGTTTTATGCGGCTCATTACTGACTCGTTTTTCTTTTTATTTTTTTCAACGTCGATCGACGTCACTTCTTTCTAATTGGCGTCGATTTATACTTCCGAATTGGGAAGGGTAGACGGTGTGGAGTACATCTACTATACATTTTGAATATGATGACTGAAGAACTCTTCTTCCGAACATTCAATTGAAATGGTAATTTGTCAGCTATAAGCCCTTAATATGGATAATACAACTAGCTGGAAAATCAATAACAAGACGCTAAGAATCCTCAGAGCAGCCGAGGAAGGTGGCTATGGGGTTCTCGCTGCCGTTGCATACACCATGGATCAAGCTATGGCCATGATTAGAGCAGCAGAAACCAAGAGATCGCCATTGATGCTTCTAATGTTTCCATGGGCAATCACTTCAAGTCGAGGTGAGTTGGCAAAAGCTTTTGGATCCGCCTGCAATAATGCTTCCGTTCCTGTTGCACTTCACCTGGATCATGCCCAAGACATTGAACTAGTGAAATTTGCAGCGAGAGAGTTACCATTCGATTCTATTATGGTTGATATGTCACACTATGAGAAGCACGAGAATCTAAGTCTTACCAAAGAACTAGTCGAGTACTGTAATTCATATAAAAAAGCAACTGAAGCTGAACCTGGTAGAATAGAAGGTGGAGAAGATGGTGTTGGAGATACAATCGACTTGGAAGGGATACTTACAACACCAGAGGAGGCCGACTTATTCATTAATACTGGAATTGATATAATTGCTCCCGCATTTGGTAATTTCCATGGAGACTATCCAAAAACAGGTCCTCAACTTAGATGGGATATTTTAGAGAAGTTGGAGAAGTACGTCAAGCCAAAAAATATCAGAGTTTGTCTTCATGGAACAAACGACTTTACACCTGAACTTATCAAGAGAAACGTTGAGTTGGGCGTTTCCAAAATAAATGTTAATAAATTGGTGCTGGATACCTACTTAAGTTTTTTCAAAGCTAATGCCTCTATAACACCGTTTACCGAGTTATTGGACACAGCTGACAAGCTATTGGAGGATAGGATGGAGTTTTGGATAGACCAGTGTGGATCTGCCAACAAAGCTGACGATATATATGATTGATATACCATCCACCCTTTATCTTGTAGCAAATAGAGTGAAAAAGAAGGATAATTTTGGTATAATTAACATCCGTGCACCTTTTCTATATCGCGTCGATCGAGTAATGTTTTTAGCTTCACCGGAAACTTCATCATATCGATCTTGTAGCCGAATACGAGAACACTGGAGCGTGAATACACCAAGAATTAGCAGGGTTAGCTACTGAAATAGTTAGTGGAAGCGTTTCTTTGAGACTGAATTGTAGAATTCATCAATAAACTCCAAAAAATTCCAGCACATAATAAATTGCGACGTGCTCGTTCAAACATATCACTAATCAGTGAACATCTCCATTCCAGCATAAAATGACTGAAGATCTCAAAAGAAAGGCATCGGATCCGAAAGACGATAGATCCCAACAGGAAATAAAGAAAGCTAAAATAGTGAAGGAGGACGAAGATATAAGTGATGAGCCACCAAGTGAAGATGACGCTGAATCGCACGATGAAAATGACAATGACAAAACAGAGTTGAAGAAAGGTAAAGTGAAAGAAAGTTCATCTAACAAAGCAGAAGATGCTGATGAAGATGATGAAGATGATGCTGATGAGCAAGATGAAAACGAAAATGAGTCAGGTGACGGAGAAGGTGAAGGTGAAAATGATGGGGAAACAAACGAAGAAGAAAAGGAAGCGCAAGAGGAAGAGTTGAAACGTATCGTTACGTTTGAATTCGATGGACAGCCGTATACTTATAAAGAGAGACCATCTGTGATTGAAGAACAACAAGGAAAAATTGAATTCAGAGTGGTTAATAACGACAACTGCAAGGAAAATATGATTGTATTAACTGGGCTAAAGAACATTTTTCAAAAGCAATTACCCGAGATGCCTAAATCTTATATCGCAAGGTTAGTCTACGACAGATCCCATGTATCGATTGCTGTGGTCCGTAAGCCATATTTGAGCGTTGTTGGAGGTATCACAATTAGACCCTTTGAAAGCCACGAGTTTGCGGAAATTGTTTTTTGTGCGATATCCTCGACGGAACAAGTTAGGGGTTATGGTGCACATTTAATGAACCACTTGAAAGACTGGGTGAGGGCAACAACCAAAATCAAATATTTCTTAACATACGCAGATAACTATGCCATTGGATATTTTAAAAAGCAGGGATTCACGAAAGATATAACGTTACCAAAGAAAGTTTGGATGGGGTATATAAAGGATTATGAAGGAGGAACATTAATGCAATGCTCGATGTTACCTTCGATACGCTATCTTGATACACCCAAGATATTTATGCTACAGAAAGCTGCAATTTTGAGGAAGATCAGATCCTTGAGTCAATCCCAAGTTGTACGTCCCGGTTTGAAGCAATTTATGAAACCAAATGCCAAACCTGTTGATCCTATAGATATACCTGGTGTCAAAGAAGCAGGATGGACAGAAGAGATGGATGAATTGGCACAGAAACCAAAGAGAGGTCCACATCATGTCGTCATGCTAACTATATTGACCGACATGCAAAACCATCCTTCTAATTGGCCATTTTTACAACCTGTTAATAGAGAGGAAGTTCCTGACTACTATGAAGTAATAAAAGAACCTATGGATTTGAGTACCATGGAAGTCAAACTAGAGAACGATGCTTATGAAAGTTTTGATGACTTCATATATGACTGCAAGTTGATTTTCAATAATTGTAAGCAATATAATGGAGAGAATACGACATTTTATAAGAATGCAAGCAAACTGGAGAAAGCAGTTATTGCCAAATTGAAGGATTTCCCTGAATATTCTCAGTACATCGATATGATGCAGCAGTAGATAGTTATATTTTGAAACAAAAAGTTTTATGTATTTTTAATTTTACGTGTAGAGTTTAAAACTCCGAAAAAGTATTTATAACAAATAACGCAGAAATATGATCTAATCTAATATACAAATTTTCTTAAAGAGTATATCTATTCTTCAGTATCGACACCTTCTTCATCTTTTTCTTGTTCCTTCAAAGTAGCAATAACTTTAGCTATTTCATCATCATCATAAACTCTGAAACCGTTCTCTTTGGTAACACTGGCCAATTGAGCATTGGATGAATCCAATTTTTCTTCCATAACTTGCTTTAAAACCTTCAACGCCAATAATTCAGCATCTTGTAAAGTTAGAGATTTGTGATATTCATTTTGTAGTTCAGCTTGCGCACCTTCAGAACCAGAACCAATGGCTTTGGCATCGTATTTATAGAACGTACCGGATGGCTCAGCATGGTATAATTGAGGACCTTTGTCTTTGTCGTATCCAGCAATCAACAAAGCAACACCAAAAGGTCTCGACATCAATCTCTTCTCACCAGAGGCACCTTCACCGAATCTTAAAGCTAAGTCACAAACAGATTGAGTCAAAGTTTCGACACCAATTTCTTCATGGTAGTATAAATCATGCTGCACTGATGTGACTCTAGCATGATCAATCATAGATCTTGCATCTGCAGTTAAACCAGACATGGCACATCCGATATGCTTGTCGATCTCCATGATTTTCTCAATACTATCGGACTCTAGTAACGAAGATGTGACTCTTTTTTCAACACCTAGTATGACACCTTCACTGGTACATATACCAATGGCAGTGGAACCCAATTTGATAGCTTCTAGAGAATATTCAACTTGAAATAAACGACCTTCAGGAGAAAAGGTGGAAACACCACGATCGTACTCACTTCTAGTTAAAAACATATTGTGGTATATATAAGCTTCTTTTAATTGATCAACAACAATTGATTATCTGTGAAATTATTCAATGGAAGTTGAAATTTGAGGAATCGGGGATCACTACCAACGGGAAGTCGTCTCTATGACTTATGAGCTTTGGATGGCAAAAACTATCCCAAATGGTTGATTGAGGTTCACCACCAGTGCTGGGAATGGTGCAGAGGTTATGTTTACTGTGCAGTACGTGCGCGACACATTGTGAATTCGAAAGGCTGAAAAGGCTGCACGTCTATCGACGCCATTTTACATGAGGGCTAGATAGCTTTATCAGTTTATCTTCACTAGGCCAGATAATACAACGTAGAATTTGAATAGCTCAACTGATTTACAAACAAATAGTGTGAAATCATCAACAGTTCCACGAGCAAGACGTATAGTTCATACGGGGGTAGCTTTTGGCAACCAGAAAATCAAAACGCTACAATGCCTCCTCAATTGATCCTTTTATGCTTGAGGCACAAATCAGCATGAAGCCTGAATGGGGAAACAAACAACATAAAAGTTCGCATTCGGTGTTTATACTTGATGTTCATCATAAGCCCGTGTTATTGTGCTTCAAGTATACCCCACACTGGGGTACAAGAAGGTATGTATAAACTATGAATAAAACGTTCCTTGATATTCCAAGAAAAGTGTCGTTAATATAAATCATGGAGTAATTTTCATCAAAGCCAAGCAAAAGGTTGATAAGAACATGAAACTGAGGGGAAGAATCGTTAGAGTACGTAGGATAGCTTTAAAAGTCTTAGATAGGAAGTAAATAGATATCAAGTTGCTAACAACGTGACTGATGATAAAGACTGATTAATTTTTACATACACACATCCATGTGAAATGTTGCAACTTGCAAGGCATGTGCAAAGTGATTGACACCCGAAAGCAGCAAAAAAGTATCCTATTCGGTGTTCTACAGCATTTTGTGGTATTAATAGGTTAGAACAGACGGCAACGCCGGAGACTTATACGGCTCTCAAATGCCTTTCGGAGATGCAGTATCGAATAAATTTTGTTGCAGTCAAAACACAGTGATGGTAACATCTTGTCACATCTCGCCTCATACCAAAGTTGTAGAGAATAATGATAGCAATCATTTTCTTTTCGTCTGGAAAGGTGCTGCCACTGTTGCATTGCCAAGGATTCAAATATTATGGCTTCATGGTTTCAGCATAATAAGCACTCTGACAAAATTAACTGGTGACAAAACTGTTAGCGTTGCTTATGTTGTGCGGGCGGCCCTTGCCGCTCAGTGCGGTCCCTGTCATTCTTTTTTACCCCACAAGTGAACCTAAAAGTCTCGAGACAGTGTGCGAATATGGAACACAAAGTACGGATTTTCACCTGCCTGCATGCACACAGACAAATCGGGAAGGTGCTTGGTAGTTGGAGTCGTTCTATAGCGAGCATGATTTTTTCACTTCTTGCAAGACAGTAAAGGAGGGGTTGCTTAATTAATTTCAGCAGGTCAGATCGGCAGGGTTGCTATGAGCTGAGAGTACTACATTTGAAGTGGTCTGTAAGGTTTGATTGCCAATGTTAAGTAAACAGAAGTCTGTATCTACTACATTCGATTAACAGATGGATCCCCGGGCTTGTCATTTAGCTTAGCACTTCAACTTGTCCTCGAATCTCATCGGAAAATATTCTACTTTGCCTGAATTGGTATACGAGACGGCTCACCAAAGCACAAGTTACCGGTAGTGGGAGCGAGTTAACAAACAAATTACACTCTACTATGTTGACACATGTGACTATCAATCAATTGGTATTATTAAGGTCTCTCCACCTATATGTTACTTTTCATTTAGTCTGTTATTTTGCATCGGCGAATCTTTTAATGTTAAACGAGGGGCCAGAAACCAAACATAAAAAAAAATAAAATCTAACATGTCCATATTCATATCATAATAAACCTATTGTCTGTTGTCTATTGTTTTCTGCTTGTCACACCTCTTTGGACTTCAAACTATGCTCCCTGGTTAATAGTTTCTTGTGTACATCTAGACTCATAACTATGGCTCGGGTTATGACTACTTGCTTGCCATATTTTGAGAGAGAGGGGAAGAAATCCCGTATGTGAGTGTGATTATTGTCAATACAGAATACAGAAAGCTAATATGTTTGAAGACTATAAATTGGGTGTCATTTCCCCCATCAAGTGTATAATAAAAAAATTTATTACTTTAAGCATACAATTTGTTTGACTAAGAATTTACTCTCGTTTACATTTATTTTCAATTCGTATAAAATGCAATTCTCCTCCGTTATCTTATTCTCAATCTTAGCCACTTTAGGTGCTGCCAACAATGATGATTTATTAACTGCTATCAAGGGTGATATTGATGGAAACTTAGTTCAATACGTTTCCTATATTTCTGCTCACCCAGGTGCAGAAGTCAACAGTTTGTTAGCTTTATATGAAGCTGCTGTCACTTACACTGATACTTCTTACACTACTTTAGTTAATGACGATGAATTGAATGCTATTTCTTCATTTGCTACTGCTTTACCATGGTACACCAGAATTGAAGCTGAAGTCGGTGGTGCCAGCTCCACTGTCGAATCAACTTCCTCCTCTTCTTCTGAAGCTGCTACTTCTTCTGCTGTCGAAACCACTTCCTCTTCTGCTGAAGCTTCAAGCAGCTCTTCTGCCGCTGAATCAACTGCTGAATCATCATCCGCTGCTGAATCTTCCACTGCTGAATCAACTACCAAAGCTTCATCTACTGCTGAATCATCATCTGCTGCTGAATCTGCCACTGCTGCATCATCAAGTGTTGCTGTTGTTGCCAGCTCTACTGGTGCTGGTGTCAAGTTGGACAGCCGTACCTCATTGAGTGTCGTCTTAGGTTTTGTTGGTTTATCCGCTGCTATGGCTTTGATTTAAGTCAATTGAGATTCACTGTATTGTTTATCTCGATAACGTTCTTTCGATACCTTTCTAGTTAAGAACGACGAACATATGTAACGCTAGTTTCATTTTCATTTTTATCATTGTTCGTTTTAATTTTTTCCGTTTGTACTTTTCAACATACTTTGAATAGATTTCTAAGTCTAATGTATTGATCAATTTTTCATGTTCATATAAAAACCGAAGTACCGATCTGTATTGTAGAGTATGTAAGTAATACTTTAAATGTGGTGCTACCAAATGAAAACTTTTAACATCTGCACACCACTGCTCCAAGTGTATGTCGGTGATTACGTAATCAGATTATTGAGAAGGTAATGAGAAGCTACGAGCTCATGCTTGGAGGCAGAGCTGACAAGAGGGCTCTTCACCTTTGATATACCACATCTACAAGTGTCCTATAAATCATTGTCGAAAACGATTTAGTTCTCAAGTTGATTCCGATAGACTAAACTTGTCAGCTTCCCTAGATCGAGACTCTGGCGGAAAAAATACAACTCCTACCGAGACTACATCCCTTCTATCGAAAGAGGGATCACAATACGGCATGTTGTCCTTCATATTTTCACAACTTGGAAATGCTCCGGGAATAGGATTTATAAATGGATTAGCTCAAGATGCGATGGTTGAAATCATCAAAACAGGTAAGACCACTTTCTCTCTAGTTTTTTCTAATTTATCAACATATTCTAACAGTCTTTTTTTCTAGGTCCCGTCCCAAATCATCTATCATTTGTTATGGATGGAAATAGAAGATTTGCCAAACAGCATGATCTTAAGTTACAGGAAGGTCACTTATCTGGCTCAGAAGCATTGGCCAGTGTTCTTGGTTGCTGTTTCAAAATAGGAGTTAAACAAGTCACTGTGTATGCCTTCTCTATCGAGAACTTCAATAGAAGTCAAGATGAAATCGATACTATCTTCGATTTGCTTAAGTCAAAGTTAGCTTATATATCATACAGTGGAGAGTTCTGTGAAAAGAGTGGTGTTAAAATCAAAATAATTGGTAATAGATCTCTGATTCCTCCAGACATTTTAAAGGATCTGGAAGAGATTGAAAGAATAACTGCAAACTATGGCGAGCATACGTTATTTGTTGCTTCACCGTATACCTCTAGGGATGACATTGTTCACTCTATTACTCAAATAGTCTCAAAGGTCAAAGATGGCAATCTAGCTATTGATGACATTAATGAAGGAGAAATTGAGAAAAACTTCTATTACGAAGGAGAAGCCGAAAAGGTTGATATAGTTGTAAGAACTTCCGGTCATACAAGATTGAGCGACTACATGCTATGGCAGTGCCACCAAGAAAGCGTTATTGAGTATTCGAATGTTTTGTGGCCCAATTTTAGATTCTATCATACTTGGTGGGTAATTTTCAAGTGGAGTTACTACAAAAATATGATTTTACGTGATGCAGAAACCATGCAACTCAAAAAGATTTCTCAAGAGGATGCAAAAAAGAGGTATAGTGACCCCATAAGAAATATGGATCATCCTCCGTATGCTTCCGTTACTAAGTAGATATATCCCAGCCTTTCTTTTTAAAATTTTATTTTGCTACCACGTATATATGCATTTTTCTTAGTTTATATTATCAAGAATTGCTTGTCGAGAATTTGCAAAGTATTACTTACAGCGACGTTTGTATAAACAGAAGAAACGTAAATAACAAAAGGTACATTGATTGGTAGAAATACGAAAACAAGAAAGCAAGGTTGAAAAATCAACAAGTGAAACGGAGTTTATAGAACAAAAAAGAAAGGAAAAAGAACGAAAAACAAAGAAAAATAACGAAAATACTAGTGAATGTACCTTTCTTCAGGTAACAAAGTTGGGTTTCTGGAAAAAGAAGAGTATCTAGAGAATGCATCATTCTTCTCCAAATCATATTCAGGGTTGTGAGTAATTTCCCGTCTAAAGTAAAGCCTCTTAAATGATTTGTAAATTTCAGCAAGAACGAGGAACAAGCAACTGAATGCAACAGCGTAACCCCAACCAGCAGAAGGTGGCTTGTGCAAAAACACTTTATCGTTGATAACTGGAATATAAACTGTAGGAAAGATGGTGATAAAGCCAATCAAGACTGACCAGAACAAAAATTGATTGGACCACAAATCTTTCATCCACTGAGTCCACAAGTTATCAGCTTCAGGTCTCATCAAAAATAATGATCTTCTCGAATCAATAACTTCCCATGCCAATAGCAAAGCACACCAAGTCATGACTGCAAATGAGCTCGATCTGGCTTTGAAAACATCACCACACATTTCACCGTAGTCCATTTGATTACAATCATATCCTAAATTACTATTAGCATAACCGTATATCTCGATAACAAAAGGCCCCATACAACAGATGGAAACAAACAGACCGTAAACAATCATGTCAATCAAAATCTCCCAAGTGAAAACATTCTCCTTCGCATCCTTTGGAGGCTTTTCCATGATGTCAACAGAGGCTTTCTCTAGTCCTAAACCCATCGCCGGAAAACAAGAAGTGATAACAATAACCCATAGAACCTCTACAGAGGATAATGGAAAAACAGACATCCCATTAGCGTCTTGAAAAACCAACCCAATCATCAAAAAGAAAGCTTGACCAACATTCATTGAAAGCAATTGAAGAACAAATTTTTGAATATTATCACCCATTCTTCTACCTTCCTCAATAGCATTTAAGATAGAAGCAAAATTATCGTCAGATAAAACAATGTCAGAAGCATCCTTTGCAACATCGGAACCATTCTTTCCCATAGCGATACCAATATCAGATTTCTTCAAACTTGGTGAATCATTAACACCATCTCCAGTCATTGCAACTATCTGACCTCTTCTATGTAAGGCATCAACAAGTCTAACTTTGGTTTGAGGGGCACAACGAGCAATGACTAGTGGTAAAACAGGTAATTTATCAATTGCATCATCGGATAAAGCATCAAATTGGGAAGCTGTCATCACCATGATATCCGTCATCTCCTTTGAATAATGATATAAATTATGAGGCAAGATACCAACTTCTTGAGCAATAGCGCGAGCAGTTGAAGGATGATCACCTGTTGCCATATGAACAGTAATACCAGCTCTGTGACATGATTTGACGCTTGGATAGGATTCAGGTCTGGGTGGATCATATATCCCTATCAATCCTGAAAATGTCAATTCGGTTTCGACTTCAGCTCTCTCTATCTTTGCCCATGATTCAGCTCGATTGTGCTCGGGATACTTGTAAGCAAATGCCAAAACTCTCAATCCTTTTGATGATAAAGCATCAACGTTCTCATTGATATATTTCTCTGACTCTGGAGTGACAGATTCTAAGTTACCTGTTTCAGGGTTTGTCCACTTTGAGCAACAACCTAAAATTCTCTCAACAGCACCTTTGGTGAATATCTCATCTTTACTGGTTTCGATGTTGTGGTAAATGGAAGTCATTCTTTTGATAGTTGAATCAAACGGAAACTCAGCTAAATGTTGATAATTACCACCTTCTATCAGCTTTGAGCGAGGATAACCAACTCTCGTAGTTAACACTTGTATCGCTACTTCTGTTGGATCACCTCTAGCCTTCCATTCTACTGAATCGTCTTCACCATGATCTTCAAATACTGTAGCAATGTTAGCCAAGGTAGCAATGTGAACCCACTTCATGTAATTATTGAAGCTCTTCAAGTCAGTTGCTTCTTTAGCCATGAACTCATCATAAGGAACCCAATTGTTATGATCATTTTCATTAATTTCAGTTGGAGATCTTTGAATGAATTCGATAGTACCAATGGTTGGATCTAGTGGTTCATTAGAGTTAGAAACGGAGAAAGTACCAACACCGGGAATAAAGACGTTTTTCGCAATCATTTCACCTTGAGTTAAGGTTCCTGTCTTATCAGAGCAAATAGCATTAACAGAACCCAAGTTCTCTAAAGAGTCCAACTTTCTAACAATAACATTACGTTTGACCATGACTTTTGCACCAACCGCCATTGTAATAGTCAAGACAACAACAAGAGACGAAGGAATCATCGATAAAGCAACACAGACAGCATAGATTGCCACCTCCTTAGTCAATTCAAACTTTTGGGATGCCATGACAATTATAGCTAATAATACGGCGACAAAGAATAAATAAACAGCTAGCTTGGAAAGCTTCCTTTTCAATGGAGTACCACTATTGGTACCCAAGATCCAACCGACAGTATCATAGACTGTACCCCATATGGCTCTCAGATAATCAAATGTGGTTGGTGATTCAGTTGTAACCTTTCTGATGGTAGTACTCTTAGTTTGGAGTGAATTTGCAATTTTACCAATTTCTGTACTCAAGCCAGTAGCAACTGCAATACCCTGAGCTCTTCCCTTTGAAACAGTGGAAGATGAGAAAGCCATATTGAGTCTATCACCAACGGGGATTTCTTGGGTGTATACCTTAGTAGAATCTTTGGCTATTGGTATTGATTCACCGGTCAAGAGAGCTTCATCAGTTTCAAAATTAGTAGATTCTATCAATCGGATATCACAAGGAATAGTGTCACCAACTTTGACCATCACTATATCACCCGGAACAACATTTTCAGCAGGAATGGTAACAACTTTACCATCCCTAATGACATGTGCACTCGGAGAAGACAAGGTTTTCAAAGAACCCATTGTTTGTTCAGCTTGGAATTCTTGCTGCGAACCGATAGCAACATTCAAGCAAACGATTGCAGTGATAACACCACCTGTAATCCAATCTTTTATTGCGAACGAGATGATTAGTGAAATAATCAAGACAATAATCATTGCATTACATACCTGATGTAGGAGAATTTTGAGAATTGAAATTGAGGTCTCATCTCCAAGATTGTTTTTGCCATATTTGAAAACGAGTGATTCAATTAAAGAGGATGATAAACCTTGTTGAACATCGGTTTCATAGACTTCAGCACATCTTGGTATAGTAATCAAGTACGAATTTGTGCCAGGATCACCATATAGCGTAGAGTTGGTTGTGTTTCTGGTGATTATATCAGTTTCAATAGCTTCTGACTTTTCTTCTCTTTTATATGACATTATCAATTTATTATTTGATAAAAGAAGCAATACTATAACTTAGCAAATTGAGAGACAGATTAGGAGAGCTAAGATCACATGGGAATATGTCATGCTATTTATATGGTTCTAAAGGGAATGTATCCAACCTCCACATTTCACAGCTCAAGTTCAAAAATCATGGCTTCTCTTCTTGGCTGAGCTTCTTCTGGGCATTTGAACATCAGGAGTAGCCATCTATAGAAGAGTCTTGGAAGCAAGTATGGTGAACAGTTTGTCTGAAGTTTACGCTAAGGCTGTAATTTTCATATATTTTACTTATGAGCATTCGCATTTTGGGCATCACAGGATCATTATGAATACCATTATAATACGAATATATGTTGTTCAAGCTATAAAATGAAGTGTAATTGTTGTTATCTTAGGGGTGATGTTGATGATAATTGCTTCTTAAGAAGAAACATGATGGTGTGCTCCAACCAAAAAAGAGAAAAAGTGCAGGGCTCCAAACCAAATGATGTCAGAATGCCAAGATGGCTACTGATAAAGACTGCTCTTTCCATCCGAGAAACAAAATTATAGTAGAATGATAATTCACTCCATCCGAGCACAGTAAGATGTTAGGTAAAATATCGCTAGCTCAAAAGGGTAGAATCCCAAAAATAGGGTAGATTGACAGCAGGCATCTGATAGTAAGGAGATCTGCGCACAGATAGCGAGATCCCTTTTCAAATGAGAAGCCGAGACTACAATCAGCCACAGCGAGCGCCGCAACGTCTACCGAAGCTCTATTCGCCACACAATTTACCGAATACGGTATCTGATAGATGATGGAACAAATTTATGTGCTACATTGATGGCTGATATTGTTAAACCGGTATAGGTTTGATCAAGTCGCCCAAAATTGCAGCTTGAAGGTCTTATATTGCCATCATAAATAGAGAGTAGAGTTACGCGAAACTTCAGAGGGAGAGAACAGTGATGTCAAAACAAAGAAAATCTTTGTTCTTCAGAGATACAATTTTGAAATAAGTGATAATGAACTCTGTATCGAAAACTGTATTGAGTGAAACAGTTTCATATATATACGAACAAACTAATATATACATATATGATTGTATATTGACACTTAATTTCTAGCAAAGTAACGTGTGCCCAAAGGGGAAATAGGGCACCAAAAGCGCGTCATTTGTAAACGCGTAACGCTGTGAATCTTCTACTCGATGCGGTCGCGCGGTACCTTGTGAAATAATAGCACAACACAAGTCTTTTGATGAGACAGACAAGGGACACAAACCTTTATAGGTTCATGTTCATTGTTTACTCTTTTCAAGGAGTAGTAGTGGCTGACAGGCAGTAAAGACACGAAACCCTACATTCATTTTTTTCCTACCCACACTTAGTTGTAACGGTTCATTGACGTTTCGTTTCAATTTCTGTCTTGTCTTTCTTCACTAAATTAAAAAAGTCATTCACTTATACAGACTACTCGTCACATTATCGTTCAGTTCAGCTTACCAACATTGTACTCGTCACATTTTTTTCTCTCTAATTGTTGTTTGCTGTAATACACATAATTCATATTCTTCTCTCATCATTAACACCAACATCTACGTGATTTAGAACATAGACAGCATATATCAGCATGAGTAGCAACAGCCAAACACAACCATATAATCAACAAGTCATCTTGAAGGTGTTATATTCGTTTGACAGTACCACTACATTTCTGGTAAGATCTAGCAAAGCTATAAGTTCCAAGGTGATTCAATTACCTTCAAAACAGCCCTATAATGGAACAACTATTGGATGCATTGATATTAAAAAATGTGTTGGCTTAGTGTCAGAAATGTCTCCAGAAAAGTTTTTACAGAATACTGATTACTCGATATACTCAAAAGATGTTGTTGAACCAGACGAACCGTTCGTTGGGCATGGATTATATTCTAAAATAATCGATAAGAGAGTTGCTGTCTTAGTGACAGGACGTATTTGCAAAAACTTTGTTAGTTTGTATACAAGTGGGGCCCAAGCTGCTGATACACTAGAGGTTAGACTGCGATTCAATATTGTTGAAGATAAAGATCAAATAAAAAAAATGCCTCCAGCTAACTCAGTTGCCAAGTCCAAAAAAAGAAAACAACCAAACACATCCCAGTTTTCAGACGACAGTAACAGTAGTCCAATCAACATCCAGTCTCATGACACGAATACTTTCCAAGAGCCAATTACCAAAAGAAGATCTTCAGCCATTACAACTGTTTTACCAAGTACGGTATCTAATCAAAATGCCATCAGTCAAATGAAGCTGCACAACAAAAACTTGAACGCACCGGAGTTAGCAACAAGAACACAATCTTTACCGTTCCTGAGTCAAAACTCACTGGCTCATAAAATAATGCTATCTGACATGACCAATAAAGAACCGTCAAGAGAGGAAGACATTGCTTCTAGATTCTCTAGTTTTTCTAAATTGATGAAAACAGATGACGTTCCAACTAAAGCTAATAGAAGTAAAAGTTTTGTTCCAAAGATCAGCGAACAGAACAAACAACAACAACAACGTCAAGCACAACCAGAAAAATGTGTCAATTGTTCATCGACTGCCGACCCACCTTATAGATTCCATAAAGAGGGTATATTTGAATTTGGCAACTCTGGATTACTCTGCTGTATTTGTAATGACTTACAGAGCAAAAATGATACGTTCGATCTACGCAATCGCGGTGAACTAGGTTCGAAAGGTTTGCTAAATGGCCCATACTCAAAGACGCTACTCAGTAATGCCACCAATAATCAACTACAACAAACACAGAATGCAAACCGTAAGAAAGCAAAGACCACTAGAAAAAAATCAACAGCTGATGACATTATTAGCTCGCCTGCCACTATTTCATATTCATCTCCATTGGAAGCTACTGCTTTAGCAAAGAGTAAAATGAAAAACAGATCTGGATCTGCCATTCAAACAACTTTGAGACAGCAACCTGTGGCAACCTATCAAACACCTGTGAAAACTGACAATATCACGGCTGACTGGAGCAATCTTGTTAATTCATTGGAAATGCAAAGACTGATGAACCTCTCAAGTGAGATTGATGATTTACCAGGTAGACAACAAAACCAACGTATGCTAACAGACTTAGATCCAATTTACCATTCTAAAGCTCCGACCTCATCTTCAGCAGCAGCAATCTCATCTCCTCAAGAAAGTATAAGTCGACAACAACAAATCACAGGACCTGATAGCACTGACAGTACCAATATTGATGACGAAAGTGATACAGGAGAAGATCAACCAATCAATGCTACTAAGCTAAATACTACATTGATCCCATTCGATGATGACGATAAAGAGAATAATCCACCTTTTAACGCCTACCACATTTCTGGTAATAGTCATAAGAAAGATGACTTGGAAGACCAGCCACCGTTATCATTGCTTGTACATGAAATATCGCCTAGTATACATAGACTAATTGAGTCATTTACACAGATTGAAGAAAGAGGCTCACCAAGCAAACCAGGAGATGGATCACCGTCATTTTGGATCAACGATCTATTCACTCATGATGAAGCAGCTGAAGACGAAGAACAAGAAAATCTCACGAAAGATCTCGAGATGAATAATGTTGATGACCTTGAGATTTTGAGAGTTATGGGGGGTACAAAGAAGACTCCTTTGGCTTCACTTTCTAAATCTGGATCGCCACTTAATATGAAAATAGATAAGACACCAAAGGACAACGTTACCCCAAGGGATGCTGAAAGGGCCACTGACCCGACGACGAAAACCAGCAGACTACTAAATGAGGAATTAGTCATGCTGAATTCCACAAACAATGCTACGATATCGGCATTGCCTGTTAATATGAGCTATCAAAATTCGATGGAAGCTCCAGTTCGTCAACAAAAGAAGGTGTTTAATATGCCGAGCTCGCCATTTTTCATGACCAATAACGATGACTTTACAGACACGAGTAAAGTGATCGACAATAAGCAGGCGGCTGATAATAATCATGAGGACAAAGAAGCTAATACATCAACAACTGAGAGGTCAGGAATGTCAAAGACTAGCTGGGATGACGTTTCATCTCCAATGACATCTTCAGACATGAATGAAGATAGCAAGTAATTGTTTCCAGCGTTATATCTTTTCTAAATCATATTTCACCTTTCGGTTCATCTTCTGATCGCTTTTTTAAGTATATACTACGAAATACCAGATTAATGCATAGCTACCAACTACCTACAGTAAGTCTCCGTAAAATAACAGTATTCAACCGGTAACCACACTAAACAGCGGGGATCAATTCACTACTTAACTTGAACTATTCTAATCAGCAGCCGAGTATGGATGCTGTGCGGCGCTTTTAGTGCGAGTCAAATTGGGTGAAGAAATTTGATGAGTGGACTACTGTGCAGAGTGATGGTTCGATCAAGAAATCACACTGATCAGATATAGCTTACAAGACTTTACAACTATATCGCAATTACTATAAATCCTAGAAAGTTGACCTTCAAGTACAGAGGGAATAGAAGACTATAAAAATAAGCATACAATGTTGTCATACAGAACCAGAGGTTACAACGGATATGCTTGTAAATACTCCCCATTTTACGATAACAAATTAGCAGTTGCTACGTCTGCCAACTATGGACTGGTTGGTAACGGGAAACTAAGTATATTGAGTATTCAAGATAATGGACAAATCACAGAAGATGCAGCTTTTGAGACACAAGATGGATTGTTTGATCTTGCCTGGTCTGAATTACATGAAAATCAAGTCGTCACAAGCTCAGGAGATGGATCTATTTCAATCTTTGATATATCGTTACCTAACTATCCAATAAAAAAATATCAAGAACATAATAGGGAAGCATTTTCCGTGTATTGGAATCTCGTTGATAAGACAATGTTTTGCTCGTCTTCATGGGATGGTACAATCAAGATATGGACACCTAGTAGAGATCACTCATTGATGACACTTACTTCAAGTAAAGATCTTAGTGAAAAAGTTGATCCAATACAACAGCAACAATTGAATCTACAAAAACCACCATTGACCGCCAATAAACCCAATCTAGAAAACCCAACCAGTGATTGTGTATACCAGGCGACATTCTCACCTCATGACCCTTCAATTCTCATATCTGTTAATTCTGCATCACACTGTCAAATATGGGATATTAGATCTCCAAATCCACTACAAATGGACTACATTGCGCACGGGGGACTGGAGATTTTATCATGTGATTATAATAAATATAGATCATCAGTAATTGCAACATCATCAGTTGATAAATCAATCAAGATATGGGATCTTAGAATGGTTCCTGATCTGAATCAACAATTTTTACCACACGGTAATAAAATAGGACCATCTCCTTTGAATAAATTAATTGGTCATGATTTTGCAGTGAGGAAAGTTTCCTGGAGTCCTCATTCGTCAGATACTTTACTCAGTTGTTCATATGATATGACTTGTAAAGTTTGGAAAGATCAAACTGATGATAAAGCTAAATTTTTATCTAGTAATAGATTATATCATGGTCATTCTCTAGTAAACAACTTTGATTTACATAAAGAGTTTGTTATTGGCTGTGATTGGTCTCTATGGGGAAGTGGGTTTGTTGCAAGTACTGGTTGGGATGAGATGGTTTATGTTTGGAGAGCAACTTAGAGTAACCCTTAGTTTTGATGTTGGTAATGTTGGGATCATTCATCGCTACAATTTTCTCTTTCATAAATAAATAGATCAACATAAACTCACATCAGTTCATAATGATCACCTCTAATAAATTAATTAATATCGAATTTGTATATACATCACTCACCTTATACAAAATTAACCTCATCATCATCTGCACTTGAAAATCTTTCAATTTCATTTAGCAATTTAGTAACCCAAAGATCTCTTTCTATTCTTGATCTGGTTAAAAATATCATACTTCGACCTCTAACTCCCAACCTTGATGCCACCTTTACAAATTCACCCCTACTTTGATGCCTCTCATTATCTCCACTTCTCGACTTTTCATCATCGTCGTCATCGTCATCGTCATCACCATCGGATGAATCATCATTACTATCACTGCCACTATCACTCTCTTGATCACTTACGCTAACACTGTGTAGTTTCGATTTGTTTCTTCTAGCATTTCTTAACATCAACTTTTTAGATCCAAACCAAACAGTAAAATATCTACTACTTTGACCTTCTGAACTTTTCCAACCATCAGCATATATTCTAGGCACTGAATGACTACCTGGATGCATTGGATTGAAAGTTCTGTCCTTCGTAATCAAATCACTATCAGATGATGGATTAGAATAAACGTAACAGTTACTCAGACTAATAGATGTATAATGCCTATAGTATGCAGTCGGTCTAACAATACCACTAGATTTCTTTCTTTCACAAAGTTCATAAAGAATAAGAAACCCTGGACATAATACAACGAAAAATTTCACGAAACTTTTGTGCTTCTTTCTTTTTTGATACATTAGACCACTCATGATAACTGCTTTGTCAATAGTCCAAGATGATATATTATAAACTTGAGGATCACTTTGGGCTTGCGAAGTTTCCCATTTATTTGCATAATCATCGGTAACCATACCAGATTCAAAGAAATCATCAGATACAGTGGTAACATTCATATTAGTATCCCGCAAATCCAATAATCGGAGCATTTCCTCTCTCTTCTTCATTTTCCAGTATTCAACAAGTAATTGTAATCTACCAACCCACTCATCTCTGATGAATCGACTACAAGCTTGAAATCTAGTTATGGTACCGTTCTTCAAAACTATTTCGAAACATGCATCCGTATATTCTTGATTATCCAGCTGATCAGTTGAAAGTCCCCATGATACTGAAGCTGCCATTTTGATTAACACGGGGATTTCAGAAAATGGAACGGTTCTAACATCAGCAACGTTACACATATCGATAATACCATGACTGTTCACAATTATGCAAGACCTACGTTCAATTTCAAATAGAGCAGCATCATCATGTTCTTGAAACTGATCCATTGATATTCCAGGGACTAACCACTTGATATGATTTTTATCTGAATCATTCAAAGGGTATGGAGTATATTTGAAAATGGATTTTCTTGAAGCGATTCGTTGATCCAAGATTTTATGATCTAAAATATCACCAACTGGAGATAAAACTCCAACCATTGATTCCTCAAACAGTGGTACTCCTGAGTAAAAATTTTGAAAAAAAATCAGATTATCAACCGTTGCAATGTAATTCAGTTTATAATAATTTCTACCAAACTTTGACTTCAAATTACCTCTTCTATTTGATAATTTCGATAAAAATCCTTCAATTGGAGATGGCTCTGTAAGTGATCCATCTTCCAAAGTGAAGGTTTCGTGTCTAAGTTCACGTAGTTGAATGTCATGTGTATCATTCAGTAACAGCCAAGTGGACTGCAACAATTTTTCATTTTCTCCCAAAATCCATTCAAGTCTATCGAATTTTTTTGCAGCAAAAGCAAGCATTGAATGGTCATCACCAAGTAGACGAAGAAACTCTATTGCTTTTGGTGTAGTGGGAAGCACTTTCGCACCTATGCTGTTGATCTCCGAAGATATCAATTTAATTAGTTTAGAGAACAACTGCAACCTTGGAAGCTCATATCCCTGCTTCGTATATTTGATTAGTACGCTCTCATCATCAAAATGAAAGTCATTTATAGTTGAAAGACGATGAATGTTTTTAAGAGTAAGCGATAGGTCTAAGTCTGGGATACGAACCAGTATAGTTTTGTGATGTTTGGTTGTATCGGCTTTCAAAACATCGGTTAAGAAACTCAACCAACGTACAGCTGATGACGGCGTTTGTGGCAAGATTATATATTGAGTACGTTTGTGTTTTGACGATGGTCTTTGAATTGAAATGGATTTGTCCAGCAAATTATGAAATCCAACAACTGTATTTTTGGGGGATAACGGGACTTCAAATTCACAATTTTTATGATCCACAGACTTTGATTGCTTCCCATTCATTTTGAATCGATAAGATCCTGATGTTTCACTTGAATCTGTATCTGAATCATCGTTTTCCAAGTCTGTTTTCAAATTAATGCCCTTATCTATTTGTTCATCATATTCAGCAATGGTACGATTTTTGAAGAATTGCAGAACAACTGGATACTCATGATTTCCTGTTGATCTAGCAACAACAATGTATTCCTTCCATTTCTCAATCACTCTCGCGGATCTAGTAGTATCATATTTTCTCTTTTGATTGGAAAGCATCACTAAAACGAGCATCTTCTCTAATTTGATTATCTTACCTGCAGAAAATTCTTCGAAAAGTTTTTTCAATTTCTGTTTTTGTTCATACTTTGAGTACCGAGTCGATATTAAATGACGAGATCCAATAGATTTGATATGAATCTTTTCATAAGCACGGACAACTTCATCATTAACCCTAGAGTATATGTTTTTGATCTGAGAATTAGGGCTGTTGATTTCTGAAGTGTCTTCAAAATTTGATGTCTCGGCGGCAGGTTCTACCATTTCCAATGTAAAACGAGACTTTCCAGGTCTCTTCATAATTTTCGATGGCTTGTCATGAATTCCAGAATCAACATTGGAAAAGGCAACCGTTCGCTCTAAAGGTATCTCTCTCTTGTTGACTTTTGACGACTGATCAAATTGTATGTCATTGGAGTTGAGCTGAGGATTGGTTGAATCTTTAAGAATTCCACCTCTAGGTGAAACAGTAGCATCACCAGTAGTTGTAACAGCTGTCAGTTGATCGGAATCCGTGCACTCCAATATTTTAAAATCAGGTTCATCTTCTTGTAGTATCTCGTTTGCTGTGACAAAAGAGTCCAATGATGAGGTTTGTGTGGAGTTAATTGAGAGTTGAGTTCCCATTTTTTCACGAACATTTTCAATATCCAAAGAAAACTTCGTAGATGAATACACATCGACTGGATTTGATTCAGATTCCTCACTTCTTTCGTCTCGGGAATCATTTTCTGAATTCAGAGCCTTTTGAAACTTGAGAAATTCATTATTTGACCATCGGAGACCTCTAGTACTCCGGTTTGATGAGTGCTTAGAACGAAAGGTTTTCGATAAGCCCGGCGATATTAACTGCCTCCCTGATGATGCTCTAGAAACAGCATCAGAATTGTCATTGACACTTGAAACTGATCTCATATCAAGAGATTTTACGTTATTTGTTGTCACTGTTTTTGGTGATGATGGTTCACCATCTTCATTATACGATTCAGCTTCAGAGTCAGAGTCTGTCGTTATGGATGGTTCAACAACTTCAGATTCGTTGCCGT
The DNA here is from genome assembly GCA_001661425.1 of Ogataea arabinofermentans. NCBI lineage: Eukaryota > Fungi > Ascomycota > Pichiomycetes > Pichiales > Pichiaceae > Ogataea > Ogataea arabinofermentans. The sequence goes on from KV453848.1 coordinate 645,486, forward strand.
GATCTTCTTGATGTCCTTTTCTTCGGAGACGATGAGTACGCCTGCTCGCTTTATCCTTTCCTTTTTTAACTGTTTTAGAAACAGATTCTATAAATTTCCAACTTGCTTTCTTAGCGCTCTTCTGTTTCATATCAACTGAATGGAATAAGGCAGAGTGAAACCAAGAACTTTGATTCAAAAGCCAAGGCTTCGGAATGATGCCTAATGACACCACTGTTGTGTTCTTGTTCAATTGCTCTGTGGTACCATATCTTAGTTTGAAAGATGTAAATGAATGCCTTGGGATCTCTATAATGCTTTGTTCATAGCTAGATTTGATAGATGACATATCCCATAGCAAGGCAATAGTGTAGTATCAATAATAGAAAGATGTTGGTATGAGTTGTGTATTTGATCTCAAGATATACACTGCACCTGATATATATGACAAAACCAAATGGATCTTATAGTATTATTGAAATTAATGGTCTCTATGCAAGGTGTAAGAAAGGGATCATCAAAAAAAACACAGGTAACCCCTTAATTCATGCATGTTAGTCAAGTTGTCTTTGTTTTCTTTTCTTTGCTGGTGATTTGAGAGCCGCGCCTTCTACACTGCCTTGTATATATTTCTATTTGTGATTTGTGTTCTCTTCGGTGTGGGAACAGAGACGGGGTTCTTTGATGTGCTTGTATAGGGGTCTAGTTCACGGCTGATTCTATATGAGTGGTATGCAGCGTCGATGTTGAGTCTGAATATTCATTTGATGATCTCTCCATCAACGTGGTATCTCAGATTTCCTCCAAATAGTATTCTTGCACACACCATACTTTTTTCGGGAAGATACCACTACTTATGAAATAAGATGGCAGGGCCGACTTGGTAAGAAGTATGCACGATGTAACGCGGCTCGATTACAGGGCCGAGAAAATGTTGATCAACTTCTGATTCAAAGAAAGATTGCACTTGCAACTTGAAGTACGAGTATTAATATGTTCATTGATATTACATTTCTGCCCTATTTAAAAAAAAATCATCAAACTATCAAATGTAACTGTGGGTAGCCAAGAGAAGTGCTAATATCCGGATCATTCGGAGCACGCGGACGAAGTTAAACCAACACTGCGAGAGAGAGACCCTTCCACTGCCGAATTTCGCAAGTTACAAATTCCCGGCTGGCATCTTAATATTTTGTGTGCCGAAGCTGCGTAGGAAGCCACGTAGTAAACGTTGTGCTGTGGTATCAAGGGGTAAAAGGCTTTTTCACACGTACGTCTTTCATCATCATCATCATTATGAACAAATTGCTGTTGTGGTAGTGGTAGTAGTAACCATAACTAGTGTACTATCTCGGTTCTGATGATGAATTAAATTTGTGTACTTTCATTTGCCGGATTTGAGCCCCTTATCTTGACCCTCACCGCTGGATCGCACTCTTTCAGTCCAGCCGGTGCTTGTTTGTAGACTGCACTTTCTACATAGCAAACCCCGGAATACGATTTCTGATCCGGTATACCAAGCATCAGCATCAGACGAAATACAGTATAGTACAATACGATACCACTCAGTACGATACAACTGGTACAGACTAAGTTCAGTGTAGACATCAGATCAACCAGATATCGTGCCCCGGTAAAACATACTTAGTCGCTGTGCTGTACGGTGCTGTGCGGTGCACTTGAGCGCGCGCCATTTTTTTTTTTTTTTTTTTTTTAGCTGTTAGTAAAGCATAGTAAAGTAGAGTAGAGCAGGGTCTGTGTTGGCAATTTGTAATCTAACACCTTGTGTATTATATACTAGAACCTCTTTTTTTTTTGACAACTTCAATTGATAATTCAGTTTGTCTTTTGTTGCTGTTGCTGTTGCTGTTTCATTGACCTGGCGAGAACTCTACTTATCAGATCTCTGAAAATCACACACACACACATACGTACATTACAGTTCGTCGTTGTACCATTAGGACACCGAGCCATTATTATTGAAAAACTACCATTCCCTTCAAAGTTTACAGTTTTTTTTTTTTTTTCTTCGGAAACTCAAAAGACTAATCATTCAAGCAACTGATATTCTGATTATATTGTCATTTATTTACTAGTTTCTTCTTTCAGATTAAAGAGGATCAATATATCAACTTTGATAAATCGCTAAATTTCACCCCGGGTAGAGCACCCTAGCTCAAACGAATTTGCACGGATATCAAATCAATTTATTAGAACAGTATAATAAATAACTTTACAGAATGTCACAACAGGATCACAACTATTCTGTGGATAGTCCATTTGATGATAGTTATGAATTTCAAGATGATACTTTCAATTCGTACCCTGAAGCTCCAAAACGATCTCAAACTGGATCAATCATGAGAAATGGATCATCTTCAACAAAGAAAAATACAAATATTCATTTTGTTGATAGCCCATATAATAATAGTAGTAATAACAATGCTAAAGACTTTCTAGATAGTGATAATGATAGTGTACTACCAACACCAAGAATGAACAATAATAATACTTTTGAAAATCAAAATATTTTCAGTTTGAAACATGCTCATACAACTAATTTCCATCCTAGTGATGAAGAAGAAGAAACATTTGAAGATGATGATGATGTTGGAGAACTTTCTAAAAGAAAAGGTACTATAAAAAGATTAAGATGGGGTACTCAGAGGCATAAAAATGGTAATCCACTAGTTAGAAATAAAACAATGAAGAAAACTATGTCAATGAAAAGGCCTGGAAAATTGTTTGGTGGAGCTGGAAAAGATGATCATCCCCCGGATGATGAACAAGAGGAAGATGCATTGGATAGATCCAAAGAAAAAAGAGAAATCTACTGGAATTTACCGCTTCCCGAATCTCAATTAGATGAAGACGGTAAACCAAAAAGCTATGCAAGAAATAAGATTAGAACAACAAAATATACTCCATTATCATTCGTTCCAAAAAATTTATATTTCCAATTCGAAAATGTTGCTAATATCTACTTCTTGACAATGATTATTCTTGGTGCTTTTGAAATTTTTGGTGTTCCAAATCCTGCATTATCAGCAGTTCCTTTGATTGTTATTGTTGCAATTACTGCTTTCAAAGATGCTCTGGAAGATTCAAGAAGAACAGCATTAGATATGGAAGTTAATAATCAAGTGACACATATTTTGAAAGGAATGGATAATCCAAATTTCAATGGTGAAAGTATTAGTTTGTGGAGAAGATTAAAAAAATTGACCTCAAAAGTTATGATTCGATTAATTAGAAGAATGAAAGGTAAGGTTTTAATTGATCCATTAGCTGAAGAAGATGCAAGAAGAGATAGTTTCGATAATAGAAAATCAATCCAAATTGAAGATCCTGAGTTTGGACTAAGTTCATCATCATTAGTTGATAATCCTGATCCATTCGATGATGCAAATATAGAAGTTGATACATATGTTCCTCAAATGAAACCCTTTGCAGCAGCTCCATCCGCTGTTTATGCTCAAGCTACAAGTTCCCCAACTTTCAAAAAAGATTATTGGAAAAATATTCATGTTGGTGATATTGTTAAGATTAAAAATAATGATTCAATTCCAGTCGATTTGCTGATTTTGTCAACATCAGATCATGATGGTGCTTGTTACGTTGAAACCAAAAATTTAGATGGTGAAACTAATTTAAAAGTTAAACAAGCTTTGAAAAGTTCTGCAAGTGCAATTAAATCGGTTAATGATCTTGGTAGATGTAAGTTTTGGCTGGAAAGTGAAGGCCCAAAATCCAATTTATACAGTTATCAAGGTAATTTGAAGTATTATGTTTCAGGTGATGAAAAAAATGAAATTGCAAATGAACCAGTCACTATCAATAACTTATTATTAAGAGGTTGTACATTAAGAAATACTAAATGGGTTGTAGGAATAGTTGCATTTACTGGTGATGATACCAAAATCATGATGAATGCTGGTGTTACTCCAACCAAAAGATCTAGAATTGCAAGAGAGTTGAATTGGTCTGTTATTTTGAATTTCTTATTGTTGTTTATCCTATGTTTGGTTTCTGGTATTGTCAATGGTATATATTACAATCGAGACAACAACTCAAGAGACGCTTTTGAATTCGGTACTATTGCGGGATCTCCAGCTGTCAATGGGTTAGTTGGTTTCGTTGTTGCAATCATCTTGTATCAATCTCTTGTTCCTATCTCATTATATATTTCCATTGAAATCATCAAGACTGCTCAAGCTTACTTCATTTATTCTGATGTTTTGATGTATTATCAACGTTTGGATTATCCATGTACTCCTAAATCTTGGAACATATCTGATGATTTGGGTCAAATTGAATACATTTTCAGTGATAAGACAGGTACATTAACTCAAAACGTCATGGAATTCAAAAAATGTACTATTAATGGAGTTAGTTATGGTAGAGCATATACTGAAGCATACGCTGGTATTAGAAGAAGACAAGGTATTGACGTTGAAGAAGAGTCAGCTAGAGAAAAGCTAGAAATCAAAAATGATAAAGCTAAAATGATTGAACTGTTGAAAGAAGTCAATAGCGGTAATATCTCCAATGATATTGATGAAGAATTGACTTTCACATCAAAAGAATTTGCCGATGATTTGAAAGGTAAGCATGGTGAAGCTCAAAAGCTTGCTAATGAACATTTCATGCTTGCTTTAGCACTCTGTCATAGTGTTTTAACAGAACCATCAGAGACTAAGCCTGGAAAATTAGAATTGAAAGCTCAAAGTCCTGATGAAGCAGCTTTAGTTGCCACTGCAAGAGATGTTGGTTTCGAATTCACGGATAGAACCAAGAAAGGTGTTGTTCTAAATGTTCAAGGTGTCGAAAAAGAATATCAAATCTTAAACATTTTGGAATTCAATTCAACAAGAAAGAGAATGAGTGCAATTATTAAGATTCCACCAACTACAAGAGATGGTGAACCAACTGCATTGTTAATTTGTAAAGGTGCTGATTCTATTATATATTCAAGATTATCAAATAATAATGATCAATCTTTATTAGATAAGACTGCTGTCCATTTAGAACAATTTGCAACTGAAGGTTTGAGAACTTTGTGTATTGCTCAAAGAGAATTATCTTGGAGTGAATATGAAGATTGGCAAAGAAAGCATGAAATTGCATCTGCTTCCCTTGATCAAAGAGAAGAAAAAATGGAAGAAGTTGCATCTGCTATTGAGAAAGACTTAATATTACTTGGTGGTACTGCTATTGAAGATAGATTACAAGATGGTGTTCCTGAATCGATTTCCATCTTAGCTAAGGCTGGTATCAAATTATGGGTCTTAACAGGTGATAAAGTTGAAACTGCTATAAATATTGGATTTTCATGTAATTTACTTGAAAACGGTATGGATTTACTAGTTATCAAAACTTCTGGTGATGATATCGAAGAAGTGTTCGGAGAAGATGTTTATGCAAACTTGAAAGGCGATAGAACTGCAGTTGTTGGTGCATTAATTGATAAGTATCTGAGAGACAATTTCGATATGACTGGATCACATGAAGAATTGGAAGAAGCCAAAAAGATTCATGAACCACCTAGTGGAAACTATGGTGTTGTCATTGATGGTGATGCTTTGAAAGTTGCTTTGAATGATAACAATAAATACAAGTTTTTGTTATTATGTAAGCAATGTAAAGCTGTCTTATGTTGTAGAGTGTCACCTGCTCAAAAAGCTGATGTTGTTAAACTAGTTAAAGATACATTGGATGTCATGACACTAGCAATTGGTGATGGTTCTAATGATGTCTCTATGATCCAAGCTGCTGATGTTGGTGTTGGTATTGCCGGTGAAGAAGGTACACAAGCTGTTATGTGTGCTGATTATGCTTTAGGTCAATTCAGATACTTAACTAGATTAGTTTTGGTTCATGGTAGATGGTCATACAAGAGATTATCAGAGATGATTCCAAGTTTCTTCTATAAGAATGTTATTTTTACAATTGCTTTGTTCTGGTATGGTATCTACAATGATTTTGATGGTTCATATTTGTTCGAATATACCTACCTTATGTTCTATAATTTGGCTTTCACATCTTTACCTGTTATCTTTATGGGTATTTTTGATCAGGATGTTACCGCAACTGTTTCTGTCTTAGTTCCGGAACTTTATAGAACCGGTATTTTGAGATCAGAATGGACCACTCAAAAGTTTTGGTGGTATATGGTTGATGGATTCTATCAATCTTTGATTTCTTTCTTCTACCCATATTTCATGTACTATAAGAACGGTGTTGTTACGTTCAATGGTTTACCGCTAGAACATAGATATTTCATGGGTGCTATTGTTGCAAGTATCTCTATTGTTTCTTGTGACATTTATATTTTGATGCATCAATATAGATGGGATTGGTTATCTGTCCTTGTGTGCTCTTTATCCATTTTGGTTCTATTCGCATGGACTGGTGTTTGGTCTTCATCTACCTACTCAGGAGAATTCTACAAGGCTGCGGTTGCCTTATATGGTACCCCTGCGTTCTGGGCTTGTTTCTTTGTTGGATTCCTGGTTTGTATATTACCACGTTTCTGCTATGATTTCCTTCAAAAGTTATACTATCCAAAAGATATTGATATCATTAGAGAATGTGTTGCAAAGGGTGATTTCAGTCAATATCCAGATGATTATGATCCTACTGATCCAGACAAAGCTGCGATTTCGAAATATAGCAAAGAACAAGGTGTCGAGGAACAAAGCCATAATCAAATACGTTTGACCTCTGGACCAGTGGCTCCAGCTTATAGAGATTCCATCAACGGTACTGGAGGCTCTAGAGGTTCAATATTCAAGCGTGCATTCAGCAAAAATAAGAACAAGGACCCTGTAATGATTCCAGTTTCTCAATCTGTCGATACTCTTGCTACAGAAGAAATTGAAATGGAATTCACTCACGGTGGTAATAGAATGACTGATGGCTCATTGTCAAGACCTGGTTTAAGTGTCAAGAGAAACCCTGGCATGCAAACTGATGCAGATAGATTCAATCACCTCAAAAACACAATTTATAAAAGATCTTCACTAGATGCCAACAGAAGAAAATCTTTGGAACAAACTAGAAAAGATCTATCATATGATGATGAAGGTGTTAGAAACACGTCCATTGATCGTGTTAGAACGAGTATGGAAATACCAGGTTTAACAACTGCCGAATCCCTTATTAGTAGATTCTCTGAAGGTCGGTCTACAAAATAAATGTATCTTCAATGATACTAACCTAGTATCATTTTGATTTTTTCTTTTTTATCACAATTCAGCATTCATCCTAATTTTTTTCACTTTCTATTTCATGTATTTCGTTTCATAATTGTTTTTTTCCTCTTTCTTACTAATTTATCTCTGATTTAATCGACCAAATCAAAACATTCATGGTTCTCTCTGTGCGTTGTTGCCATTTCCCCAACCACTATTTCCATTATTACTGCTTATTTTTATTTTTGCTTTTCCCCTTTTCAAGTTTTCTCATCACGTTTTTGTTCCATACCTGTGGCTTGCTATATCATTGTTATTTAACTCTTGTGACTTGCTACATTGTTGGTATGATTATTCTTTTGTGTACATTTATTAAAATTAACTATCTACTATACATCAATAACTATTTAACAACACTTCATGAGATAGGAAACAATCTTTCCTTCACATTATTAATGAATCCTTTATCATAAACATTATAAAGGTCTTGCCAATCGCGCACCTTGATCAATTTACAAGCAGGTGTGATATTCACCACAGTAACTTCATCCTCTAACCTAACAAATCTCGTGTGATTTGGGTCGGTCTCATCATCCAAAACGATATAATTGACTCGGTTATCAGGCGTATAAAGCTTGTACAGATACCCACCAACCACAAGATGATTAATATATTCCCACTTAGCTGTCTCATTCGTAGTCACTCCCATATACATATTATGAACATGTTCGTATAAGAACATAATCAAAAGCGGACACAACAGGACACAAAGACAAAGTAAGATTCCTGCAACTTCATTTTCAACCGTTGACTTTGTAATCAAAAGCCATATCTGTTTGATATAACTAACAGACGCAATGTAATCCGGTAACTTCTCATTCGTGAGATAAAGGTTCAGTGCTTGATAGTTCAAGTATCCACCGTAGACAAAGATCCATATGGTAGAAACTAAGAACATTATGAAGTACCTATAGTTATAATATCCTACATCATTATTTAACCAAACACAATGATGATCAAACATTAGAGCACAATTCTCACATGAAGAGCAATGCTTGCTTCTTGCCATCTTAGGGAGATTGCATGTCTTGCAATCAACATCATCAAAAAAGATGACCCCATCAGATTTAAAAATATTGGAACGTCGTAACCGTTCAAGCTGTTCTGGATTTGCACTCAGCTTTCGCAGCGATCCTGGATCAGCAAATGTTGCCATGAGGAAAGATACATAGTTGAGAGCAATGGATGGCACAATGATTATCCATAGTTGGAACCAATTAACTCTTGAGTATTTATTCAAAGAAGAAAAACTTGTCTTGAAAAAGTACTCAATACATTTTGAAAATATAACAAGGTAAAATAATGGTACAAGCCATCCAAGAACCCACATAACCTCTCTACCTAATAGAACCCGTGATAGGTATCCATTGAAATAGTTTCTGTCAACTTTTTGGAACTGAACCAGAACAAATTTCTCGTAAAACTCATGTACTATCAGTGTTCGTATTTTCTCAATCAAAGTGCCCCTGAATGAAGGTAAATCGCCAAAGAGAATTATCAGAACCGATACAACCAGCAGTAGGACAAGCCAAAGTAATACTTTGACGGATAACATTTCTAGCAGCCAAAACTATCAGCAAAGGTTTTTGATACCATAGTTGGTTGGAATCGAATGTTTAGTACGTACGAAATAAAGTTCATTGACATAAAGCCTCTCGGCTTCTTCTGTTTACTACACGGCCTCGTTTCTTGATCTCACTATGTGAACTTCACCAAAGTACCTTTAGAGCTACGAATACGCTTGTTTTTGAAGCTTTAAGCCTTGAAGTAAGTGTTTATTGGTGTCAAACATAAGAAGCTTACAAGTACGAGCTACTAATTTCAAAACCTTAAACAGTTTTGAGGAAGAAGAGTAAATATATGATTGATGAGTATGCTGAAGCAGGCATCAACAAGCCTGGAGAAAACTAAAAGCCAAGTGATAGTTTACAATTATACCAAGAGTAAAACGCAAGAAAAGTAACTATTCATATATACGTATACATCAAGCAAGTTTAGCGAAAAGGTGAACCATCTGGGTTTAGACTGATTGCATATGGATTGAATTTTCGCTCAGGAGTGTACATTTCTGAAGGAATATTTGCCCCAAATATGAATGGATTAGGATACAGGGCCGGTTGGTCTATTTGTTGTAACATTTCATTTATAATTTCCATATGAGTTGAGAACTGTGAAGACTCGCCTGATGAACTCGAAACAGGTAAATGAAACGGAGTATCTTGAACAACCCCATTATAGTTTTGCTGTGTAGAAGGGGGTGTATCTTGCTGCTGAACGTGTAGTTGTTGCTGATCTTGCAATTCATGTTGTAGTTGCTGGTGATGAAGCTGTTGGTCATATTGCTGATAGTTATGGGGATCTTGGAGATGTTGCTGGTCAAGTTCACCAAGCATTGGTAGAGAACTGAGCTGTTGAAGGTCATTAAACTCGGGATCGATATAGCCGGATTTTAGAATGAGTGTTTTCTGAAACTTTTCATTGAGATCAAAGCCTTCTCCTTTAGTATCTACTGAAGTAGGAATCGAAAGCTCGATACCTAATTCATGCTGTTGCAGATCAGCCAGATTGGCTAGCACTTGATCATTTGGCAAAGCATCAACGGCATTGCCTGTATTGAGATCATGCAATGGAAACTCCTCAACCTTCTTCTGATGAATGTACTGTTTCGCTTTCTCTCCAAGGATTTGAATGTAGTGGAGTGAGCCTGCTTGACTTTCAAAGTCATTGTTCTCGATAGCAATTTTATTGGTAAGTTCAAACCATCTTAAAGTGTGTTCAATTTGATAAAGTCTATTGGAACGAAGAAAGCTACAAACGTAATATGTGAAATGTGACTGTGGCCATGACTTTGTGATTTCTTTCAAGCCATCTAAAAAGACATCAACATAACTAATCGTTGCTTTTTCAAGAAAACCATAGGTCAGCAATTCAAACACCATAAGTTGAATAGATGTGACATGGGTGCAGAAGCACAAGAGGGGTGGAACTGTATAAATCCTCCCGCTTCTTGTCAAGAAGCCAATCATTTTTGAAGTTGCAACACAACAGGAATAAACAATCATACTCGATGAGTACAGATCATCAGGCTCTTTAGCGATAAGAGGACTAATGCATTCTTCATAGTTTAATCGAGGGAATGTTCTGGTCAATCTCAACAGGTTAGATCTATGGATTAGCGATAAAAAAGTATTATAGAAGCCAGATAAACAACAGACAAGTATTCTATCATTGTCATTGCGTATTTCATCTTCTTTCTCGTCATATTTTAGTGATTTTGGAAGTCTCTCAAACCATGTATGAAGTAGGTTGTCGTTATATTGCAGAGTTGGGATGAAGTCTTGGGTGGCAAACTCTTCTTTGACCATGATGCCTTGTAATCTAACCACTTTTTCTATCAGCTTACAAAGACTAGCCATGTTCAAGATGTAATCCACATGAAATTGTATTGGGGGAATTCCAAACGGCGTACCTGATTCCTCATCATCCTCTTTGAAATCATCTGGAGTGAGATCTGGCACTTGAATCTGATCATCACTTATAACAAATGGTCTACCATAGCAAAGGCTAGCCAATCTTTCCTCAATATAGATCATCCACCAAACTCTTCTATACATTCTTTTCTGGCTTGTTGTCATCGTTGGATCATCTGTACAGTCCTTATGAAGGTTGATAGAGTAAGCGTGTATCAATGCTAGTCTCGTCCAGTAAAAGATGTTAATTTCTGTCAAAGTCAAATCTTCCCAAAACCATCCAAACAATAGTAGGCATTGACACAGACAAAGGGGATCTGATTCCAAATCCAGCTGATATATTATTTGGGAACGTTTTTCAAGTACTTTGATGGCTTCCCTTTTTTTAGTTCTATCAGCATCTGTCCAGTCCGGCTCATCATAGTGAATAGCACCTAACAAAATAACACAATGGAGCAAAAGCAAGCTAGGTGGTTCTCGAACGTTAGAATAGTCTCTGTAAAATGCTGTTTTATTGACAACTGGAACCTTGGCGTGGAAATGATCAAAGTATGCATTTATATAAATCCAGCAAATATCCTCTTGCGGTAGCAGTAAGCATCCAGCTCCATCAATCATTTTATATGACATGTGTCCCAAATCATCTGAAGAGAGGGGTAGAACCTTTTCAGCTACATCAATCTTTTGTCTAACACGATCGATCAAAGACGGACTTACCACTTCATTCGAACTATTATTTCGTGTATCTCTTGCAGCTGGTGGCTTTGCATTGAATGTGCTGATGTCTATAGATATTGAACTTAGCATCTCCATTGAGGGAACCTTTATATGTTGAGGAAGATTTATCGTTCTTGGATAAAGAAATGTATGGTCCGAGTCATTCTCAGATGGGGTCCCTGTAGATTGCTTAGCAACTGGTGGCTCCTCTTTTGTAAACTTTCTTCTCTTGGACTCAGGAACAAGGCAGTCCATTTTATGCTTGATACAAAACGAGCATGGTACACTGGGCCTAATCTCTTCATCTAAAATCTTGGTTGATAGTTCGGGATTTTGGATGTTGACGTCACATTTGACTTTTCTATATCTACAGAAGGTACACGCAATAGAGCTTCTGGTTTTTTTTGTATGATTACTCTCAGATGCTGAAGAGCCAGAAGTTGCGTTCCATGGGGGTACCATATTAGGTCTAATAACTCGAAGTAGATGGTTCTTTTTGTGCTACCCTATTTCGAGGATAAAATATAAATTTCGGTCGGGACGGCTAATTTGTACACTCGGTTTTGATCCGTGAAAAATGATCGGACGTGTATATTAGTGTTAACCACGGAGCATGAGATGTAGCAGTAAATTAGGGGAATTAACGTCCTTGAATTCGAAATGCTAACCTGGTGACGAAGTAAGTAATATATATATACATATGTATATATATATATGCTGATGTGAAAAGCAATGCTGACTAGTAGAATATAGAAAGCGGCTTCTAAGACCCGATCACAAAAAGCGTTGGCAGTAAAAAAGCAAAATACTGCCACCGAGGTAAGCAAACCAGCTGTTGTTGTTATCCATGATAATTATTATTAGATGCTTATTGTCACTCCTTTAAGAAAGCGTGGCGATACACCTGCCGTGCCTAACCGAGTTGCCGATGCAGCTACCAATCATGCGCAACTCACAAAAAGAAGTAAGACGCAAGTTGCACTGATCACGAACTAATAGCGGAGAAGCCCACTTTACAGCTGATGCGCAGTTAGATCATTTGAAAGCTAACGTTCGGCATATCGCTACCACCATCCTATCTGGGTTTCAGGTTGTCAGCTTTGGCGGAAATGAAAGGTCGCACAGATAGGGATGCACCTTGATATCACTTCAATTCACTACTGTTGTTACTGAATCATCAAAACTCAAAGGCACACTAGGTGCTACTATCCTTATTAATATATAGAGATAAGACTCAAACAAAAAAGATTCAAGAGGTTGGGCATTGTGAAAAGCTCACAAAATACCACGTACAGACGGGATAAAAAAGAAAAAAGTGCTGACTATGGAAAGCCCTAAATACTCTCTAGAATAGCGATAAGATCAAACGCAAAAAACTTTAAATACTTTTTTCCAAAAATTAAATTTTCTCTTCGGATTCAGCCTCAAACAAAGCTTCGTCGACAGTTCTTCCATTTCTATCTCTAGCAATTTCGGCAGAAACTTGACTTTGAACAACGTGAAGCTCTTCTGGGTGACCTTCTTGCCATTCTCTAAGCTTATAGGTTTGACCAGTAAGATCCCAATAAATTCCACGAGATGTAGTGTATAAACTGTGTCTTCCTTCCCAGAGCGGATAAATGATGACAACAAACGCAGAGAAGAAAATCCAGATAATACCAACAGTGACCCATCCAGTAAAGAACTTTTTGGAGAAAACGTACTTACTTCCGTACATTGGCATTGGCCAAACAACAAGTAAGGAAATTGCCATGAACAGACAAGTGTAACCAGCAATAGTTGATGCTCTCTTCAAAAGAGCTTCTTCTTCTCTAGCAGCAACTTCATGCTTGGATTCGTAAATTTCATGGGCTGCAACACTTAAACGAGATTTGACTGGTTGCATTTCATCGTCATCCAAAGCAGGTTCAGTTGCTTCAGCAATTTCTTCGGATTCATCAACTCTCTTGATAGTTTTTAAAATTTCCCAATCAAAATTTTGGGGACCAAATGCATATGTCAAAACTGGAGAGAAGATCAATGGGGATAGTAATGCAACGACATTTCCTGTTAACATGGCATCATCTTCAAAAGTGTTGTCAACAGTAATGGAACCGAATTTCTTTTTAGTGCAAACTAACCAACTCATGATTGCAAATCCTGTTCCTAAGATTGGTGACCAAATAGCAGCCTGAGCATTTTGTTTGTCAGTTAATAATGTCATAGCTGATGGGAAAACTGCAGCAGAGATAATGATACCCATGATTTCATAAAGGTAACCCATTGAGATGTCGGCATAGTACAAACCAGTTGAAAAACCAGACATGATGAAGGCAAAAACGATAACAGAAGCATGGGAGGTGTAAATAATTCTTTTACCAGATGCGTTAGGGTTAATGTAACCTTTGTAAATATCGTAAGAGAAAATTGAGGACACAGCAATGAATTCAGCAGAAGATGCGGAAGTAACAGCCATGAAAACCATAATCAAAGCAGCAACAGCACCACCTTTACCCATCATAGCAACAGCTGCATTAGGTAAAACTAAACCAGCAGAAACTTGAGCTGAGGTCAAACGTTCTGGGTATGTTGGGAAGGCAGGGTTGGTTTCTAAAGCAATACATGCTAAACCCATAGTTGTTGAAATCAACCATGGAACGGCAAACCAAGCTAAACCACCTAAAATATAACCTGGTAAAGCGGAAGCAGGACTTGAAGCAATGGCTTTATTCCAGTAACCGTTATCCAAGAAAACAGTACCAAAGTTACCCACAATATTAATAACGAAGAAAATACCACCTGATCTTGAATTCATAGTCAAATAAGAACCTTCAGCATTACCACTGATTGGATGTCTAGCCGCAGCTTCAGTAACCAACTCCCAAACTTTGTTTGGAGAACCAAGGATTGGATCAGTTGCATAAGTGGTGAAAGCAAATGTTAAGATGATGACAATAATAGCAATTGTGTGAGCATAATCTGTTAAGAAGGTAGCTTTGATACCACCAAATAATGTATAAACAACAACACCGACTGGTAGTAAGAAACAAGCAGCAACGGTGTGCATTCCGGTAAGATCACTGATGACAGCACTACCACCAGTTAACAACATGGCAGTAACTAAGATGTTGGTTGCAATGGCAAAAAACATGTAAACACCATGAGCAGCTGGCCCATATCTGGCTTTAATGATTTCTAAATAAGTGTGTGCTTCTGGTGCCTTTTGCTTCGCTTTAATTGCAATATAGGCAAAGAGAATAACTTGAACGGTAGCTCCAGATGCATAATAAAAACCTAGAAGAATGTCAGATGTTAGTATACCAATGCAAAAGGTAGAGTGAAAAATGAAAAAAAAAATTCAAAACATACCTCCAGAAACACCATTTTTGTAAACTTGAGTACATGATTGTAGCAAAGTGGCAGCCCTATAATAAAAAATTGTTAGTAATTTACAACATAGAGGAGAAACAGTTAGTTGATTGATTGATGACTTACCAAGTCCATGAACTGACAACAGCAGCAGCAATAAGACCGGTTTTAACAGAACGACCAGCAGCCACGAATTCTTCAGCTGTGATAATTTCTTTTTGGTAACGACGAAGGACGAAAGTGGTCAGGATCATTCCCATAGCGAAAACAAACCCAAGACCAACAACAACGGCATAACCTGCACCTTGTGGTAGTGGAACTTCAGCAGCCATATTCAATTAGTATTTTAAGCACAATTGATATGGTAAAACATTTGAAACTTTTAAAACTTGAAATTACTGTAAAATCCTCCATATATATACTGTTTTCAAGAATCTCAGTTTGACATCAAAACTGGAATCCAATAGGTTAAGATTTTTTTTTATTTTTTTTTTTTTTTGGGAATTATGCATAATCAGTCTATTGTTCCGAGCCTGACAGATAAATGAGATAGCAAACGTTATTCAGGAAGCAGGATTGTGATGGGTTGATAACCTCTCCACTAACCGGATATTGATTTTCTTTTTGTCTGCTTCTCGCGATCTAACTAAGTAACAACGTAATGACGGAGATTAATGTTACGTTTGAGTGAAAAAAATTAAATAGAAAATAAACAACAGCTCTGATAAGATTACCGATGGTAATTAAATGTATACGAGTAAATGATGGACAAGAGGAAGGAAAAATAAGAGTTGTGAAGCGGTCATGATTAACTACTTGGTGATTTGGCCTGAAACTGGCTGTAAAGGGGTTCAGTTGTAGCTTGTAAATACCAACCCCAACAGGTGTCTTGAAACTGAAGAATTCATTGCTAAAAAAGTAAACTGGAAGGTGATTGAAGTTGTACTATCTTAGTTGGAATTAAGTTTGTCTGCGTTGAAACGTTCTATATATTATTATCAACGGCCTTTCTAGTCAAATATCTCAGCACTTCAACAGAAGCTTAGTAATACATGTTAGGGTAGCTAGCAAGATCGGATCAGGGATGAACAAACCACCCTGGTTCACACTTTTACCCAAATAACCAATAACCCGCGAAATTCCCACCATACTAAATTTTACTATGTAGCTTTACTAATTACGCAATATTTTTACACCTTACTATACACATTTAGTATGTGTTACATAATATAGCTTGGGTTATTCAAAATTTGAGAAAAATCAGTAACCCAAATGCGCCTGAGCCGCACAAAATCNATGAGTAACCAAAGTGGTTTGTTCATCCCTGGATCGGATTTGTTTGACTACAAAATGATACCTGTACACTATTAAACTAAACTAGAATCAATTAGATGCTTTCAATAAAGAGATGAGGATTAGGGTGGAGAGAAGCCGCACAATCAATTCAATGCTTCAAGCTAGTGCGCTACCACATACTAAATGGAGGTTTTTCGTGCCAAGTTGAGCCTGCTCTGAGGCCGACACTTCAATCACGTGCGAAAAATAGCTGCAAATAGTAATATTCAGGGGTCGCGCAGTAACTTCTGATTACGCATGCCATGCCAAAGCTCCCTCACACCTTTAACAGCAGGACGATACCGTTACCTTCTGAGCAGCTCCCGATGACGGGAGCATAAGATATCATTTTTGTCAATTTGAAGTGAATATTATTTGGCGTAGGGGGTCCATACTGATTTCAATCATCCATTCAATTGGGTGATTTGTATGTTTGTTGTCAAGATATACAAGCTCTAGGTTATGTAATTCGTTGAACGATGAATCATAGAATCTTTATGAATCATGTCAATAGCTCGGTTGTCGGTCTGGACCTACTTGTTTCGCGTATGGAGTTGTTATTGCCACGGCATTATTAGACCCGTTCGATAGCAGCTTTCAAAGATGGCAACTGCTTTTGTTCGGTCCTTTAGCGGCGACGGGGAAATTTAAAGCAACAAGACATTTAGACTATGTCAACTGGCAACAAAACAATAGGCAAATAATTAGACTTTGGATGGAAGTTGGGTATTTTGGGAAGAATAAGAAAGCAGCCTTCTTTGGTAGTGTGGATGCAATTTTTCTTAATACGATAATTGACGGCAGCACCATCGCCGGATCTCGCCAGATAGGTTTATCATTGAGGCAACAGCCTATTTGGGAAAAAGCCGTTTGTCCAAAACAAAATCACTTTTTCTGGGTGCAACAGTAATTAACGGTTCGCGTGGCGGACCAGTATACTAGCTCTAAGCAAAAAAAAGATAAGGGTTCCTTTAACTTGAGCATTCATTCCTTGTTACTTAACCTAGAACAATTGGTCACGCAAACATACCAAGTGATCTTGTGATTTTTGTGAAAAATTTTCAACATTAGAAGAAAGACATGACCAGCAAAACCTTACAGTTCATTGCCGAGCTTCCAAAGTGTGAACAGCATATCCATATCGAGGGTTCGTTATCTCCAGAACGTAGATGGAAGTGTGCCGTAGCCAATGGTATTGAGATTGAAGGGTGTTCATCGTTAGATGAACTGAAACAACAATATGAGACTGAGTACGTCTACGATAAGGGCCAGAATCCTGCCAAGTATTTGCAAGAATTTCTAGCTATATACTATGCTTCAATGAATGTTCTTATCACATCGGATGACTTTTACCAGCTTGCGTTAGATTATATCAAGAAGGCGAAGTCAATGAATGTTATCTATGTGGAAGCATTCTTTGACCCACAAGCTCATACTTCTAGAGGAATTGGATTTGATGTCGTCATGGAAGGCCTTTTGAAAGCCAAAGAAGAAGCTTCTAAAGTGTATGGAATCCAATTGCATTGGATCATGTGTATTTTGAGAGATTTCACACCTGAGAGTGCTTTGGAAACCGTTAAACTTTCCTTACCATATAAGGATCAAATTATAGCGCTTGGTCTTGACTCAGATGAACATAACAATCCTCCTGGTAAATTCCAGGAAGCTTTTAAACTAGCTCGTAGTTATGGTTATAAGCTAACTTCTCACTGTGATGTTGATCAGCAAGACAGTCACAAAAATATTGCGTATGTGGCAACTGAACTTGGTGGAGAAAAACCACCTTTAAAGCCTTTTGAATTGAACAATCCGGAATTGTATCTTCACTCTAGCTCCAAAACCGGGGCTGACAGAATTGATCATGGACTTAATACTGCGGACACTCCAGAGCTACTTGAACTTGTCAAATCATGTGGTTTGGGGCTAACATTATGTCCAATGGGTTATCAGAAGCATATGGGCCCTCATAATGTGTTTCCAAAAGTGAACAAAATTGTTGACTATGGTATCCCAATAACTTTGAATAGTGATGATCCTGCTTATATGGCATACTATAAGTCTGAGATATTATCTGGGACACTCAAAGGATGTAACTTCAATATTGAAGACCTTTATAACTTTGAGAAGAATGCTATCAAGATGGCATGGACTGATGACATTGACTTCAAGAAGAAGTTCATTCAGGAACTAGATGATGTTTTACTGAAATACAAAGATTAAGAATATTGGATATGTATAATTATACACTTGGTGTTACAATAGATTAAGTATAACAAAACAATTATATTGATGTAACTCCACCGCACTTGGCAAAGTTAACTGTAAATTGATGTAGATATTTGGTGCATGAAATAACAGATTGAACGGCTTTGGTCGTTGCCGAGCCAATCTGAGTACTATGCCCTCGCGACGTTGATCCTGCAACGACCGTTAGACAAATGCGTAGCACTGACATAGTGAGATTAGAAAAATGAATAATAAGACAATAATATATAGATGTACATTGAGATTATGCTCCTATTGCGACTTGTTTTCCATGTAGTGTCTTTCAGGAGTTCTATACAGTTGAAAAATGCCTTTCAGCGAATATTTACAACGCATCCAATCGAGAGACAACAGCTACCATTTGCAAGTCGAGAGAGGGTTTGAATCATGATAACTGGTTTTATGTGTCTCAACTACAGCTTAATGTGGTGAATTTGCTATGAGGTGAATAGCATAATGGGATTAGTTTTGTTTTCGGTACGAGTCGTTCACCTGCTCTTTTAAAGTTTACAACCCCATCTGGTGCTACCAAAACTATTAAAGGACCTTTCACTCGTGATGAATTAAAGACTGGTATCACCAATGACAGTGACATCATCAGCAACGTCTCATTGAATCTTGACATTGTTATGAATGGAGCAGACTGCACTTTTGCTTTTTCTCTAGATACTGAATACAATACATCATTAAGTCTCTCTACTCTCATCGGTGAAGTTTATTTTTCCTGAGGTCAAAAGTGTTGTTAGTTGGGGAGGGTGGTCATATTGTGATAAATTTGTGGACGAACTATCTTGCTTTTCTTACCTCATAGATCACTTAAGAAGTGTTTTGTTGTTCTCTGTCTCCTAATCTCATGACTTATCTGGTTATCAAAAGTTTAGAACTTGCTGCGACCCAGTATGTTTAGGGCACAAAGTGAAAAATAGTTTTTGTCTCAAAGTAGATTCACCGGATTAATCGATCTGATTAGGCACTTTCATATAGAAGAGGAAAGTATTGAGTTCAGGGGGCATATGGTTGGTTATAGTGTTTCTCTTATTTATCTCACCACTTTTTTTTTTTGTCCAACGGCGAATGAAAGGAATTTATCAAACTAAATATGAGGTTTGATTGAAACCTGTAAACTATAAAGATTAACTTCCCATATTTCATGCGGAAGGATAAAAAAATAATCTAAAGAGTAAAAAACCTAAAAGAAAAAAAAGACGTCCCAAAATCTCATGAGGGTGAGGTTTCTGAATTTCGTGGTAATTTCCCCAAAGCATATCCCCTATCACATCTTGAATATATTTATCTTCCTTTTATTCTTCAATCATTTATAGGTTTTTCCCTACTTAAGTAGGATTTATATCCTTATTCATTTATAGTATTTTATTTAGTTATATAGTTTACACCAGGACAGGCCGGTAGTTAAACAAGCAAGTCTTAGGTTATATAGTTTGAATAAATTTACCAGATACATTGAAAAAAAAAAAAAACCAAAGCTCATACTTACCAACCTTCGTGGTTGATGTAATATCCACTCCACAGATACCCTAATTACCAAACAATAATAGTGAATCCTAGTTATGGGGTTTGTGTAAAGATTGATAAGCCCTGAGGGTGTCATCAAACTATAAGTTCAATGACACATACTTCTATGTAAAGAATACAGGTTCTTAAAGCACATTTATAGAACTTATCAGTCTGTTAGATCCCGTATTGCTATTATACCTAATCCAAGAAAAAACAGCTGTTCCCACTTCTTTCGTTAATCGTACTCTAGATTTACGTGATACATAGCAAAGATACAGTGAATCTCAACAGTCTGTACTCTCTGATGAGACGAAAGTACAATAACAGGGCTTTCTAAAGTAAAGTAAAGTAAAGTAAAGTAAAGTAAATGTATTCTCGATGAGGATAAATCCTTCGCCCATTTTATAGAGCAATCATCCTGATAGAAACTATGTATGCTATATACTTTTATTATCTACTTATCCCTATCAGCGTAACGTGTGACCGTTAGGAGAGTTGGTTTATCTATTTTTTAATAGTTAGAATCTTTAATATGTATTGGATAAAATAAGGTCACAGTGCGTGAACAGCTAACCCGATATCTTATCATCCTGAACGTCTCCAACCTGCAGTGAAAAACTCTAGCTTAAAGTTAAACTTTTTAGAGTAAAACTCGTATCAGAGAAAAAGCATGTATCAGCTTATTTAGGACTTTTTTTTTAATCATTCCAATACTAATTCTTGTCTATTTTTGATGTTGTTGTTTTTTATTTATTTTTATAACCATTTTGATGTCTTCTCCGAGATAAACACAACCCCAGAAACTTCAAAGCTATAATCAAGAAATCTGAAACTAATTTGTAAAAATCCAAACTTAAAACTCAAAAAAGGAAAAATCAATAACAAGGACGATAAAAAACAATATTAATAACTTAATTTTTTTTTTGATTTTTTTATTTTTGGTTGCCTCTATGTACAAGTTACTTATGATGTTGTTGTTGTGATTGAATGCTAGTAACCCGTATGTGTCTCTTTCAAACCTTTTCTTATCCCTCTCAACCTATTCGTTCGTACGGTGGTAAATATCCTAAAATGTGCTTAAAATTTTAAATCGGAGTTTCTCAACACTTCAATAAGCCTTTCGGTTCCTCGAGTATCACTCACCTTATATTTTTTTCCTAGCTCTTAGTAACCTCTCATTTATTGCAATTACTCGTCGTGGGAATAACAGGCATAGATGCCTCCTTTTCAACAAAAACAATTTTTTGTTCTAGGAATTCGAATGATGAAGAAAATGGGGTTACAAGTTACTCACTTACCTTATTGGAACGCAGAAATTCATGATCTTCAAGCGAGTAGAAGTCGGAGCTTTGGAACTGTGAATTGTTGGCTGTTAACAATAGGTGATGTCTTACTTAGTAGATCACCGCTTGCCGTATAGCACAACATGACGAGCAGAGCAGTTTTTGTCCGACGCTTAACATGGTAGGTTATTCTACAAATCAGAAAGCAGATGGTGGTTAAAAACACCAATTAGTATTCTAAAGCGAAATCAGCTTGAAGGAAGTCCCATGAAACTAGCGAAAAGGTGGAGGAGGGGAAAAGGGGTGGGGGTAGAGGGGCCGGGGTAAGCTGGTTCAATTAGGTTAAAGCCTTCTTCAAATTCCAGGTCAAAGTTTTTTTGTGGTGCACGGTTGTGCTATATCGTTTACCAGTGGGAATTCTCATTACTCGTGGTCATGGTTGAGCCAACCACCCTTGGTACAATCTGCGGCTCGCCAAAAATTGACACTAGTCTGACTTCGAAATAGCTATAACCCGAAAATAATTATATAAGCAGTAGTAATTGTAGTACTGATAAATACGAATGATTAGGTAGCTAAATACTTCCCATAGTAAAGTTTTTCAATGCGGTGAGTTGGGTGGTATGTGGTACTAGAGGGGGGGGGTCACCAACCATAGTGGTTGGCTCATGTCTGCTCGTGGTCGGCGGCCCGTTTTTGGAGTCTGAACCCGTTTCATAGAAACTCCTAGGATATGGATAACCAGACCATTTCAAGGTGATCGCTGACTAAATGTAAGAGATATACCGTGTGCTCTGGAATGCTCACTCACACAGGCTAGCCATAACATCTAATGAGTCATGTGGATTCCGTAAGCGCCATGTGAACCATGATTTATTAGAGATGTCAGTGTGACACTTGCAAGCTACCTGACATGAGCGGAGCAACTTGACAAGCTTTAGTAAGTGGTGAGGTTCTCTGGTATTATAACAATCACATTTATAGCTTTCTAAAAAAGAGGTTGATACTGAATAGCACTTCCCGAAACAACTTCTATTCCTGTATACAAGTTTAATGATGGTTGATTCTTTCTTGAATCTAAAGTGAAAATTTACACTTGATTGTCAAGTAGTTCTTGTAGAAAAACTACACGGAGTACCATTAGGGGGTCTAGATCGCAAAATTCCACAAAGACCAAACAATAATCCGATCAGAGTCTTCCACAAACACCCCTAATGGAAAGAAAGAAGCTGCAGCGCGGGGTAAAAGTGAGATTCGATTATCAACACCTGGGTCTTAAAATCAAACGAGACTTATACTATTTTCAATAGTAATTGTTAACTCGCAGTAAGCTTTCTAAACTTCTAGTCATATTGCAGCTACAGTAGTCAAGAGAAAATAAAACTGGAAGGGGAAGTGCCTCCATTTTGATGATTGTTATTGAACAGCGCCACTGTGTAAGATGGTTTCATACATCGATATGTCAACGATGTCCAAATAGTAGATTTGCGAGGTAGATGACAAAGGATCGTAGATCGTAAATAACGGATCATAGCTTGTTCCAGCGAGAGATAAGTAGAAGTCAAGTGCGATGCGCAGAAACATAGAAGGCACCTTGACGTCATGTAAAAGCTGATAACTCTCAGCTACGCAATTTAAAAACTAACTCCTTGGTTGACAAGGGTCGAAATCAGTACCCAAGACAAGATGGTCGTACTCCAAAGAGAGACAATAATGACAAAATTAGTTTTTTCCTAAGCTGGGGGTGATTTTATTGTGAAATATTGAGCTGAAGCAAAATGCTAAAAAAAGAAAATCATGCTTCCACAGCTTGCCTACATCTTTTAACAATAGGCATGATTATTTTGCGGAAATTAAGAGCTGCGCTTGAACATCACAGTAATGCAATTGAGGCAATGGACATTTAGCGTTACTATTCAGATCAATCACTTATTAATCGAGATTCGAGACCCCATCTCAATAAATCAGAATTTGGCCATCTTGAAAGCTTTTTTGACTGAAACACGTTAGCCATTCCACGATTCAAAGTTCACAAGGTGGGATGACATGGGATGGCCAAGAGAATAGTTGACTTGATTTCGTTAGAGGTAGCAAACGTAGTGGTGGAACCGCAACAATAAACGCAGGTGCGGCCCGCTGGTCTGAAAGCTAAATCCAAAAAGGAGGATTAGCCGGACCAATCCCAAAAGGGCTCAAGGTTGTTAGGGACTCCCACTATGCCGCAGACATGTGGCTGACTCAAGTTTTAAGGATGCTTATGACGTAAATTTTACTCGAGGCTCTTCGAAAATGAACTCATACCTAGATTGTACATCTAACTGATTGAATTAAGTAACCAAAAAAACGAGTTTCATTCAACAGCTAAGCTTCATCTTGAATAGACCCTCAATTGTAAAGCAGAACAGTAACAAACCAGAGTTACATAGCAGAAAACTGCTAACAAAAGCATCACTGTCAAAGTTCGCGCCACTATTCTACGCGTACGTGGTCAGTATTTCCGGGGTACATTATTGTTCATGTGGTGGGGAAGGAGAAGAGAGTATGGTTCACAGCACTATTGTCTTTCATGGTCCGTCCATAACCATCTAATTTCGGGATAACTTCTCAACAGGGGAAGCTTGTATCATCTCATGCCCTGTTGGGTCTGTTATCCGCGTACACCCTATTGTTTCTCAGTTCTCCGCGTTTTAACGGAGGTCTCTAATACACGACCAAGCCTGCAGCTACATGTTTGACAGAACGGAAAACATCATGACTATCAAAATTACATTCGAAGAAGAGAACACATGAGTCTGAGCAAAAAATGATAATGACTATAAATAACGGACAATCCCCATTCGATGGCGGATATCTAAATCGGTGGAGGTTCTTAAGTCGTAAACGAAGTATCAACATTAAATACAACATAAAATGTTTTTATTAACACCTCTAAGAAAGTTCAGAGATTGGGAAATTCCTGAAAGACTCCTAATCGAAAATTACGTTGCAGACAAGAATCTGATTAAATCGATTATTGCTTTATCATGTCTGGCCATTTTCTTCTTCGGTTATGATCAAGGTATGATGTCAGGTGTCAATAACTCTCCAGAATACGTTGGAAGAATGAAAATTGGTTACTGGGATGAATCGGGAGCAGTCACAGTTACTGATTCCACCAAGCAAGGTGGTATCGTTGCTATTTATTATCTAGGTACTTTAGTTGGTGCTATTTTTGGTGGTTACGTTTCTGATGAAGTTGGAAGAATCAAGTCCATTGGTTTAGGTACCATTATTGCAATTGTTGGTGCCATCGTGCAAGGTTGTTCAAGAGATACTCCTATGATGTGTGGTACTAGATTTTTCACTGGTATTGGTACCGGTATCTTGAATGCTGTCGTTCCTGTCTACTCCTCTGAATGTGCTTCCCACTTATCGCGTGGTGCTGCCATTGCTTTAGAATTCACTTTAAACATTTTCGGTGTCTGTTTAGCTTATTGGTTAGCTTATGGTCTATCTTATATTGGTATCTTATCTCAATTTAGATGGAGATTCCCAATTTTCTTCCAAATTATTCCACTAGCATTCTTAGTCGCTATTGTTTGGTTTTTCCCTGAATCACCACGTTATCTAATTAAAAGTGGTAAGTACGACCGTGCTAAGAAATTACTAATTCAATTAAGAGGTGAAGATGGTGGTCAAAGAGAATTTGAAGAAATTATTGCTGCTTTCGATTACGAAAAGGATTCCGCATTATCCACGAACTATGTTAGAATGTTCTTTGACTGGTACAGTGGTTCAAAAGAAGCCATCAAGAAGGCTAAGAAGTTACATATTGCTAGACGTATTCAATTGGTTATCTGGTTACAAATCATGCAAGAATGGACTGGTATTGCTGGTATTACTGTTTATCAAACTGATATTTTCACTCAAGCAGGTTACAGTTCGGGTAAGTCCCAATGGTTAGCTGCTGTTAACAACACAATCTATACTTTGTCCACTGTTCTCGCTATTTATACTATCGATAGATTCGGTAGAAGATTTGCTAATTTCTGGGGTTTAGGAAGTATGGGTGTTTGTATGTTCTTGGCTGGTGGTTTATCAAAAGCTCAACAACTACATCCAGACAACAAGAACTTTGGTGCCGCTGCTACTGCATTTGTTTTCCTCTTCACTGCTATCTTTGGTGCCACTTTGTTAATGACTCCTTGGATTTTACCTTCTGAAGTTTTCCCATTGAAATTGAGAGCTGCAGGTAACGCTATGGGTGTTGTTGGTTGGTCTATCGGTAACGGTTGGTTGATGTTGATGTCACCAATCATGTTCAATGCTATCCATGAAAAGACCCTATACATTTTTGGTGCTTGTAATTTCTTAACTATTGTCATGGTTTACTTCTTGTACCCAGAAACTGCAAACAGATCCTTAGAAGATATTGACTTCTTGTTTGCATCTGAATCTTGGTTAGTCTCCAAGTGTGAAGCTGAATTTGCCAAGATTATTGCTGAAAGACACGAACTATTGAACCAAGCTCATGAAATGACCAACGATATGAAGGCAGAAGCTAAATATGTTGAACAAACTAGTGATGCCGAGTCCACTGATAATGCTGAGACCTAAGCTAAACTCTAATTTTCAATTTGAACTTCAGTCTATTGTTTTACGAATAAATTTTACATAGCAGTTTATAATGAATCGCTGCCCAGCTATTGCTTTTTACACGATACCTCGAACCGTAATTCAAAAAGGAGTAGTAATTTAAATTGTAGGTAAAAATAGAAATTGATTGAAATAGGTGCGATTACACATCTTTGCACATTAAAAGTTTGTCTCGCTGCCAGGACAAATACAGATCTCATTGTGTTGAAGACTGGGAAAGGAACGTATTCTTAGTGTTACACATTGATTACCGCAGCTGGAGATTCCAATTGGTGAAAAAAAAAGAGACACTGGCGATACCTGATACTCTCTCGTACAAATCACACTAACAGGTACTCTTCACTCACAATGTTCAACGTGTTCCAAAGACTTCAAAATACATTCAACTACATCCTAACGTTAATTATAGCAATAGGTGTGACAGTTTCAGTGCTGGGATATGCTCAATTATATTTAGAAGGCTATCAAACAATTTCTGGAAATACTCTTGTTAACAAATCCATCAACACACTGAAATACTCTAGAAATTTTGGAGGTAGACCCAATGTTGGAAAAGAAAACATCAAGCTCAATTTTGAACTGGATACAGATTTGACGTCATTATTCAATTGGAATACAAAGCAAGTTTTTGTTTATTTAGTCGGTGAATACGCTGGCTTGGAAGAAGGCGAAAACTCAAAAGTTGTGTTTTGGGATAAGATCATAAGCGATAAAAATGATGCCGTTTTAAACTTGAGCTCTTTAAAGTCCAAGTATTCCGTTTGGGATTACCAAGATAGTTTGGCCAATAAAACGATGAACATCAAACTTGAATACAACATACAACCTTGGGTTGGTCCACTGATTTGGGGCTCTGTTGGATCAGACTACATTTTCACAGCTCCTCCTGTCAAAACAGCTAACAGTTAGTGATTCTTTTTGTTTTATTTTTTTGTGTACGGTGATCATAATGCTTGACCTTCACATTCCCCAAAAGTATGTATATATGCTAGATGCGCCATTAAATTTCAGCTAGAAAAATATCTATATATGTACAAAACTGAAATGAAAAATTATTCTATAAAATCGTAGCATTTGTTGACTTTATTCCTTTTTTGTCATTTACCATATAGGATGTCAACTTCCAAATGGCATTCGTCTCATCAATGATTGTCTTCCATTCAGACATCAATTTTCTTTTGTCTTTTCTCAATCTTCTCAATTCGTCAATGGCCTTTTTCAACTCCATCTTCTTCTCAGAGTCTTTACTTTTTCTTATCTCAGCTATCTGCTTGTATAGTGAGCGTATACCTTCATCGAGTACAGCTTTTCTAGAGTAATAGCCAATTTCATTCAATTTAGCATCCCTTTGTTCTAGTCTAGCGAGATGATCATTGGTACGTTGTTGCTTACGCAATTGAGCTTTCTTCATTTCTATAGCTTGTCCATATCTATGTTTCATGAGCTTTCTCACATTCTGAATTCTTCTGTATCCTATCATCACGGATTTCAAATCTCTTAAAACAGTGGTGGATTTAGATTTGTTGATAGCATCCAATATTGTTTCCCGATCTCTGGGTGATAGCTGTGATTTCATCGAATGGTCAATATTTGATAACACTTGGAAATAAGTTGATTTAAAAGTAAGGATCTCAGTGTTCTTGAACAATTTAAGATCTCTAACCTTCAATCTCAAATGAGCCATCTTGGTTGTAGCAGCAGCTAAGATACCAGGCAACATATATTTGTCCATGAATTGGATGGATGCGCGTAATTGAGATGGATCTCTACTCAAAACTAGAGCAGTTGTATTGTAGTTGCTATGAGATAACACCAAACCATCATCCCGAAGTTGTTGAACCATAGTCATAACTTCATCAAGTCTATCGGTTTCTGAAAGTTGTTGTAATCTATAAGGCCAAACTGAGTGTAACGCACCATTCAAGTATGCTGGAGTTTTTGAATTTGGCTTGATGTTGTATTTTATGTTGGGTTCATCAAGAAATTGAGATGATGGTGGAGGCAGAGAAGTATCAAATCTAACTTGTGATACTTTGCGTTTTGGTTCATGTGTCGATTTCATTCTAGCAACGTCCATCTTAGCTCTGATTAAATCAACATAACGGGCAAAACATTGTTCAAATTCATTCCAACGTTGTTCTGCTCCCAATACCATCAATTCAGCACTTAATATATGAATATTATCCAACAAATTGTCTTTAGAATGCTGGATGTATAGCTCGAAGTATTTTCTTGCTTGAGAAACTTGTTCATGCTTCAAAATATTTGCAATAACTTGTTTGAATGAGGCTGCATGGATGTCATGATCCAATTTACCAAAACCATCTTCTTTTCTTTTGACTAGAACATCATCCAACAATTGTGTCGTTATCTCCAAGTTATCATTAACTTTTCCTGTGTCTCTCAAACTGGCTTTCATCATTAGTGAGTAAGTTTTGGGGCTTGGTTGAACACCTCTTTTCAATGACTCACCTAGAATTTTCATCGCCGTTCTAGTTTGCTTGAGTCTAATTGCCTCATATATCATTTGGTTGAAAATAATACTTGGTAGTTTTCCAAATCGTTTCTGAATTTGATCTAGTCTTTCAGGGATACTAGAGAATTGTCCTTGTCTAACTTGAGCCACCATGAAAGGGATGAAAGTTCGAATCTCCATCTGGTCAGGAAATCGCTCTATAAGTCTTCTCCAAGTCACCTTAAAACATGATAAATTGTTGAATTTGACAGATGATTCTAAAGCAAGTCGATTCAATTCATATGTATCTGTGCCTTCCTCAACAAACTTCTCAACAAGGTGCACTACCGTTCCATGCCTATTGGCATGATAGTGAGCTTTCAAAATCCAGGTCATGTCCTCTATTGTTCTTTCTATTCCAAAGCTTGTATAATATTTAGAGATTATCAATTCAATACTCTTATAGTCACCCAATAGTGCGATTCTACCCAAAAACTGATTTAGATCCTTCTTCTCCAACTTGATATTTCCCAAGCCATCTAACTCATCAAGTAAACCAAAGCATAAACGAATATCATTTGATCCCGAAAGGGCAGTCAACATTAGACCATAACTCATGGAGTTCAATGGGATGTTATAATGTGAGAATGCAGCAAACCAACCTAATGCATCAGCATATGATTTCGAAGCTATGTAGGACTGAATGATGTAACATAATATCAAATCATTTGGTAAGAATTCTCTTTTCAAAAATGTATCCCATAAATCAGTTATTTGATCAGTTGCACCACGTACGCTTAAAGCCTTGAAAACAGCTGTATATTGACTCAAAGTCATCGAATCACCATTTTGCATAACTTGATTAGTTAGCTCTATCAAGTTTTCCCAATTTTCAGTCTCAGTGAACAATACAAAGATTGCTTCGTAAGTTTGTTTATTTATGAACTCTTTCCCATGTTTCAGATTATGTTTCACTGTTACCAATCCTTCATCGTGCATATGTAAGTGGACTTGAGATCGTATAACCCCTATTTTGTCTTCTGTGTAAATAGGAAGCTTCAAGTCTTTTTTCATTTGGAATAGCTCCAATGCGTACTCTTTTATACCCCATCTTGTATGGGCGTAAATCAACATGCTTATAAATCTAGAAGAATCTTCTCGACTCAGATTCATCATCTCAAGAAAGCTTGGATCCAATCTTTTCTTTATCATGAAACGTTTCATCAACCATAACTCATGAGGTGTATCCGTGTAATCAAGTTTAAGCTTCTGACCCTGGCAGAGTATGCAAAAGAATATATAGGGCACTTCGATGTAATCTTTAGACAAGCTGAATATGGCATATAGTGTGCTGATTTTCTTTTCAGCAGTAATATCTGGCAAGTCTGTGAAAGATTTAACCATTTCAAGGTTTTCTTTGAAGTTGTTAGGCTTGCTCAATATGCTACAGATCTGTGATATGAACTGGCAATCATAATTTGCCAAATTTGATGTGTTTTCAGTGGGATAAAACTTCTTTATGATGTTATGTTTGAATTCAGTAACTTTCGAACGCTTGAGAATATTCTTACACACTTTAGTTGTGATCAGTTGGAGTCCCCTATACTGTGAGAACTTTTCTGAACTTATTATACTATCCAGTAATTGTATACATCTCTGCCTTGGCTCTTCTGTAGTATTGAATATGAAAGTTTTGTTGTCAGCTGCTTCAGCTATATCGTTGAGTTGTATTAGATATCTTGCAATTGGTTCATTCTTCAATCTCTTTATAGCGTGCAAGAATCCAGTTGTATCTTTTCTTCCAAAATGTAAATACAAGTCAAGTAATTCTTCAAATGTACCGTATCTATCAATGACATCCTGCAATTTACCGAAATGTTCAAACTTGAAACCTGCAAAGCAATTCTCCGGGATTGAGAACAATACTTTATAGCATAGTGTATGAAAGTGTTTTTCATATAGCCACTCGAGTAGCTCCAACCTTTGATCAATTATATCCTGGAATTGTGCATTTCCTTGGCCGTTTGTTCCTAGAATTGATACCGTACGGTTGAAACTATCGTATCTTGTTTGGGCCTCATCATAGTGTATATTATTAATTCTGTCAGGTTCCGTGAGTAGGTCTAGATTATTCTGAAAATAGCTTGATCTTCCGCTTGAGAAAGCTCTTGTGAGTAGTCTTAGATTGCTAAGAATTCGAAGTTGTGGGGCCATAACTGGTATGAATGAGCTTACTAGTTTTGACTCACTATAACATTGATTCATTGCGTATTTCTCTGCTTCTATGCACCATCTGATCATAGATTCCCTTCGCTGCATCCCATGAATCTCGAGGTACCTATAAAAGGCCACTCGTATGCTACTCATGACTTGATGTGATGCAAAACAAAAAACCTTCGGGTTTTCAAAGTGATTTGATATATACAAAAGGGGTTCAAATACTCCCGAAGAACAAAGGTGTCAGCTATTTATCCCAGCAGCAACTATAAATCATCAGCTTGCTCAAACACCGACTGATCTTGTTCAAATAGCCAGTTTCCTTGTTTAAATTGAAAAAAACAAATTTTTATTGAAATTTGGAAAATGTCCTGTTTGCGCAAACGGGATTGTTTTTAAGGCTATTTTTCAATTTTTTTTTTTTGCTTTTATATAGTACAATGATACAAACTGATCTCTTTCTTTCTTGCTGTACTGACCACACACACATATACAGGATTATCACAACATGGCTTACGAGAAAGGACAATCAGGTGACAGAAAATCAAAATCATTTGGCGGAAAACCCAAAGGTGGCTCGTTTGACAAGCGAAAGAAGCCTTTTGAATATAGAAAGCCGTTCAATCCAAGGATGAGAGTAGACAAGAAATACGGAAGAGAAGGAAAGAGTAAGTGAAGAATAACTAAACTCTTCTTAACTATAAGCAAATAGAACACAATATACTAACTATTGGCCTTGCGCTTTTGCCTCGTAATATAGCTGATGAGATCAAGAAAGCGTTAACGCATCGTGCAAGTTTGAGAAAGGGTTATTTCAAGCTTTTGGAGAAGGAAGGTAATCCAATTGAAAAGAAACCTATTGAAAATCCAAATATGATACCTATAAGAAAGGATATCGGACAAACGGATGATGTGAGCACGACAGAGAAGTCAACGACGTATAAAAAGCCAGAAAGAAAGCCTCTCACTTTCCAAGAGAGAATGCAGATAAAGAAAGAAAGAAAGGAAAGAATCAGACTGGAGGCAATCGAAAAGACAAAAGCAAAGATTCAAGAGATGAAATCAAATAGTATAAGAAGAGAAAGACAAACACGTACACTTAAAGACGCAAAGACAAGATCTGGTCAACCACTAATGGGCCCAAGAATCAACAATTTATTAGACAAAATCAAACTTGAAGTGTCGAACAACTGACACTACTAGTACGAACTATATCGATTTATTTATTTATATGTATCGAATCAATTAATCACTATCATCTAGAACACTCTATTCAAATGAGTGATAAGCTGAGCATTTTTGAAATCTCAGCAGCATCACCATCATTGTATTCCTGTAACTTGGATAAATTTGCAGAGATCATATCCACGTTCAAAAAATTGAAGTCATTCTCTGTATTGTATTCAACGGATGGAGACAACTCGCTAAGTTTCAAAACCTTTTTGCCCTTGTTGGATCCTATTAACCTCGTAGAAAGATCCTTCAATAGTTCAAACTGACTCTCTGTAACTGATGTAAACAATTTAACTTCACCATTCAAACCGACTGCTATGAACTTATTATGATGTGCCTCTGTTGTTTCTCCCCAAATGGGAAAGAAGTGACAATTCTTGATTCGAGGTAAAAATGGAACTGTAACTTTTGCTCTGGTACCTCTTGAATCAAAGCAATCATCTCCAGTGGTTAGAGCAACACTTGATATGCTATTATCCTCTTTATCACCAACGATTAACCTTGTTCCTCTTTCATCTTCGTGCACAACGATGTCCTTCAACAAAGACTTGCTACCAGAGTCACTCAACACTATCGTCAAATGAGTACCATCATATTGAAATCTTTGGTATGAGTCCTGACTTGTAACAGCAATGACTGAGTTGTCTTTGAGAACTGTCAGGCCAATTACATCAGAGATGAATGTATAGACCGTTTCAGCTCCACTCATTTTGCTTTCCTGTGGTAAATATCTAGTTAACATGATGGAACGGCCACTACCATATATGATCGTAGAGTCAGATAACTGAGTAATGCAAGTAACCGGTAATAGCTCTTGCCAAAAGTTCAAAACTCTCAAATTGACAACATCTTTTTGCTTTTTGATCTCAACTATTTTCACTGCTCCTGATCCTTCCCTTGTACGGAATCCTAGCAGTAAATGGTTGTGAGTGTAGCCCTCTTGTCTTCTAGACTCAACCTGCCATTCAGACATACATATTGGATATTCACCTGCAGCTACCAGGTTTGATGGAGCACTGGCTTGTAGTACTTTTTTGATTTTATGATCAACAAATAAAATCTTATTCTCAAGTTCTTTCTCCACTGCAACGATCACCACAAACAAACAGTAGCTGGAATAATACATCAATCTTAGTGGAGTAGCACCCAATCCTACCTTTTTCACATTACACTCAACAATATGGGAGACAAACAAACTACAAAGACCGTCATCTCTAATAACTAGTAGTTCATCATCAGGCTTTTCAGCACTAAACTCATTTTCGAGACTAGGTATTATAACACCACTTGTGCAACTTCTGTCGGTTGTCTCCGAAATGCAAACTTTTTCTGGATACATTGAGCTATTCAAATCCAGTTTCCACATAGCTTTAGTAATTAAGTAGTAGATATCCTTGCTGCTTTCGATGATTTCTATTACGGTTTCTCCTAGTTTTGCTTGGAATACTTTACGAAATTTTTCGAGTTCATGCGTGACCATCAAGATATATCCATCTCTTGTAGTTAGTAAGAACTTACCCTCATTGACATCAACTAGCTGATGAGGTATATGACAACTGTGCGCCTTTTCATCCGCATATTCTTTACAATCTAGTACACTTCTGTGCTCAAAAGTATTACCGGTTGATAGACGATAGAATATAACCTCATATGCAAATGTTCCGACAGCAAGATCAATAAATGATCCTCTCGTAAGTAATTCAATCATTGAGCACTGAAGTCCTTGAATTTTTGGAATACGCATTGGTGTGATAGTGTAGCCTTCAGCATCGGCCAATATCTCCAATATCTCGATATTGGATTGAGTTAAACAATCGATAGTATAATCATAGCATATTGAAACGTGGTTACCAGCTACTGACGCTAGAGTAATTTCAAACGGTATTGATGTTACAGCCAGTTCTTCTGCCACTTCGAAATCACCAATTCTCCAACCATTCTGCAAAATTTGGATATACTTACCATTCTTCAGTTTCGTAACCAGTAGCGTTTTTTGGTCAATGGTAAACTCGTCAATAATCTCAGCCTCATTTATGCTATCAAAATCCTCAGACTGGCTATCGCTATTGTTCTTCGGAAGCTTGATCATTATAGACATAAACGGGTAGCTCAATATGAATTTCGTATCTCCGTTTTGAAAATTCACCCTAAAAATTTTCTCTGCACCTTTGAATTTAGAGATAGGTTTAGATTTTTCAGCGGAATAACCTTTCCGAAGGTTTATAAGTGCTCCACGTTTGGACGATCTTCCAATACACCAGAACTCTTGCGAGGAAGTTGAGTTAACAAATTTAGGCTTTGCAGAGTTGACAATAGCGAAATCAAAGGTTGGGAACCAATTGATCGTACTTCCTCTATCCTCTATGATTCTCATGGAGAAATACTTTCGATCTCCACCACGTGCAACCAAGCTTATCGTCTTGAAATCGGTAGATCCCTTTTCGTTCATATAAGCTAGATCATAAGTCAAGAATCCGGTCTCCTCCATCGAAAACTGACTAAAAATTGTCGGCTGTGTGAACAACTTACCAATTCTCATATACCATTCTGGCTTCTTGGTATCATAAAAAACCTCCAATAGCCACAGCGTTGGGGGAGAGGTACTAGATAACAATATCTGATCAAACCTTATATTGGGATCATCATATTCTTCACATGGATAGCACGATATCATTGTGCTCGGCATGTAATAGGCATTAACTTGGATGGGATCCTGAGCTAGTCCAACTGTAAGCGGAAGTTCAGCGTAGTCTACACCATCATGGGATATTAGATAGTTCATACCGTTGATGATACATTTCGATTCTTGTACGAACAGAACACATTGTGTTTCCCTCAAGGGGATCATAAAATATGGAATTTCGAAAGTATTGGGAAGCATGAGCACTGACCTGTGAATGTCATTTTCCATTTCCTTATTCAAGTAGAACTCACTACATTCCAATTGCAAGATAGATGACTCTGTTGATACCAAATTGAGGAACATTATGTGATTTTGGTCCACGGGTTCCAAAAAACAGCTTTGAACTATTACACCCCCTGTTATCAAGTTTAAAGATTCTCCAATAGCTGGTATCCCGTCTTTGCAGTACGTGACTTTTGATAGTCTTATAACCTTGGAGTAGGCTGCGATGGCTATTAAATGACCAAGCTTAAACGTAGAAATTGATCGTCCCAACTGTATAAGCTTGCTCTTATTCTGATCTCTGTGTAAATTTATTCTTTGTAGTACCACCGGTTCAAAACAATTGTTTATCAAAACGATTCTTATCAGAAGAAGGTCACCGCAACTCAATGTCACTAGTAACGAATCTTCATGTTTAGACTGGTTGTTTCCCTCTAGCACAGCAGCACTCATTACCGGAGACAAAAATGAATGACAAGACTTGTCATTAATTGACATCGATGTACACTTGATAAATATGTTCACAGGCACTAGTTGACTATCGCTCAGATCATCATCTTCTTCATTCAAATCACGCATCTCAACATCAGTGTCTTTCTTCGTAGTTGATCGCTGGAGGATTTCGTTGAATTCTTCTTCATCACCACTGAATGGGTCCATTGAGTCAGTCGGCTCTGTAAGCTCTTGCCATGTTGATGTAGTCAGGAGTCTCTTATACCTGTACGGTACCTGCTGTCTCTCCGCATATGCAAGGAAATTGTCTTTATGGTGAACCCTGACCTTGAAATTATTGAAGTAGAACCTCACCATATTCGAAGCGAAAACGGTCTGCTCTATGTAGTGAGTATTATGTTCCATCTTCTATCTCAATTATATGCTTAGTCACTCCTACTTTCTGTTGTTATTACTAACATGTGATTGATATTGTCTGTATTCAATCAATTATCTTCAGTCATTATAAGCTCCTCAGATTAGATCTTTACACTTACTGTTTGTACGACGCGACGCGACGCGTCGATTCCTTAAGTAGATCTACTGGTCTTCAACTTGAAGAGAATGTTAAGTTTAGAATCGAGACAAAATACATCCTGTTCACTGGCTTGTAATTAAAAATGGATTATAAGTAATGGTACAATTTAAGTTGACACGTCAAACGGTCGATCTATCTAAAAGTTACAGTTCTCTATCATCACGTTCTTTTTTTGAGCGAAATCTTCAATGGCTTATCTTTAGTCTCGAACGAAGCCATGAACTTACTTTTCTCTGAAGCTGCTTCAATCTCTAGCTGTTCTTGAGCCTGTCTATCCAGATCATCACTTCTTTCTTCTGCTAACTTGACTTTTTCTCTGAACGCAAGATAGTTTGAATTCTTTTTATAGTAATCTAAATTAGCATCAATCTTATTGTTTGAATCTGTTATGTTATTAACAAAGTTGTCAAGAAACTTCCGTCTTTGGCTTGGAACAAATTCGGAGACGTAGACGTCATGCTTGATTGATTTTTCAAAGTTGGCAACGTTCTTAGCTCTTGTTAAGTCCTCCTTTCTCACCTGCTGAAGTCTCGGATAGTACGCACTGCTAATCCTAGCTTTCTCCTTCGCCTGGAAGATTCTTTCCTGCTCTTCATCATTCATTTCATTATTGGCTTCCTCATCATCTTCA
Source organism: Ogataea arabinofermentans (assembly GCA_001661425.1). Taxonomy (NCBI): domain Eukaryota; kingdom Fungi; phylum Ascomycota; class Pichiomycetes; order Pichiales; family Pichiaceae; genus Ogataea; species Ogataea arabinofermentans. The sequence goes on from KV453848.1 coordinate 681,757, forward strand.
TGTTCATCTTCGGAATCTGAATCGTTGGCAATGGCAACCGTCTTTCTTTTTTTATCTGTATGCTGTAAATCATTATAAATTCTTTTCAACTTCATTCTAGAATTTTTCTTTTCATTCAGCTGTTGCTGTTCTTTTTTTTGTTTCTCCAACTTGAAAACATGCAAACGAAAGTCTATAATATCTTGTCTAACCGTGTCGACCAACTCCGGAGGGATCTCTGCTAGCTCGCTTGGATCAACTTCATATTCCTCGTAGTAACTCGTAGTCGAAGCAAGTTTACCCTGTCCTTTATCAGATTTCAGCACATACTGCTTCAAATATATGAGCTTTTGATTAAGCTCTTCGTCCTCAGGTAATGTAACCTCAAGCTTTTGCTCAATAACATCTAGAGCCTTGGTAATGATCTTTTTAGTGACGACTTTGACTTCCTTTCCAGTCTGTATATCTGTCTGTGGTTCAACATCAAATTTATCTTCCGTTTCATCGGGAATAGATTTTCCATCCAATATACGCTTGAACAGGTATAAAGAGAGTATATCTTTGAACTCTACGAATACTATCGCTTCACCAAGGTAGTCTCTATTTATAAAACTCCACGTGAAATTTTTGTTTAAAGGTTCTGCGAACACACATTTTTCATCCCTTGATACAAGTGTACACTTATCAATTTGTTCATTAACGATGTAAGATAGTAAATGTTCAATTATCCTGTCTGAGCTGAGTATGCTCACTGGTAAATTTTCAACTCCCACAACTAAGGACGACTTGACTGGATCTAAAGGATCAATTCTATGGAAGTTATTTAGTGTTAAATAATGGGTGAGATCTGAATCAATATCGATCATGATTCCATCTGCGTTTGAATCATCAGGAGTAGGATTAGACTCATCTCCAAGACTTTCTTTTACCTCTGAAACATCTCTCTTTCCATTACTTGTCGCAGCTCTTGCACTATTCACGATGACTCCGTCCAATCCACTTTCAGATGACTGTAGAATATCAGATATGCTTATAAAATTATCAAAGTGTAATGCTTTCAAAGATTTTACCTCGTTTGTTATCCGTAATGGTTTGGATTGAGAGTTGTTAGTCTTTTTCAATTGGTCAAGAAGCTGTGAGTTTGATTCATTTTTGTTTGGGGACCTCTCAAAACCAAATCTGTAGTATTTAGGATGTACACGAGACATTAATGATGCACTCTGGTTTGTATTTAGTATCCTATCGTATGATATCGAACGACCTGGTAAACTGCTTTATGTACTCTTTGTCTCAGTTGAAACTTCCTCATAGTATGGTGAAAGTTTCCTTTCTCGCATTCACTGGTACTTTTTAGGCTGTGCGAACTACTTTTCATCCTTTGTCAAGCTCTGAGCTATTGCTTAGGTGAATCTTACTTATATTCAAGCACATGCTCATCGCAGCTCTTATCTGGATCAGTACTATTTAGTCATTGGTATAGTGATGCTCACTGAGGCTTTGTTACGAGTTTCACTTGTTATTAAAAAAGAATCAAATTATGCAATTGCGCTGTGGAAATTTTAATGACCAACAAATTTTATACACAAACAACGGCGGTGGTAAGGGGGGAGAAGCATCCCCCACCTCCACACTGCAAAAAAAAGGTAGTTTATGTTTCATAGCAATGTAGATGGAAGCAAACTGCGAATTATCACTGAATATAGAATTAAAAGATAACCCGTTCTCTATATGTGAATGATTAATGACAAAAGAAAAACAGAGAAAAAAGCACTTGATTTTCATTTAGTATAATCAAAATAGCAAAAAAAGGTGTCTTACACAACAACACCATTACCCAAAAAATGAAAGGAATACTTACAGCAACATGTACTGTAATATTCGATAAGTTAGCACCATAATCTGATTAGCCACCAGGGTCGATTACAGATTGTGTAGGTAGAACAGTTCTCACAAAATATTAGTAGTTTTGTGTTTGGTCAAAATCACCCGATGAAAACTTTGACTTCATCTCATTTGCTGTTCCGGGGATAGGGTTTGGATTGTAGTACAAGTAGTATGGATAGATTGCTGGGTTCATGGCAGGATCATAAGGTGAATAAGTATAGTAGAACGCTTGTGACTGGGGATTTCCGTGTCTAACTTGGTTGTTTCCTCTCATATTCATACTTTGGCCGTTTTCAACCATCTCTGGAGAAACTGGACTGCCAGGATACCCCATATCTTTAGGTGGGATCATATAATAGTAAGGGATCTGAGGTGGATAATAACCAGGACCCGATGATATAACAGCAGTACTTGGTGAAATTGGGCTGACTTCAAGTGTAGCACTTTCAAATTCTGACTTTTGACCCATCGATGGGCTATATTCCTCTCCATCTACCGAAGTTGAGGAGTAATTTGTTTTGGGAGCACCATTTGTATTCAGTGAATGACCTGTGTATGTGTTGCGTGCAGCTGTTGGATCATGACTTCTGGTGTCAACTGTATTTTCGTCATCGCTATCGATGTACTCTCTGTAAGAGTCTGATCCTCTCGATCCCGCTCTGTATTGAATAGGCTGATAACTATCAGTCTCATTGATGCTTCCAAAATCGAATGAACTTCTGAAGGTTTTTTGATAAGGAGGTTGGTTATATGTGTACTTCTTCTGTTGGGTATTGTTGTTAACAAGGGGACGTCTAAAGGGATATTTGTTTAGGTTTCCATTTTGCATCGATTGTTTACGTGAATGATCCTGGATTATTGTTGGTTGGTGTGTATGTTGATAAGATTGCTGCAGTGGTGGACTACCTATTCCAGCAAGACGAGTCGAGTAGAAGCTTTGAGCTCTTTTCGGTGAATCCTGAGCAGCGTATGAATGCCGTCTTCTAAAGCTAACAGGCGGAGGAGCTAAACTGAGCTTCACGCCACCGTTTTCTGATGACAACTTTTTCTTGTAATTGTTGTACATTTCACGGTACTGCACATGAATGGTTCTAAATTTGAACATTGAGTGGTTCTCTCTTTCAACTGCAGATGCTGCTGCTTTTCTTGTTTCAAACTTGATGAACGCAAAGTTATTCAAAGGTCTATTGACAAGAATAGCTTCCTTAATCTTACCATGATGCTCAAATCTTTCCAGTAGGTCCTCTCTACTAATTCTTGGGTCTAACTGGCCAACAAAAATAGAGTACTTATCTATTGTAACTTCAGGAGTATCACTTGACTCATCCTCCAAGTTTTGGGCCCACTCAACATTCCAAAATGGTTTAACTTTTAGGTTGGCATATGCACTGATAGCATCTTGACGAAAGACAAATTTGCAGAACCAGAAAGAATACTCCTCGTCAACTGACCCTTCTTCACAATCTTTTTCCTCTGCACCAACAAATTTTTCAATCTCACCAAACTTCTCTAACAGGGTTTTGATATCGTCATCTGACATACCTTTGTTTGTTGTTTCAATATATAAGGTTCGATTGACTCTTGCCTTTTCACATCTAACAGTTCTCCCATTCAGTAATGAGTGCTGACCCTCAATAATGGCTCTCTTTGCCTCTTCGTCTTTCTTGAACTGAACAAATGCATAAGGTCTATTAGCTGGATCGCGTAAAACCTTGACTAGTGATATGGATCCCCACTGCTTAAAATGACTAGTAACAGACTGGCATAAAATGTCATCAGATAAGTTGGATGATAAACTGGCAACAAAAACACATGCAGAAGGTCTTCCTCTTTCAGTTGGTAGCTCGGCAGCTTCTCTAGTGAAACTATCATCAAGGTAGGCTGCTGGAGCATTGGCTTTTTCTGCATCATTTTCATTCCCACTTGGAGGAGTATCACTTTCAACTTCATTCAATGATTTTTCGTCTAGGGAGGAAGGAACAGCGTCAATTTCATCTTCATCATTCTCAGCATAGAGAGATGCCAAATCTGAAGCTTCTGAAGAATCATCTTGACCTGAATTGTCATCACTGAATTCGTAATTTCGATCTGTTAATAGTGGTGTGTCAATCAGATCCTTCAATCCAGCCTGCTTTTCAGTACATTCATTCTTGAGGAACCTAATGCTATTATCATCAATGCTCCCCAAAATGGTTCTTTCAATTGCCATTTTGAAGTAATGTAGTATCTAGTATCTTAGTTGTTTAGATTTGGGCGCTTTGTTTTATGTGAGTGATGTGAAACAAGGAAAATATTGACTTAAGGGGAACAAATTTTAATATGAGAACTCTTTATGCCAATTATGTCAAAGGAAGTTCAAAGAGCTATCAGTTCGTTTTCAACTATGTTTCAGTTCAGCTTGGTTAAGCAATAAGTCACTTGAAGAAAAGAGGAAAAAGGTAAACCCCTTGTTTAAGACAAAGGACAAAATCAAAATCTCAGACAAGACGAGAACAAAGGGACGTAAAGTGAGCTATCAGATCCAGATTAGGAAATAACTTTGATGGGCTGGGCCGAACTGTGTAAGCGGCTCTTTTTGGAATCGGGGCTTTTGTTTGACTTCTTTCAATTTCTTCAGCCGCAAAAGCTATCTTTAAATAATTAATGACAGGTTAATGTTACAATATGAAGTTCAATCAGTGTTCTATATTAAAGCAAAAGAAAGTGGTAAGCAACGTGGTGAATAATTATATCAAGCAGAAAGACTTCGAATACAATTGTGAAGTAGTGCCATCAGTGATGACTTTATAGGTTTTGAAGTGGGTTACAACCTTAAAAAAAAGCGGCAAGATACGACAGACTGGGATTCAATGGCTTTTAGTAAGTCTTTACCAAATTATGTGCATGATTTTGCATTAGCGGCGTGATCTACCCACTAGAAATTGCATACAAAGGTAAAAGTTAAAAGACAACATTAAGGGTCTATCTATCACTCTGCTAGGTCTATCATTGTACGTCAAGAAGATCCTTGGTTTTTGCAAGTTTACGATTTCCAAAAGAATATCCATGATTGATTCACCCATTATTTGAATTCTTTTTGACAGTGTTGTATCATCAGCATCTATCCTGCCTCATCTAACCTATTTCAAACAAAAAAATGGAGGGAAGTCCAATATGCCCCTTGCGAGATTGTGCTGGTGAGTGCTCTACTCGCTATAGCAATAACTATACCCGAGTTGTACATGTCGGACTTTAGCAGTAGCGTCTCGGCAAAAATGGTAGCGATGGACACCGAACCACCGTAGCATCTTTATGTAGGCAACTTTTCGACTCCATCACAATCATGCTACCGTGCCTGCACGAAGGTGAAAATCTTGATTCACTGGTATCGCTAGTACCCTACTAGAATACCAGAACGTTACCTTTTCTTGTAGATATTCATAGTGAATGATTACTATGCTAACACTTGTAAAAGATGTTGAATTGCTGATCTCGCCAAAGAGCACAGCGCCTTTTTCGGATCCTAGCCTGAATATCACCTTGATGAAGGAGTCTTTGTAGATACTAATATTCAGAATCATAGCTGTAAAAATTGCGGCTACTTAATTATTATTGTTCAGGATTCGCAACAGCTTGGCAAGCACCAATTTCCTACACTCGTACGGGGTTTCGGTAAAGACTCACTGCATCATTCAGCCCGTACAGGACAACGTGATAACCAATTCATCTACGACTTACACTAAAAATGCTTTTCAATATGTTCAATCACACGCATATGAAAATAATTCAATCTCTGAGCCCTCTTATTGAATAACAAAAGTATACTAGCTTTATCATTATTTTGTATTCCTAACTTAGTGCAAGCTCAGTTTTGGCACGTATCTGCAGACAGGAAACTTGAGCACGAAAATCATAGATGAGTCTGCAGCATCTTTTATTAGCTAATCAGATTCTCAACTACTAGGCCATGTTGACTCATTAAAGCTGCGAGATTTACTGATCCCGTATGAGCTCTATGAGCTCCAAGCGTGATGGTGATAGTTCGATCCCAAAGTGATTGGAACTTGGGTAGAGATAAAAAAAATCAAGCTACATAATAAGAGGTCTTCAAGAATGTCCCTCCACTGAAGTCCGAAAAAATATGAATTTGTACGGCATCACAACGAGACTTGGGTTCTTCCCCACATAGGTTTTACTTTTCAAACTTATGCAGAAGGTTTATTTTTAGGTGTCACCAATTGCACTTTAAGTTTTTTCTAAACTCCTTCTCAACCCATCACCAAGGTTACACATGCAATCAAATGATCAATCTTTCGCTTCGGAATCACCCCACATTCAACTAACCCACTTGTTTTGTGATCCATACGCAAATAAATTGTACGTATAACTGTATACAATATCAACATGTTGCCGCTTAATATTGGCTTAGTAACCAAACGTCATAGCCAGCTTGAAAAACCAAAGAATGTTGTAGATTTTGAAGGGTTAAGAATATTTATACTAAGACGACTCATTTCCTCCAATAGAAGGGAAAATGTCAGAAATTACACCGCCTATGATAGATTTTTAGGTAATTGTCCGTAATAATCAATATCTGCGATATTTTACAACAAAGTAGATTTGTTTACTAGGCGATAGCACAGAGAAAGATAAAACAATTACGACTTGATGTATTTGAATCAATTTAGTAGTCAAATAAGGTACTCATTGTCTCAATGAAAAACCCTTCTTGAGCAGTGAGGATGATCGGTGTGTTCCGGTCTTCCTTCTTCCAAATTTGAAAACTAGAAAAGTTCAAAGAACAAAAATAAACAGAGATCTTTAACTGCTCAGCAAGAATGTTGTATTATCGTCACAAAAGAATATTATTAAAAAGAGAACATTTTGTTTTCGGAGACTCTGCTCAGTTCGCCGGGCACGTTCCTTTGATCTGCGGAGCATTAAGGAACAAAACTACGTTATGCAGATCTGCGCGGGAACTCGCTGGCTGAAATAATTAAAATTGCGGCGGGGCGATGTAGTTCTCCACGCACCGGCATTATTTCAAAGATATTTGACATCATTTTCCAGTGATTTTAGTTTCGAAAAACAACGTGACTCTTTGGTAGAAGTTTGAACTTGAATACCAAGTTTTCGAAACTATAGAGATTACCAAGATATTTTGCAAACCCCACATAGCACCTACAATAATTGCATGAGCTCGTATTTGTAGCAGTATGCCGTGGTGGCTCTTATAGTAATGAACTAACTAAGGTGGCATCTGTATTTCGTTAAGGTGACACTTTTATTTCAATGTTACTTTTTCCTGGATTTGGGTTGGTATCTGATCAACGAGATTTTGAAGTAATCTTAACTATGCTCATCAGATACAGGTCTCTCTTTACATTTACAGCATCAAACAATTAAGCTATGTTTATTCTGGCGATATATTTAATACAAAGTTAGATCTGAATTTGTATATATGTTTGTTTGGTCGTTTCATCTTTTAGTATCTTTATTTACCCTCGTTTATGAACACTATTGTTTCAGCTTCTCACTACTAATTTCTTGTATTGTTAAAAAAAAAATTGATATAGAATTTTGGTTTCATTGCAGCTCACTTGTGGAGTGCTTTATTGTCAATAGCTATAACTTGATCAAGAATCTGTCACTTGATGATGAACACTGAATGTAAGCAGACATGAGCCAACCACTATGGTTGGTGACCCTCCTTCCAGTACCACCTACCACCCAACTCACCGCCTTAAAAACTTTACTTTGGGAAGAATTTAGCTACCTAATCGTTCATATTTATCAGTACTATAATTACTACTGCTTATATAATTATTTTTGGGTTATAGCTATTTCGAAGCCAACCTAGTACCAATTTTTGGCGAGCCGAGATGGTACTAAGGGTGGTTGGCTCAACCATGAATGTAAGTATCAACCAATGTAACTAATATGGCTGAAAAATAGTGTTTCCGGTGCAATTTCGTTAGTCGCTCTTATTCAAAGTTGTGTGTGAGAGTTTACGCTCTGTGGGATTGGCCTAATTTTTTATTACACCTAACTAAAAAGTAAAATTTCATTACCAGCCTAGTTCCAATAACTTTGTGTGAGATAGATCTCATAAGATCTCCTCAAACTATAAGTCACAATTGCGCACTAGCGTATTGTAAACTGAAACTTGCATGTAAGCTCCTTCTTCTCTTGATCTGAAGACCTAACTGATAGTGAACTATCTTTGGTAGATGAGAAAGCTTAACAATCATTCGATGAATAGTTTTAACTTCACTCATTCTGACCTTTCAGCAGGATATGATCACATAATTTTACTGAATTACGTATTACCTTCAATCATTCAGTCGGAGTCTCAAACATCAAAAAGATCGCAGGACTCAAGTCAGACACCAAAGCCCACTCGCATGGCCCATATGAAATTTTACCTGCCCCGCCAAAGATCTGAATCACTGCTTGCCTCTTTACTCCACAATATGCAAATGATTAACATTTATATTGTCCATTCGCCGAACAGTGCAGAAAAGGTCATTACCTGAATCTTCTGGAATCACTTAGCGCTAATTATGTGTTGAATTTCACCGGTAGAATGGATAACATCAGCTGTAATATGAAACGGTCAGAGACATCCAAACTAATGAAGAGGAGATGTTGATTAGTTCATTAAGCAAAGTGCTGTTAAATTGAATTTGAGAGCACGTATGACTTTTCATTATCACCTAGTCAGATTGACAGTTCAGGTTTTTTATTTTCCATCAGAAGCGAAAATTGATCGTTATCAATCCGGTTATTCCTATTATTGTTCAATTATAATAACTTCATACAGGGATGAACAAATCACTTTGGTGATCGATTTTGTGCGGCTCAGGCGCATTTGGGTTACTGATTCTTCTCAAATTTTGAATAACCCGAACTATATTATGTAACACATACTAAATGTTTATAGTGAGATGTAGAAATATTGCGTAATTAGTAAAGCTACATAGTAAAATTTAGTATGGTGAGAATTTCGCGAGTTCTTAGTTTTCTGGTGAAAGTGTGAACCAGGGTGGTTTGTTCATCCATGCCTTCAAAGGATATAACGCATTATGAAATCTAGTGTGTAGAAAGCAGGGATGAGCAAACCAAACCTGCTCGGAAACCCAGCCTAACCAGCGACCTCTTTTTTTTCACTAAAAGGACGACTGACGTAAGTAAAGAAGCATTATAGTATGTACTAATACTAGACTTACGTAAGTTTTATTTTGGGTTGGAATATTTTGGTCCAACCCCAACCAGAGTTCGTTCATGTGACCAAAAAATTCGCGAAATTTTTGGAATCTTGGTTGGGTTTGCTCATTCCTGGTTAAAAGTATTAGCAGCCAAAAAGACTTTTAATAACCTTACCGTAAACGGCAAAGTCTATTAATTATCAGGCTCAGAAATGAGCGGATTTGTGTAGGTAAACAATAAGGACTTACAACAAACCTAATCTATGTATATGCATTGCCTGAAACGTGGAGAACAATTGTGAATTTCAACATTGGATAGTAGATTTGATACAAAAAAGCTGTTGCAAATGATAGTTATTACAAATTACCGCTGAGCATATACAAATTGATATTTTGATTATCCAGTATTTCAAGCTTGTTTGAAGATTACTTCATAGATGGGCTCGCTCCTTCGCTGAAATGTCTAAATAGCGATAGGGTAGTGCGGCACGAATGTTATTTGAAATGCCCGGCTGTGAATGGAATGGAAGATAGTAGCAATTCCAGCGAAGCTTTAAACAATAGTCTTAAATTTTCTCTTATTGTTTTGACGCACTCGATATGACGTGTTATCAGGTAGCCTACGAATGATTTAAATAAATACACTTACTGCGGCTTCACTTCCCCTGTTGCTCAAATCTGATATTGGAACTAATTAAATCTCAAAAGCGTAATTAGCAGAGAGCACTGCTCTTACTGAAGTCTAGACACAAACAGATGATGATAAGAAATAGTGAATGGAATGCCCGGAAGCGTATTCAATATACAAACATGTTTAGAGTTCACACACATGGTAAACTATGATATCTTCCCCTTCTTAGATCTGGCACTTCAGTAGTTTGAAATCATGTCGGACTTTTCCGGAAGGCGCCATAGATTCTCATCAGGTATTACCCCTATGACCGTGAAAAGTTGACACCATGTCAGGCGATCAACTTTCTAAACGCTGTATTGGTATACAACGTGCAAAATTTTGGTACTATTTTACATAAAACGGATTGTAAGAATTAATTCGTTGACATTATTTCTCATAGTAACCTAGCATATATAAAAAGCCCAAAAGAAAGAAATGTGATATGCAATAAAAAAAACCGTAAAAGATAAAGATGTAAAGTGACATAAGGAGAGAGATGAAAAAAGAAGGAGAGAGTACCGATTGAATTTATTGAGTGAAAAGTGGCTAATAGAAAAGATGGAGTGGTTCTAGATACATCTGATAAGAAGAAGCTGATCGAAAAGCATAAACATGCAGTTAACTGCTGAATGCGCAGAATTCAGTAATAACGAACATTTTGGATTAGATGGTGAGGATAAGTGCAATCAAATATTGGTCTTCTGTCGACCTCACTTGAGAAAGAAACCTTCTTCCCCTTCTTGGATTTATTTGAAGATGATCTTGCTCTTTTTTGAGCGGTAACTAGTATGGACTTGCATGTAGTATCCGAGAATATAGAAGATTCTGTAGAACTATCAGAATCACTTGATATGGTCCGCACTAGGGGGCATCCATCAAAAGCCAGGTCTTCATCCATTGGCTCAATCTCAGTTTCAGTAGCTGATTTGGCAAGTTGTACCACAGGCTTGTCAGTCGTAGCAGTAATGGATGGTCTCTCTTCGATTAGAGGTCCATAAAGGACAGTTATATCATTTTCTTTGTGCCAGTTGATTTGAGAGGGATCAATTTCAGGAATATTATCTCTGTTTTTTTTCCAAGCTCTCCAACAAGCATTCTCTAATCTTGATGTAGAAGTGCAAGGTAAGAACAACATCAAGTCTTCGACTCTATTGCTATATTCAAATGATCTCAGATTATAAATATTGGATAATTCGTACGGCTTCATTAGCTTATTATTCGTTATGGATCTCCAGCATCTAAAATATTGTTCATCTGTTAACTTATGTGAAAAATAATCAACAGCAGTAGGAGGAGATATATCAGAAATGTTATTTTTATGATTGGATGATATTAGAGGTAACTTTGTGAATGAATCAGAAGCTGTCACGTCAAGAAAGTTGTCATCTAGAAATTGGTGAGCCAAATTGAGCCCTTTGATATTATTAGACATCATGATTGATCTTGAAAAGGGATGTTTCGTTAATAGGGATGATTATAGAGAAACTTGAGTATATTTAGTTCTAGAGTGATAGTATAGAGTGATAGTATAGATAACTGATTAAATAAATTGATAAAGAAGTGGGTTTATGTGGGAATATATATATTGTGTCTGATCAAGAACAAGAGCCCCCAAAACCACATGCTTGCTTGCCGTTTCACGGAAAATAAGTATTGTTTCGCGGATCGTTGCATTGGAGCCGCAGCCATAAAAGACAATCGTGAACGTATGTCTGCCTGCAGCAGCAACGGAAACTCACTTTTGCTCATTTGGGAACTCGCAGTCGATTATGTCATGCTTGTTTCCACTCTGAATACGACAGCTATTCATTTACCCATACCATCCATCCATCCGTCGGTAGAATTCGATTGTTTCACTGTTTTTCAGCAAAATACTGCAGATACTATTCATGATTCTATCGATATAATAGGACTAACACCATTATTGTTCAAGTGAATAGCTTTTGCAGTAGTTTTGACAGCAGTGTGACTATTCATGCAGAAAGTCAAAAGTTGCCCCAGAACAATTTGTAGAAAAAAGTAAAAAACATATGTCCACGAGAATGCTTCCCTTTTCTTTTTAAGGCTGCTATTGCTTCAACAAGGGTTGTGGAGAAAAAAAAATAGTTGAGGTTTTTGAAGCTGGAAAGCAACTATTTCATGCGAGGCATAATTGTCATTCTTGGCACATTTGCACTAGTGGGCATATTGAACGATTCAAAACATAGCATGAGTCTCTTGCTATGAGAAGTGATTGCATGTCAAATACTTCTATCATCATAAAAGAAGGATTTTGTGGACTGTAAGTGTAGGTTTTTTGTGGAGTAAAACAATAACTCATGTACTACCTTAGGCGATTTGACAAAATGTATTAAAGTATACTATTATTCATTAACTAAAATTTTCCGTGATTAGGTCTGTATCTTCATCAACTGTAAGATACAAATTAAATAGGCGATCCAAAACATTGTTCAAGATTGAAGGATCCGGCATTTCACCACTTTTTTGCGAAGAGCGTAACATGAATTTTGTAGACTTGAAAATTAGTGAATAAAGTTCTCTATAATCATGTTTTGGTAATCTTGAATATATGCTCCGCAATCTGTATTCATTCAGTATATATTTTTCAATCAGTTTATTAAATTTGTCAATAAATTGATGATCATTAGAAGTTGACGAGCAAGCTTGCGGAGCAATTACGGAAGACCCGATAGGTCTAATTCCGCTTGCAGACGATACCGTTGCGGAACTTGATCTTTTTTTCAAGTAACTATCAAAGAAATCGTTCCCTTTTTTAATCTGTGTATCGATATCAACAAATATTGTTTTATCAGGATGCGCTTTCAACTTTTGTTGTTTCCATAATCGGCTCAAAGTTATAAATTTGAGGTTTAGCTCGTTACTAAAGTTCAGTAGTAAACACTCAATCTCAACAGTATTGGATGATTTTAGTGTAGGATAAATTACCATATAGCGATCTCTACTATCACATTCAACTAATAATCCAATGGATTTACAGTGTTCAAAGTCACAAAGCATTATCAGTTGTTGGAAAAATTCCTCTGTTTCCAATGCGTTACTGTGAATTTTCATCAACCCTTCTGCAGCTACGTAATCTATTAACCATAGCGGTATCTCCTCAACTGCTATTAGGTCAACAACTTTCAGTTTTGTAAAATTGATAGGTAATGTCACAAGTTTCTTAGCAAAGAAGATAACATCTCTTAAGTGAAAATCACGCTTGTTGGTTTCAACTAAGACAGCTTCAAGCACTTTTTGACTCTCAATCTTGATGTCTGAGACACCAATTCGCACTAATGTCATATATCCATATAATATCTAATCAGTTTCAAGCTAGTTTAAGTTCAACTGTCTTATCAAGTTTCCCAATATTGAATAGAAAATCTCAAGGAGTGAAGAGGATCAGAAAACATGTTTGGCGTATTTGTACTGAGATCTATAAACATCCTTACATTTGACATGCCCTTCCCTCTTTGAAGGTTATGAGCATTTCAATATTACTGCTTATGTAACCACGTATGTAATCTTGTCGACGTACATCTAAAAAATTTAAGATTGAACTGATCGCTTTTGGTTAACAAGATGTATATGAAGATTTAGATAACTATTGCTTTTACTACAAAGGTTTGGTTTTTTAACACAAAAGTTGTATTCACTTTGAGTACTGATATAGCATTTGATATATTTTTGTCTTGTACTTTCAACTGTCTTTCACAGCTTTTTTCCGCTACGTCAAAGTCCCCATTTCTTTATTGAAAAAGATAGAAGGAAAAAAAAAGAAATAGTATATCACAATGTCAAGTTATCCTGTCCAACATGGTAGAACATACTCCGTTGCAAGAGTCTATGCTAACGCTAATGAAATTAGACCTCGGGAATACTGGGATTATGAAAATTATAAAATTCAATGGGGAAACATTGCCAACTATGAGATTGTTTCTAAAATTGGTAGAGGCAAATATTCAGAGGTTTTCACGGGTGTCAACGTCTTGAACAATAAACCTTGTGTGATCAAAGTCTTGAAGCCTGTTAAACTCAAAAAAATCTCCAGAGAAATCAAAATTTTAAAGAACTTAACCGGAGGTCCAAATATTATTGAGCTGTATGATTTAATTCAAGACCAAAACTCAAAAATCCCAGCATTAATATTTGAAAAGATCAATAATGTTGACTTTAGAATTCTGTATCCTCAGTTCACAGCTGATGATATCAGATTTTATTTCACACAACTTTTGACCGCATTGGATTATTCACATTCGATGGGTATAATACACAGAGATGTTAAACCACAAAATATTATGATCGACCCAGTTACTAAAGTTCTGAAATTAATTGATTGGGGTTTAGCAGAATTCTATCACAAAGGAATGGATTTCAACGTCAGAGTTGCTTCAAGATATCATAAAGGTCCAGAACTACTAATTAATCTACAGCAATACGACTACTCATTGGACTTATGGTCAGTGGGAGCAATGATGGCTGCTATCGTTTTCAAAAAGGAACCATTTTTCAAAGGAGATTCAAACAATGATCAATTGGTTAAAATAGCAAAGGTTCTTGGTACAGATGCCCTAATGAAATATGCTCGTAAGTACGGTGTCACCTTGAGCAGTGAATACGATGATATATTAGGGAATTACCCTAAAAAGCCATGGAAGAACTTTATCAACGAAAGCAATAAACGTTTGAGTGATGATCCTGTCACCATTGATTTGATTGATAGTTTACTAAAATATGACCATAGCGAAAGGCTTACTGCTAAAGAAGCTATGGCCCATCCATTCTTTCAGCATTAGATGAATGTTCCAACTCTTTTAATAATGAATTAGCTCATATGTATAGTATTATAATATCTTTCTTTCTTTACTTTTCTGTTTTTTTTCTTGTTTTTTTTTTCCCCCTTTTACTACCATGTTATTCAAATTTGCCCCTCGATATTTTTTATATTTCACTCTATAACTTTAATATCCTTTTTACAAACAGTTCTATACTTCCGTATATGTTATAGATAGCAGAGCCGAGATTCGGGCTTTAAATCGACGCGACGTTTTTGAGTTTCCAGATTGTGCACCGCCCACGTCTTTCATAAGACGCGTTTGTTATGGTTGATCTATTTCAGAATGAACCCTCTATATCAGTTATGATCAAACTGGTTGCCACCTCCTAATAAAGCAGAACGACGAACCACAGAGACATAAGAATGGCCCAACTCTTCAAAGATTTTAAGTTTTTGATCATTTCATCTGCGGACTTACCTCTCGACAAGATTGATCTGCTGAAAAAGAAGCTGGCAAAGGCTGGCTTGAAGGGTAGAGATTCGATCACAATTAAGAAGGATAGTGAATTGATTCCCCTTCGTAATAACAAGATGTCTTTTTATACACATATCATTTCCAACACTATTGATTTTGTTGACTATGCACTAACAGAAGACTTGATGATTCCCGTCGTTAAAGATTCGTGGGTCGAAGACTCTATTAATGAGGGTGCTTTATTGTCTGTCAGATGTCATTCACCTGATCCGAAATATTTTTTCACTGGCATACATGCACACTGTGTGTCTTCTATTCCAATAGGTGATCGTGATGCTTTATATATGGGTATTGAGTCGTTTGGTGGATCGACGGCCAATGTTATTGATAGAAAACTTACCCATTTAATTGCAACTGACATGGATGAAGATGAATGCATGCTTGTTCAAAAATTCAACGAATTGAGTGGCTTGAAAGTTAAAGTGGCTATTGTGCTACCCCAGTGGATTGAGGATTGTTTGAATTTGAGAAGGAAACTGGATGCTACCCCTTACTCATTTCCAAATCCTGCTGTAGCTAGTACCTCTATTGCCGAGTCCTCATTTGATGGTAGACACCTTGATGAGAAGGATGAAATTGATATCGAGTCAGAACTAGACAAAACAAATTCTAACACCACACGAACCAACGACAGTTTCTTGAAAGGGAAACATTTTTTCCTCGGTGAGGATCTAGGGATATCTAAAAGCGTCGTGGAACTTACCGAGTCCATGATTAGAAAAGCAGGTGGCAGCTGTATGATTGATGGTACAGTCGAGGACCTGAAAAACGCAAAGAGCAAGTTGAACTGTTACGTTGGCAAATATCGTAGTGGAGAGCAATATATCACTGCTTCTAAAAAGCTTTTCCATGTTGGTAGTATGCAGTGGCTTTACTGGATGATGCTTCATGAAAGATGGATTTCGCCTTACAAAAAGTTACTTCACTATCCAATTCCCAAAGAGGGCGTACCAGGGATGGAAAATTGTGTTTTAACAGTCACGAACTATACCGGTGATTCAAGACTTTACCTACAACAACTAATTAAGGCCATGGGCGGACAATTCACAAAGAGTTTGAAAATGGGTCTCAATACGCATTTATTGGTAGCCAAGCCATGTGGTCAAAAATATCAGGCTGCTCAAGAGTGGAATATTACTTGTGTTAATCATCTATGGATAGAGGAATCGTTTGCCAAATGGGAATTACAAAATTCTGAAGAGAAAAGGTATCGTTTGTTCCCTAAGGAATCTAACCTTACTCATATCATAGGGCAAACACCTCTAGACCGTTCTATACTGGCCACTTTCTCTGATAAGACACCATCAAACCCTGAACCTGCAATTAAGAATGAAAGAGAAAGTGAGTTACCACAGTTGGAGATGACCAACAGTGTCTCAATTAACAGCGTAGCCAACGAGCCAGAAGTTGTTCAAGACATACAAACATTGGAAACTGTGCAAAGAGACGAGTTGTCAGAGGTGCCGGATGATGTCAAAGTTTCACTCACCCCATCAGTAGATGAAGTAGTTGAAGTTGACGATGCACAAGTTGTCGAAAAGGAAGTAGATGAAGTAGTTGAAGTTGATGATGTACAAGTTGTCGAAAAGGAAGTTGAGAAGTCACATTCAGAACCCGCAATTGTTGAAGTCAAAGATCAAAAGAATATTAATACCATAAAACCACAAAAAGCATCATCTGATGCGGTCAAGACACAACAAAAGAGAGCCGTGGAAGAGGTGGAGCTCCACGATGATAAGGAAAACATAGACACAAAAAAGAAACAAAAAGTTAATGCTAAGCCGTATGATTTAACGGCCATCTTAACTGGATGTGATGATCTGGGTAAATCCGATTTGAGATTACTAAGTAGAATGGGGGTCAAGATAGTTGATCAACCAACTAAACAACTCAATTGCATTATCGCCCCAACTATATTGCGTACAGAGAAATTTTTAAAGTCGTTGAGCATGAGTCCGAAGTATATCATTTCACCAATGTTTGTATCTGATGTGTTGGGTACCGCAGATACACATAAGAAAATCACTGACTTTGAATCTGTCAAGCCAGACATCAACCAGTACAAGTTGTCATCGGTAATCAACTTTGATTCTGATGTGAAAGTTAGAGATTTGTTTGTTGACTCAAGTTTGGGTCCAGAATCATGTATTTCAAACCTGATCATGAACTCTAATTCTAAGTTACTCTCTAGTTTGTCAATTAACTTATCGTCAAAAATTACAGGTGGAAGTGAGTTAATCGGAAGTATTATTAAGGCGTTTGGCTGTAAGAAATGTGATGTTGTCGATATCAAGACTTCCAAGTTTTCCAGGTCTAGTGATGGTACCTTCTATTTACTGTGTAATGCAGATGATGCAAAGCTGATTGAGAAATTCAAGAAATCAATAGGCTCAAATAAGTTCCGTGTGGTTGAATGGAACTGGATCGTCAGGTGCATATTCAATACAAGCATCGTGAGTGATAAGTACATTGTCGAAGAGAGCTAACATTTGACTGTTCAGATCCTCGTTATTGTCAATTGTATAAATAAGTAATATATTATGTATAAATTAAGGAAATTTTAATAATCTTGGACAAAATGTATGAAATAACAAACCGTGTACTAACGTGTCTAAAAGAGAAGATGGATAGAAAAGAGTTGCAGGTGGTATGATATATTCAACAACAAAGATTAACAGGAAGTATAGAATATTTTGATTATTGAAGACAGGGAAAAACAAGAGAAACAAAAAAGAAATAGGGGAGGGGATGTTAAATTAGATGATGGATATTTTGAATGAAAAATAAAGTGACCAGGAACAAGAAAGATACTATGCTGCTTGAGCAAAAAAAAGATTAGTTAGCAGATCAGAATGAAGAAAAAAAGAGTAATAATGAGACGGAATAGATTATGAGAATTCTAGTGAATCAGATATTTGATCAAACGATTTGTAGGTCAATGTGCTTAAGTTTTGATAAATTGCATCTTCAATGGCAATGAAAGAGCTCTGGATCTCAGATTTGGTGAATCCAGAATTCAAATAGATAATTAACTCAGGAACACAAGGTAACACTTCATGATGTAGAATTCTCTTTGATCTAGTCAACAAAACCTTGGAATTCAATAATTGATCGATAATCAGTTGCAATATGTAACACTCGGTATTATACTCTCTATCAAAGTAATCAGTCTCATGTCCATTCTTGACAGCCTTGACAATTTGAGAACCAGGTCCACCGTAACCTTCTGGTAAATCCAAACTCTTACGCAAAGCAGGATTAATTCTTATGTGCATGACTGCTGATGCGTCTGATGATCTAACACTAACTAGATCGGCCAGCTTGGAAGAGTTACGGAACAACGAACTCATCAAAGCAATATTTTCCTGTAACGGCTTGACTAATGGATTTATTTCACCTGGTTTTTCAGAAGCTTCCAATAAGTTAATGACAGCCGAAGTAGCAGAAGCACAATATGGAGGGATATAAGCAGAAAAGACATAAGCATTCGAAGACAAAATTTGATGATAAATCATTGCATCACAACCAACACAGAAACCACCACTTGAACCAAATGAATTAGCTAAGGTTCCAATAGTCATCTCAATTTCAGTTCTTGGGATACCGTAAGCTTCTGGTAATCCACGTCCATTAGGTCCAAGAGTACCAATGGAATAACTCTCATCAAGTGCCAATCTGAATTTATACTTATTCTTGATTTCAACTAATCTTGCCAAATCTGGGGAATCCCCAAAATTCTCGAACAAACCTTCAGTAACGATGAATCTTCTATTAAGAGGACCATCTTGTAATTCTTCTTGTAAACTTTCCAGTATACTCTCCAAATGATCCATATCATTATGGTGGAACCATTCGATACTGCAACGAGAAATCATAACAGCCTTTTGAAGAGATAAAGAAACACCATCATCGACAATTGCAATATCACCTCTTTTTAGGAAACATGGCAAAACTGAGGTGGCAGTACAAAAATCTTGACCGTAAACAATACCTTTTTCTGCACCTAAGAATCTAGCAAGATCCTCTGAAGCACGGACATGAACATCCTGTGTACCA
This sequence comes from Ogataea arabinofermentans, assembly GCA_001661425.1. Classification (NCBI taxonomy): domain Eukaryota; kingdom Fungi; phylum Ascomycota; class Pichiomycetes; order Pichiales; family Pichiaceae; genus Ogataea; species Ogataea arabinofermentans. The sequence goes on from KV453848.1 coordinate 700,848, forward strand.
TAAAAATTTGCTGGACCACAAGCACCAACACCACATTCAGTAATAGTCTTGATGGCACTGCTTTTCACTAGTTCATTTGTATTCATATCCAAGAAGTCTCTACCAGCCATATTTAGAACATCGTAGATGATCTCTTTGGACTTTGGTTCAACTACATTGACATGCTTGGTGATAGCACCTTCAATGGCTGGAATGGCATCAAACAACCAACGCTCTTCTTGTCTAACAGCGGGCACGATTGGTTCTGGTTCCCAATCATCGATCAACTCATCAACTTCTCTTTTGGATAACTTAACTTTCTCACTTTCATCTTGAGAATATTTTGATGCCAAAAAGTATCTAATAGCAAGCAATGCTAGTAATAGTTCTAGTAAAGTTCTCCATGGATCATTTTTGTGAGATGCTTTGATATAGTTTATAATGATTTGTCCACCAGGAATGGTTTCGATGAAACTGATGAATCCGTACCACAGCTCAACGGCTGATGAGGCGTACTTTATGACAAACTGAGGAGCTTGATTTGAGGTCTCTTTCGTAACTGTTGTAGTAACAGTGTCCATATTGTCTAGCATTATTGATATAGCAAACGCGTTGATTAGTGTATGTGTAGTTAGTCACCTGCTCTAAGCTCTCTTGTTTGCTTTAGTATGTTGGTTTTTATATTGAGTCTTAACTTGTCTTTAATATCGCGTTGAAAGCAAAGTTAATAGTGAGACGTTGTAAATCAATGTTCGATTATACCGAGAAAGATAAACTATAAGTGATTAGGCAATAAACGGAAGTGATATATCGCAAAAGATGAATATTTCAAGAGAAAAGAACAAGTGAAATACCCTGATACCGTTATAAAAACTGATGATGTAGATCTTTCGTTAATGAACTGAACTTCAATGTTATTTCAGAAAGCAGTAACGACAACCGTGATGGATGGTCTTTCCTTCGCTCAGCAGTTGTTCTGGTTTGTTGTTTAATTTCTTGTTTTCGCTGAACTGGCCGTTTGAGCGGCTTACATCATCCATGATGTGAAATGATGATTTATTTTTTTACGGCAGTGTAATTACCCAAACTGGGTAATCTTCTAGTTGAATATATATAGTGGTTTCAATAGTTAGTTAGTCTGTTATCATAGTGACAAGCTAATAATATACATATATAGGTACACACATGTTCACAGATCAATAAGCCAAGTTTACTGTTCTGCATTGGAATTTTCTTCTTCCTCTTCTTCCAAGTCTGCGAGGTCCTGCAGCAACGATTTCTCAAACTCGTCATCACTTTCTTCATCATCCCTGGATGTGTCTGTTTTCTGCCTCTTTTCAACGAAAGATGCATCGGGCATGCTCTCATCAATATCATCTTCAGCAGCATCTTGCTCGGCTCGTCTTTTTAGTGAGGCATTCTCGGATACACTGATTTCTGTAGAGTCCTCGGCTGTTGCTACATCATTAGTTTCTTCTCCATCTTCGTCGTTGCCTGAGATATCGTCATCTTCTTCATCAGAATCTATGAATTCTTCCATTTCTTTGTCAATTTCACCCCAATCTAATTCAGCACCATTGAAAGCATTATCCCCCTCAATGTTATGACCCTCCATATAAGAAGCAATCTCCTCCTTACTCAATAAATCGTTGACTGGAACAATAAAATCATCTTCAGGAACTTTTTCCCATTGAGCAATACAGCTGAATAACCAATCTGGGTTAACCACAAAAACATTCGGGTCGATTGACTTTGATAGTCTGACTTTGAAAGTACCCGGATTCTTACATATCACGTGCGTCACTGCCTTGGTGTAGTTGGTGACAAAGGTAGCACCAAACGACTTAGCCCAAATCACAATATCGGCAGTTTCTAAACGTGTTCCCATAGGTAGGATACCACTAAGCAAAAACACATATTCCCTGAAAACCAATGATTTCATTGATGTCATAATATCTTTCACATCAGGTAAATGTTTTTCCGATCTTTCAACTTCAAAGTAAAACTCATTATGAATCCGTAGTAATGCTTGTCCTAGAGTTTCAAGCTCAGTATCGTCATCACATAAGAGATTATGAGCTTCTTTCTCTTCAGGCACCTTACTACTACGACTAGACGAGTCACTACTCTTGGTTTCCTCTTCTTCTATAATCTTTTCCAAATTCTCTTGCAACTTAGCTAGAGGCCTCTCGTGTAATTGTTGTTCCAAGGTTGTCGTTCTTTCACTCTCTTGAGCTGCAAGTAGTTCTGTATTGTCATCACCTTCACCGAGCTCCATCATTCTATCAACTGGAGAATAACCTTGATCGGGCAGTGGAATGTCTATTGTGACTGAAGTGTCAGCATCCCCTTCGCCATCTTCATCATTGCCATCGCCACCATCCTTGTTACCGGAGCTCTTTGGTGTGTGCTCGGTATGGTCACTCTCGCTTTCATCATCCTCATCAATGACTGCTTCCTCAGGAGCATTAGAAGACAAACTGCGTAGTTCAGCAGCCGAGTTCAACTGGTCTTCCAAAATACTCACAGACTTACGGCGTTTTGATGGACCAAGAAGTGCATTTTGACGAGGCAAAAAACTGGAGTTAATATCACCAATACCAACAAAGAAATCATAAGGAACTACTTTGATCAAGTTTGGTGACCAGTTCCAAACATCTCCTCTATCATCAATAACAACAACCATAGAAGTATCAACAGGGAACAATCTTTTCAATGACTTTTGAGTCAAAGATCCACTTTCGTCTCTTGAGAGTATTCTATCACCAAAATATATTCCATCTGGATCAATAATTTTTGCAATAGACTTGGCATAAACCCTTGTTGCCATTGTATATATATGAAGTTCGTATAACTTTGAAATATTTTCCAAAAATTGATGGAGTCCCGGTCTTAGTTTGACATAGTACCATCTTAGATGAGGGGGAGGTTTTGGTCCTGTGTATCCAGGTGGTACAATAGCTTCTTCCTCTAACGAGAAAGATTTAACGTCTTTGATAGATTCGTAGTTAGGATTCTGTGGATCTGACATCCATTCACCCACTGTTGGATCCACAGTCGCATGAATGACAGTCTGATCCAAATCCACCACAAGCGATAATCTTTGATCTCTGAGTAAGCTTTGAGTAGAACTTTTTTCAATGCTCGCTGCCTCCTTTGCAGAAACTTTCAAGTTTGTTGTTCCATGTGACATTGAAATTGGAGCTCTATCCTTGTCATTGAATCCAGAGTAGTCACCATCTTCGACAGGTTTTCCACAGATAGCACACAAACCTCCGTATTGGATAGCATGGGTGCATGGTTCAATGATTTCTATAACAACAGTACTTGAATCCTTGAGTTTATCACCAACTTTCACATTGACTTTAGATATCTTTCCTTCTAATGGGCATTCGAATGACCCCACGTACTCAACTTTAATTAATTTCCGTTCGGACTCATCGCTTTTTTCCTCATCTTGCTCACTTAAAGGAACAGGTTCAAAGTCAAAATATCTGTAGTGTAGGACTGTCGAGTGTCTCTTTATCTCTGATCCTTCATCCACAGCAATCTTCACTATTGTTAACGGGTATGGGAGGTTGGCTGGTAAATACACCTGCGAGGAGTCTGTCATGACAGCTAAAAATATGTTCCTTGCTTAAATGATTTTGGTTAAAATGATTTTGTATGACTCCAGGAAACTGAGAGCAAATTGGGCTTTTGTCTAGCGTTATCGTAATGTGTTAGTTGTGCATACACCTTGTCAATTATTGTTTAAAAAATTGAAACATCAAAACTTACCGTGTACTATTGTTTGTATTTTTTTCACTTGTCTATCACTCGCCTGTTACTGTTGCTTCGCCGCATGGAGTGCACGCCACATTTACACGTCTGTGGCAAAGTTCTCCACCACGTTAAAATTCAGACTTTTTCATTTAATATACATAATTAGTTTAATACTACAATAATTAGTTCATTCGAAGTCCTCTAGGTCCAGGTCTGCATCCTCGTAATCTTCAATTTCACTTTCTCCGCCATTGACAGAATGAACCGAACTTATACCCTCTGTTTCGGCTTGGTTACCAGCGGGCTCTGGTATAGATAAATGCAAACTTTCCGGTTCCTGTTCAACTTTTTCATCGTCTCTTTCCAATCCTTTTCCATTGTCTTCTGTTTCAATCTGCTTGTCTGCATCATCCATGTCAAGGCTAGAACTCTGTTTCGTTCCATCTTGTTCTTGTTTGATGACAGTGACAGTTTCTTGTGGTGTAATAGAGGGTTTTTCCTCTACAGAATCAGTAGTTTCGATAGTTTCAGAGGGATTGGTTGACACAGGGACATGATCTTTACGCAATCCTTCAGATGATCTCGGCACGTTATCAGTATTTTCACTGTGAGGTTGATCTACATCCTCAAAACGGACGTCATCCATATCGAAATCGAGATCCTCATCAAACTCATTGAACTCAAATCTACCCACTTCCTGAGCCTTGGCACTAGCTTCTTCAATTTTTTGACGTTTGAGCTCTTCACGTTGCAACATTTTTTCTCTTCTTCTCTTCTGTCTAATCAAATTTTTTTCCACTTCCTCATATTTGAGAGTGTAGAAAGCATTCAATTTTTCGTTGTATTTCTCTGGAAGCTTTTCATTTTGAGTATAAAAGCCCAAGTCTTTACCTAGTTTTGCTTCGTCTGATGCGATTCTACTTTCAAACCTTTGCTCTTCCTCCAATCTTCTCTTTTCTAACGTCTTCATTCTTTTAGCTGCAAACTCTACGATATCGAATTTCGTAGACTGAGCAGCTGGAACTGTTGACGTCTCTCTAGCAGCCGACGGAAGTGGAATATTTTCTTTCGAATCAGGATCTATTTCTCTCGTTGTGGCATCTAATATTTGATTCACTAAAAGGTGTTCACCATCGGAAATTGCAGTTGCTTCAACCTCGCTTTCCTCTTTGTTTAGCGTTTTTGTCTCTTGTTCCTCAGTCTTGACAATACCACCATTGGATGGAACCTCATCTTTCTCCTCCTCCTCCTTATCCTCCTCCTTATCCTGCTCCTGATCCTCCTCCTCATCTTCTAAATCACTGAAGCTTTCGTTTTCGAGTTGAACCATTTCTTTTACTCCTCCATTATCTTCTAACTTCATGATGTGATACAGTGCTTTTTCACCAACTCTGCCTTCTTCAACTAGTTTCTCTTTTAATTTTCTAGGATCAGTCAGGACATTCGGATACTTTGGTGTGGCCTTATATGTGTGATCAGGTGGCAGCGGTGGCATCCAGCTTGGGATGTATGACTTTGCTGTTTCAGCATTCGAAGAAACTTCCGAAACAAGGGCTGATATATCATTGAAGAACACAAATGCCGGATCACTTTCTGTCAAAATATCATCATCTGCAGGTTTGTCCAATACACTATTTAATTTTTTTGCTTCGTCATCAATTTGTTTGATTACTGACTTGTTTGTTTTGCTGATTTTCATTGACGCTTGTTTCTCTATTGCTATCTCCTCAAGATTGAACATACCCTGTTGTAATAGCAATTTCAAGTCCATCTTGGAGGCTTGTCTTCTTCTTTGGATCTCAGAGATCTTGTGTAAGTTTGTGAACAGCTTATTCATATATCTAACTGCCCAATTGGTCAGCTCACAAAGAGCACTTTCGGTTACATGGTTGATACCCAAAGTTTCGAGTAATACGCAAAGTGATGCTTCAAGTATATAATCCATTGGGTCACGATCGTTAGAAATGTCCATGACAGCCAGTTTCTTGTCGTTCACAAATTTAGACCTCTGGTTATACCTTATCTCATGTTTATCTGAACGAGAAATTACCTTTGGAGTTGCATCTTGTTCTGTAGAATCGGTTGAAGGCATTTCTGATATGGCGGTTTCTATCAGCTTAAGTTGAAACTCTATACTAGTCGGAAGAGAAACGGTATCGCTTTTTGAGTTAGCTTGATCAATCCATGTTTCACCAGGACTCGATTCAATTCTCGAACCACCCAAGTTCTCGTCTATTGGCTTTGAGAGTGAAACTGACACCATAGCGTTAGAGTCAGCTACTGGTTCAGCAGCAGCGGGAGTCTGCTCAACTCTGTTCGAGAGCGGCCGATCTTCCTTCCCAATGATCTCCAAATCAGGTACATTTCCTTCATCCGTCATCTTGCAAAAATGAAGTAAATGAACGTATATGTCTTTCAAGCCCAGTATCTTCTTTATACATCAAGTGTAACAAAGACTGGTTTGTAGTGAGTCTTCTTTTCAGCTTGTGCGTTCCTCGTTCAAAACAGTTTCGAGTGATTACGTCAGCGAATCTGAGAATATCATTTGACAGGCAATTAAAGCAATCATACATATGTAGTTGAGCTATTGACAACCACTTTATGATTGTATTCCAAGTGCTACATAATTAGTGAGATCAAACAGATGTCGAACAATATTCTGGTGGATAAGCTATTTGCGAGTCTTCAAGGGCTAGATGACTACTCCCTTGAGTTATTGTCAAGACTGCATAAGAAGAACAATAGCACTGACCAAGAGTTACCTAACTATATAAGCAAGATGTTTTCGCAATTATATATGATACTACAACCCGTCAAAGACCAATACGTGAAAAAGGATGACGTTCAAACTAGTGTGAGCTTGAAACCAGTGAGTCTTGACAGAAAATCAGTTGAGGAAGTGTCTCGTATTCTGGAAAGCTTCAGAACCGGTTTGATCGACTCTGAAGATCCAGATATCATTCAATTGCAAAAGGTGATCTTGACGTACTCTCTTTTGATATTGATAATAGTTTCAAACCAGGTACTACTATCAAACACTTTGCCATTGATGGATGATTTGGCTTATTACGATAGTGTTCTATCTTCCCAGTCAAGCGTAGCCTTATACGCAATACAAACCTTACCTTTGACTATCAAGAAGATTTTTGAAACATTATACAAAGAAGCCATTGGCAGAAGCTCCCAAGTTGATTCTGGAATGTCGACTCAGTCATTATCAACACCCAGCTGGCTGCCAAAGGCTTTTGAATCATACTACTTAGCAATTGTCAAATGGTCACGTTTATTACTAGACTCCACAAACAATAATATCAGATCCTTATTAGCCTCTCCTACGTCATTCTTGGTGGAAACAAATCGTAACACAAGAGGTAAAGCAAAGATGTTTATGAAGACTGTGATCAATCTTCCTGTTTATTATTCGACATTGCAATTGAAGGAAAAAAGGAAAAAGGTAGCCGCATTACAACATCACAACACAATGAGATTAGGTTTCTTGTTGTCTGAGGTTCCTAGCTTCAAGTTCGATATAAATAATCCTGACTTGAGACTTTCCAAAGATATCGAGATTGTATCAAGGATACAGGCGATTTATGGAGAGCCAGATAATGGATTTGAACTAAATACCAACCCCTCCGCGAGCTTACAGGATGCTTTCAAAACAATCTCCCAAGTGTACAGTGACTTATTGCCTAAATATAAGAACAAAATCAGGCATCAACGAATCAAGGCTCAACAACCTGCAAATGTATTCAAGTATTGGGTTGTGTTGGTGGGAGTTGGGTTATATGGTCCTGGCCTGGCATATACAGCTATAACGAATCGAGATGCAATTTTAGAATGGGTTAAGTTGAATTTTGTCGAGACTGTGGTTGGTTTCTGGAAAAACTGGATCTTGGAACCTTTCAATAATATTTTGAAAACCATAAGACACGATGATACTTCCAGAATAGCTATCATGTCACAGCAATCACTTTCGTCTGATTTAGAATCTCTTGAGAGAATGGTTCTTGAGTACTCGTTAGATAACTACTCGTACATTACAGATACAAGTGCAGCAAACATAGATAAGGAATCGATATATGCAGCTATTGATCAGAGTGTCAAATCAGGTAACCTCGAATTACTTATGAAAGGATACGAGCATGATTTGAAATCACCATTGAAATCGATCCTCACTGGTGACATGCTAAGAAACATTTTGATACAGATTCAAAAGACAAAAGTGGATGGATCTTTAGCAATTTCAGGTATTGACAAAATCCTCAAGTCTCAAGAACTTGTTTTCGGTATTGTTGCAGCCTCGCCAAGTTTGTTGATTGTTTGGTACATGATTGGCTCAATCAGAACCTACCTAAGACATGGATATTTCATTAAATTCACCAACAAAGTCAAGGTCAATGTTTTGAGATCAATGAACAACTTCGAAAGACTATTGACTATTCAAGCCACCAAAGACGATAAAACCGTCACTGATTACTACAACGAGGGCTTACTTTATCTCGAGTTAATCAATTTGAGAAAGATGGGTTTGAAATTACTACCCGCATATGCTAAAGCTGACTGGGTTAGAGATATCAACGACTTGAGTGGATCAGACTCCACGAGTGAATTCAAATTGATGACTGTTCATAGAATGTCAAACACCTACTCTTCTTTCTTCAGTTTCTAATATACTACTTTATTAAATTTTTTGAATGTTACACTGTTATGATGAATCATTATTACCATCTGTAAACAAAAAACACAGCAAACAACTATAAAAATGTTCCCTGAATTGTAGACCTCTCCTGTTATGGTGTCAACTTAATTTTCCCACAATTGCTATCTTAGCATATACGATCTCAGCAAAAAGCACTAACAATTCTGTTACCTATGGAAGCACCAGCACCAAAAATGACACTATCAAAGAATCGTTTCCCACAATTTCTAGCATTGTGGCTTTTTTGAGGTTGAGGTTGTGTCTGCTCTTCACCCATAATGAATACGTTATAATTATTGAGTAATGTTGTTCAAAATAATGATATCTTGGAAGCAGAAAGTTAACCCAAGAGTAGGCGGAGAGAATGCATAGCACGACGAAATTGGTATTATTATCACCTTTTATAGTTTCAGGATAGTGAATCGCAATCAAATTCGTGTAGGACCCAGGATCGTCAGTTAGTTTGCTATTTGACCTACTAGGGCCGCAACAGCAAAAAACCTCTACAGATACTTGCTATCACCATTTGGCTCATGAGAAATTATATGGTTTACATTTTACACTAAACTACATGCTTTTCGCACCATTCAACTGCAAATAGTAAAATAATAGAAATTGTATTCTAGGAAAGAATATATAGAGGATGTCTCCAATTATACAAGGGGTGTTCTGTTTGTGCCTAGACGTTCGTATCATGTAGCAACCTTTGACTTGCAGTCACCATATCAAACTTGAACGAGTACGTAATCACCTTATATGAAATCATCCAATTCTGGATCTTAAAAACAGCTGATGTCAATTGTCGCTATAGAATGGAATCAACAATCTTGTTACCAATTGAAGCACCAGCACCGAATGTGACTGCATTACCAAATCTTTTGACACCGTCTTTGACATGATGGTGATCTTTCTTTTCTTCTTTCTTTTCTTGAGGTTTTTCTTGAGGTTTTTCTTTTTCTTCACCCATTTCTGAAATATTGTATTATACTTTTTATGGTAAAGATCTTAAAACTAAACCAATGTTAAATACGACCCCAGATTTACAAAACGACGTTTACGTCCTATTTATAGTTCCTACAAATTTCAACCAAAAAATACAAATAATTGAATCATAATGACGTTTAAGGAATGCGCACTATAAGTTAATTTCACGCATATTTCTAGAACTATTCAAATATCGGTAGATCGTTAGATTAGATGCAGAAATTGAAGTGAATTGCTTTTCCCCAGTGCAACAATCCAATGTTGTGTGTCCTCGTACTGAATAGGGCGCAGGTGAGAGTAGTGTATCTCACAACTTTTTCTACAGTCTGATAAGAAATAGCAAACTATAGTTGAGAAGTGTTGATTGCTATTTTACAACATTCTACAGAGATTTCATCAAGTAGTGTCCATACAATTTGGTATTGCACGTTTGCTCCTTTCTCTGTTTCACCCATACATGAAATGTGGAGAATTGTGCATACTTTTACTACAGAAATAATTTGATCAAGCTCGAATCAGAAGCATAGAAAATTAGATAAAAAAGTAAAAAAGGCATCAAAGATAAAGGGATAATAAAAGCTTATATAAATACAATAAATATACAACAGAAAAAAAAAGGTCAGCAAATCAATCAGATTAAAATCAGAAGTTATACTTCAATACTAGAATGAGAATCTCCACTTCCTGAAGAGTGAATGAATCTTGGAGAGATCTTTCCCGCACTGATGTCACTCAAATATTGGGCACTGGAAGCACCTGTATCATAAGAAATCTTTTCAGTATTGTAAACATTTGTTTCACTTATCATGGCGGCAACTGGTTTTGGTGAACTTGTAACGGGGAATAGATTGGATGGGATTAATCCTAGCATATTGGATCCTGATCTGACTGATAAATTAGACACAGATGTAGAAGATCGGGTCAGCCTTTGAGGGCTATTAAATAGAATGTTAAATGTATCCATACGCTCATTTAATGGGAGTGTAGCAGGCTGAGAAGAAGGTTCCGCTAGTGAGTCACTGTGAGATGAAGAGTTTGTAGTTGAGACTCCACCCATGTATGACGCAGAATTAAAATTATTGTCATCTGCATCTATAGCACCAGGACCAGTACCATCACTCTTCTCTATTAAGCCAGAACCAGCAATAGAGGGTGAATTTGAAGAAATCTCTAAAGATCCTGAAAGTGGTACTATCACCGGTGAGCTTAGACTTGAAGAAATTTTGAGACTTTCAGTAACTCTTGCAGACATTGGATCTTGCGATGAAAGAATATCACTCGTTATCTCGTAACTAGCGGAACCAATAATGATTTCATTCAAGTCTTCTTGGCTGCCTTCTTTTTGTAGACCGGCTTCCTCAGTATCACTTTCCTTCTGTCGTCTTTGTTCCCATTCCCGCTGCTCGTGCTGGTACTGCTGTTGCTGCTGAGACTGTTGCTGCGAGGAGAGCTCCCCGAAGATGTGTTCGATGTCCCTGACTTGGTGTTGTTCGAATTCGCTGTTGTTTGTTGTGCGATTGCTCCCTTGGTTGTTGTTTTGCTGCCCAGAGCTGCGACAACTCGCCGAACCTTTTGAAGCCCTTACGCTATCTAGCACAGAAGCATCAAGTGCAGCTGATCCGTCATCAAATCCACCACTTTCATAACGAAGATTATCAAAACCAGCAGATCCATTCTCTGATATCAATTCCTCAGTAAAATCTTCAGCGTCTTCTTGATATCTTCCATTAATAGCTTGTGATAAATTATGGACATCCTTGGTGAAGTAAACCAAAATTGGGGCTACAACTTTAGGGATAATGAAGCAGACAGAAATAACACCAATGGCCAATCCCAAAGTATCCTCATGTTTCTTGAAAGTAGGCGATAACTTGTCTTCGTATATGTCTTTCACGTCGGTGAAGAACGGAGAATAGGTGTCAGCAATCAGAGAACCAAAGCTCACCAAGTATTTTGAGTAGTAATCAACAGCCTTTTGGGATAAAAGAGTATAATAGTAACTGAAAAAGTTTATAGCATTATTAACCCATGGTTTACAGATGTCAATATATTTGTTGAAACAAATATCTGTGGCAGCAACAAATGGTTGTGCCTTAGTTTGTGCATCTGAGTAGAACCCTTTGGCAGCGTTAGACACTGAAGTGGTATATGGAAGTATGATAGCTTTGATCTGATAGACGTAGGGTAGTAAAAATTCCTTTGCAATAGTCAAATATGAAAGCAAAACATTTTGTAGTTGCTTCAAGTATGGAGTAACAAAAGAAGCAGTCTTTGAATAGTAAGGGATAGTGAAGTCAACAGCCTTTTGATAATGTGGTTTCATATAGTCGATTGCGTTTGTAGTATACGAGTTCTGATTAGCATAGTAATGTGTCACCTTTCTCAAAGCCCATTGAGTGTTCTCTTTTGTACTCAAGATGATATCAGTCGTACTGTCAGCTAATTTAGATAGCCCTGTTTTGACTTCCTCTTCCTCGGTCCTTAGGAAACCGACGATAGGTTCAAGAACAGGACCAATGGATAGATAGTCAAAATCAATGGTTACAAAGACCGAGATAATAAGTATAACCGCATAATATAAAGCGGTAGCTGGAATTGGGAATGCCATGATGTTCGTATAGTTTGAATAAGACTGACTTCGTATATCAGTGTTTATGCCCGAGTACCCGTTTTCGGCAGTTCAAAGTGAGACACAGAAACTATTTTTGAAGGAATGGATAATTGGCAACAATAACTAGTTGATAAACGTTCAAAGTTAAAGTTTGAGTGAAAAAAATGAATTAAAAAAATCAAGACAAAGTTTTCAGTATAGGTAAATAGTGTGGAACGGGCAACAATAGTTGGGGAATATACGCTTGATAAAAACTTGAGGTCGTTGCGTCGGTTGCGGCGGTGCCGGGTCTTTCGGCGCGCCGGTGGACGATGTGTCTGGCGGTGTAAGGTTTTCACCTGATAGTGACACTGGATCAGACTATTAGACTATCATGGATGGGGAAGGGAGTGTGTGTGTTGAAGAAAGTGCTAGACAGACCTCTTGGTTGGGAGCGTGATTGATGGTTAAGGCATTACAGTATTTATATTTGAGCTCAATTATTGGATACCTCTACATTCTAGGAATAAGTAGCGTACTTCTGGCGTATTATTGTTCACCATTAAATGGTTTACTTAAGTACGGGAAGACGCTTGTTGGTAGCGATAAACCGTCGAACAACAAGTCTTGGTTTCAATATTTCGAATCCATATATATCCCAAAATCCACTTTTTGTCACTTTTATGTTATCTCGCTAGTTCTGTCAACGATATCTCTTCTTTTCACAATCACAACCAGCGTGGAAGACTGGAACTTCCTATCCTGGATAACTCCATTCCTAGTGAGCCCTACTATCGAGCCCATATCATACAACCAGCTTGAGATAATAATGTTGATGAATATTATACAGGCGTTGAGAAGATGTTATGAATGTTATTGTATCAGCAATTTTTCGCCAAAGTCAAAAATACATATTTCACATTATTTTGCAGGGTTGTTCTTTTATACTGCAATCAATATTCAACCAGTCTTGTTATATCTTCCAAATAAGGGTACAGATCATGAAATGACAAAATTAGGGGGAGCTTTCTTAATTTCTGCCTTGCTTTTTTTGACAGCTTCAGTTGATCAATTCATGAATCACAAGCATCTCTCTCAATTAAAAAAATACACACAACCATCTTACGGGCTATTCAAGTACGTTAGTTGTCCCCACTATTTTGACGAAATTGTGATATATTTTGCACACCTGATAATATTGCGCAACTGGTACGGAATTTTGGAGTTTATATGGGTTGTTTGCAATTTGTGTGTCTCGGCAGATGGCACTTATAGATATTACACCTCGGAGAAGCAGGGAGTAGTAGCTAAGGACAATATGGCTAGATATTATAGGATCATACCATTTGTATATTAACGATCACACGTCGGCATTCTTTATAGCTTAATCATAGCCTTCGGGTATACAGAAATTCACTCAACGGAACAATTAAAAGAAAAAAAAAATCTTATGACTAACACAGAAAGATCGAAAGATATAAATAAAGAAATAGAATAGTAATTGTAATGATAATAATGTTCTTAGATTTTCACGAAACGTATTTGGAAATACATAGAGAAGCGTTGGTACCACCGAATCCAAAACTATTGGTAACGGCATGGTTGATATTCTGACCTTCGATTGCCTTATGAGGAGCATAATTGAAAATGAAATCTTCAGTTTTATCACCGTCGTGTGATCCTGGATTATGTAAATTTAAAGTAGGAGGAATGGTACCTGTTGTCAAAGCCAAGATTGTGAATATAGCTTCAACAACACCTGAAGCACCAAGTAGGTGACCCATCGAACCCTTGTTTGATGAAACAATCAAATCCGGTTTTTTCTCTCCAAATATAGTTTTGATAGCGAAATTTTCAGCTCTATCACCGAGAACAGTAGATGTAGCATGTGCGTTCAAGTAATCGATCTGAGATGGATCCAAACCTGCTCTCTTGATTGCACACTCCATTGCTCTTCTTGCACCAGAACCATCTTCGTGTGGGGATGTAATGTGACTTGCATCTCCACTTAACCCATAACCAGTGATTTCAGCGTATATAGGTGCCTTTCTAGCCAATGCGTGATCTAAACTTTCTAGAGTAACAGCACCTGCACCTTCTCCCAGAACAAACCCAGCTCTATCTCTATCGAAAGGTCTCGATGCCTTTTCAGGATCATCGTTGAACGTAGTCACCAGAGATTTTGCTCTTGCAAAACCACCAAGAGCAATAGGGTGAACAACAGCTTCAGATGCACCAGCAACCATCACGTCAGCGTATCCATCTTTGATAAATCTTGCAGCATCCCCTAAAGCATGAACTCCCGTGGCACAAGCTGTTGCGACTGAGTGATTTGGTCCTTGAAGGCCATATTTAATAGACACGTTACCACTAGCCATATTTGTCAGCAGCTTTGGAACAAGCATAGGTTGCATCTTTCTGTATCCTTTTTCATGGAACCCAACAGAGTTGTTATATATGTCTTCAATTGACCCAATACCTGATCCAATACAAACACCAGTATTGAATTTATCTTTATCTTCAACAGGCTTCCAATTGGCATCTTTTAAAGCTTCACCAGCAGCAACAATAGCATACTGAATAAATTGTGAAAGTCTTCTAACTTCATGGGATTCAAAATGATCCAATGGATCGTATTTACCTTCACTGATTGAACCTCTTGGAACATAACCAATAACTTTAGCTGGAATATCGGCATACTCTTCACTGTTAGGTAGTTGGGAAGTTGATATTAACCCCGATTTGGCACCGATTAAGTTAGCCCAAGCATGCTTGACACCAACTCCTAAAGGTGTGACAAGACCTAGTCCTGTAACAACAACTCTATTAGCAGTCATATAGTTATTCTCGTCAAGGCACCAGTTGAAAGGCTATTTTGATAACAGCTTAATTGTTATAGAAATACGTATCAGAAAAAGTTTAATTTCCGGCTGTTTACACAATATTAACTCCTCCCGCTCCTTTTTCTCGGATAAACGTAAGTTGCCGGCAATAACTCATTTGCAGTACAGCGCAGCGCAGAAGTAGCACGGCCTAAACTTTATGACAGAATATCTTACGTAATTGCTTATGTCATCAGAATATTACAAGCACATCCGTGCACTGCATATTCTAATGAAAATTGAAAAAATAAAATTTAAAAAAAATTTGTAAAAATCACTATAAGCATGAATTAGTAGTTATTGATCCTGTTGTATTGGGTTCTTATTGAAGATTCAGTATAAAGATACGTAATCAGAAGTTACAAGAATGGCTGGATCACAGTTGAAACAGTTGAAAGCAACTTTAAAGTCTGCAGGACTTACTGGACAAACGAATCAAAAAAAGAAAGGTAAGAAGCATGCTCAAAAGACTCCAAATGAGACTCGTAGAGCTGACAAAGAAGAACTTTTGAGCAAGATAAGGGAGCAGTTCAATCCATTTGATGTTAAAGTCACAAGAAATAAGAGAGCTGATGCTATGGAAAAAAAGAGAACCGTTGGTAAACCAGGTATTTCTAAACAAATTGGTGAAGAAAATAGAAGAGCAGCATGGGAAGAAAAAATGTCAAGAAAGAACAAAGTTGGTGGACTTGTGGATAGAAGATTTGGTGAAAATAACGCTGATTTGACTGCTGAAGAAAAGATGTTGGAAAGATTTGCTAGAGAAAGACAAGCACAAGCTTCAAAACCATCTTTATTCAACTTGGATGATGATGATGACGATGATGGTTTAACCCATTTGGGACAATCACTAGGTTTAGGAATGAGTTCTGCTGGATATGATGATGATGGAGATGACGACAATGAAATGGATGAAGATGATTTCTTCTCCAAGAAAAGAGGCCCACAGGTAGATATCGAAGAATCATCAAATGAACCAGTTAGAAAGAAGACAAAAGCTGAAGTCATGAAAGAAGTTATAGCCAAATCTAAATTCCACAAGCACGAAAGACAAAAGCAACAAGAAGCAACAAAAGCCGCTGTTATGGAACTTGATGATGATTTCGAAGATGTTATGTCAACTTTACGCTCCACTAAGCAACCTCGTGGTAGTGGAATTACACCTAAATCAGAAGCTGATATCAAGTATGATATGAAGGTTAAAGAAGTTGCTTTAGATAGAAGAGCAGCACCAGCAGATAGAACTAAAACCGAGGAAGAGTTGGAGAAAGAAAAGAATGATCATTTGGCTAGTTTGGAGGCTGCTAGATTACGTAGAATGGAGGGTGTCTTGGATGAGGATCGTGTTGCAGATGCTGATGAATTAGATGATGATTTCTGGGCAGGTAGCGATAATGAGGCAGATGGTTTCAAGATTCGTGATTCAGATAATGAAGACGAAGCTAACAATGAAAGTGAAGCTGAAAGTGAAAGTGATAGCGAAGATGAGGATAAAGATTCTCCAAGAAATAGAGCTGCCGGTCAGGTAGGTACCATCACAATTGGAGGTAAAGTCATCAAGATTTCATCATCAAAAGCAGCTTCCAGCATTCCATGCCCTCAATCCTTAACGGAGTTGAACAGCTACGTTTCTGGCAATGATTACAGACAACAAATTTCCTTGATAAGTAAAGTCTTTCAAGTGTATCAGCCAAGGCTTGCTGCAGGTAATAAAGAAAAAATTGGAGTTTTCACTTCAGTGTTACTTGACTATATTTTACAGTTGGCAGATACTGAATTTTCCAAAGATGAAAGAGAAAAGTATATTGAATTGATGGAATTCTTAAGCAAGTCTATAAGAGATTTATCTGAAAAGTTCCAAGAAAAGTTCTGCAGCGATTTCAGAGCTCATATTGAATCCATTCAAAAAAGAATAGAATCAGGTGATAGCAACACATACCCTAAGAAGTCCGATTTGCTTTTCTATACAGTTGTTGGTAGAACGTTTTCAACCTCAGATTTATACCATTTAGTGGTGACTCCAACTGTTATATTGATGACAGAAACTTTGGAATTCTTGAAAATTGAAAAGAATCCAACTCATTTATTTGCAGGTATTTATATTTCTGATCTGTTATTACAATATCAGAGATTATCAAAAAGGTTGATCCCAGAAGTTATTAATTTCCTTGAAAGGGCATTTTTAGCATTGATCCCTGAACCAGAAAAAGTGTCATATGAATCTCTTGCAACGAGGGAAATTCCTGCTAAACCATGTGGCTCAAATTTGAAGCCTAATACTGAACTCCCACAGGAACTAGGCGTCTTGAAGATTTCAGAATGGAACGTTACATCAGAGTCACATCGTGCTCATTTGTTGGCAAAATTAGTCAAAACCTTGGATGGTTATTCATCTAGTGTATTCAAGGAAAAGGAGTCATTCCAAGAAATAGCCCTTCCATTCATTGCTATAACAAAACATTTAGTCAAATATCATGCATCTACACCTGCAGTTCCAGCTCTATTGAGCAAATTACAAAACTTGAACAAGATAGCAAGATCAGAAAGAAAACCATTAAGATTACAAGCTCACAGAGCAGTTGCTATCCCAACATATGTTCCTAAATTCGAGGAGAACTTCAATCCAGATAAGAAATCATATGATCCTGATGCTACAAGACAAGAAATTGCTAAATTACGTCATCAAATCAAAGATGAAAGAAAACAAGCGTTACGTGAAATCAGAAAAGATTCTCAATTCGAAGCTAGAGAGCAAATTAAGAAGAAGAAGCAAGATTATCAAGACTATCACTCCAAGATGGCTAGAATTCTCAACAGTATTCAAACTGAAGAAGGTGCTGCTAAGAATCAATATGAGAAGGAAAAGAGACAAAGAAAAGGACGTTAATTCACATTGGCCTTTTATAATGTTTGTATAATAAATATGAGTTTACGCTGATTAACAGCTAATCAACAATAATATGCATTTTTTTAGAAAAATTCTAATCGTATATAAGTAGATATCTCAAAGAGCAGCTAGCATCATCTGACTCCCTCTTTATGATTGTAGATTTGATTGATCAACCCCAAAACACCAGCTTCATCCTGATCATTATCATCATTCTCATCCTCATCTTCTGAGTTTATATTAGCGTGCGTATCGTGCTTTCGGTAGTTATACTCTATTTCATCAGTTGTAGGGTATCCCATTTGGAAGGACTCTCCCAGAAGCATGCTGTTGTTCAAATTATTGAGGTAGTTTTTCGTATCTTTTGATAACCCTGCCGTTGTATCTTCCATGAAATCACCACCACCACCATTACCACCGCTACCCGTATCAGTTAATCCATCCCCTTGGTTATTGTTACCTCTGAAGTAAATGGAACTGTTCAAACTATGATGTTTAAATTGAGGTGGGTATCTAACAGACGAAGCTCCCCCTCCACGTTTGTCCATGATGGAGTTATTAAGTATGGCTGATTTCAAAAGGCCCTTATTGGACGTGTTTGCTTTCAAACCACCACCCGTTCTCTGATGGTGCTTTGTTTGCTGTGGTTGTTGTCTGAGTGGCTCATTTCCATAGCTTTCCAAGAAGAACATATAAGATTTAGCCATCTTATCATCATTTGAAGAGTAATAATCGTGTCTCAAATCTTCAGGGTCATCCGAAGGTCCATTAGGCTGGTAGATATTGATAGGCTTGTCCTTGTTGTTATCAAAGTTGAACATTGCAAAAGTACAAACATATCCCAAACCATCAACGTGGACGCTGAATTCTCTAAAGAAATCAATCACCTTTTCGGATGATTCTGGTAATCTGTAGTATAAAATATATGGTAGCATTATCAAACTTGCAATTTCTTTCAAGACTAAAACCAATCTCAAATTGAACATTTCACAAAATTGATTCTTCACATCTTCCGTATGATACCTTCCTTCCCATGCGCTAGGTAAATAGTGTGTATATTGTGCAACATATCTTAATGATGCTTCTGGATCGAACACACTGCCGTCCTCCGTTATAGAACCCTTACATATAGTGAAAACCGCACCAAAGGTTGATATGTAAAATAACACGGTCCTCCCTTCTGTCAGCTCAAAGTTCAAAAAGTTTTCATGATCAATCACTGTCAAGATAACTAAAATAGCTGTCAACGAACCTGTGACAAATGAAATGAATTTCAGGACAATATTAGTCGCTTCCTTCGGAAATTGATTGATATAGTTCGAAGCACCTTCTCTTGATAGCTTCAACCGCTTAGAAAATATGTGGGGCAATTCATTGAATTCTCGTAGTTTCCATTTGGCATGAGGTGAGAACTCTCTTGACCCAATTATGGAAGGGTTTGTTTTGATATCATAGAAAAATTTCAAAAAGAAGTAGAGCACAAAGTATATAACCAAAAAAGGAGTAAGGAAGATACTCAGTATACCTGCTAACCTGAATCTCTTTCGTAGTTCTGTTGAGAGTGATAATCTCTTATGCTCGTTTAGAATGGATTGCTTTAACTGTCCATTAGAGTTGAAGACAAAATCAAATATGCATAAATTCAAGTTCCATTCCAATGTTTTTGTTAAAAAATAGCTGTTGATGATTGGAACTGTTAATGCACTGTTGAGAACATTCTTGTTGAAAATTGCAATGGTGTAATTTTCCTTACGCATCAATCTGTTAGCGATATCATGAGCATTTAATCTCGTCTTGGATTTGAGATCATTTTGGCCATTCAAGTTTTGATTACCGGAAATCAATGCGTTTGTATTTTGATCTCTTAAAATCATGATCTTCTTCACGATGGTGGACCAGCTTATTGTTTGTAATTCGTCATCACTGACACCCAATAGAAGATTGTAGAAGCTCTTTATTTCCTTCAAATCTTGAAATGTTCCATAAAATGTACGGATACGTAACACTAAAACCACTAATAAAGTGAAAAACAAGAACTTTTGTGGGAATGATATCCTAGAATAACATTGTTCAATTTTAACTTCTGAGAACTTTGTCACATCTTGATTCATCAACTTCTGATAGTCAATACAGTTACCCATAAAACTAGATATCCAAACAACAAAGATTATAATCAACAAATCACAGATTCTTGATAACACAATACACTGATATCCATTTCCAATATAGTAGGTATAAACATCTTCCAAAAAAGTGTCCAAATTCGATATATTAGACCATAACCATAATGATCTCTCCATTGGGCTCAATAAACCAAGTCTACCTCTCAGCTGTCTTTGTTGATTCATATTCGTGAATTGATTATCTTGTTCATCTTGATTGTACTGTGGAGATGCGCTTTCTCCTCTCATATGTGTAACTGGTGGTGGAAGGAGACTACTTGCTGCGTGATTTGGCAACTGGAATGATATTCCCTTTGGTAGCGACTTTGGTATGCTATGGAAGGTTTTATTTGCTATGTCTTTGGCCTTCTCTCCAAAATAATTCAAGCTCGGGGTTATACTCCGCTCAGTTTCTCTGATTTGCTCCAAGAATCCGTTACGTTCTGGCTTCGGTGGTCTCTCGAACCTATTTGGTGTGGCTACTTTCTTGACATTGTTGTCAGTCAAGCCTTCCATCAACAAGCTTTCAGGAACAGCATCAAATCCTTCCCCACTCAACATCTCAGATTGAAATTGTTCTCTTATTTGACGCTTCTGGTCAAACAGTAAACTATTACCTGAACCAGCAACATCTTCTGATTCGGAATCCGAACTATCTCCAGATGTTGAGTCCTCATTCTCAGAATTCAAGTTTGCTGAAGAAGAACGAAACTCGTTGTTCCTCTGTTGGTTTCCAAGACCTCTCTTTCCTGAACCATATGCCACCTGTCCGTATATATCTTGTTGATCCGTTGTTGCTTGATTGTAGTATGGATTTTCGTGAGCCCTGTTTAGATTTCCTGTCGAGTTATGTACGCTTTTCATGTTCCCATTAATTGTATAGCTAGCATCTCCTAGACCATTGCCAACATCACCATCATCATCGTCATCATCATCACCATAATCGTCCTCGTCTTCAAAGTTATCATGGAGATTATTGATACTGAACTGTAGGTTGTTGTTGTCATCAGTCAACATGGGATTTGAACTCGATGGGTTGTATGTTGAGTTCAGCCCGAAGACCCTCGATAAGAACGTGTGCTTGTTGAAATCCCCACTTTCCGTCATCGTGGCTATAATGATCAAGAACAGTAAAGTTAGTACCTACAAACCTATATGTGGAGTCAAAGTTCTCATTTGCCTCTTAGTTAGCCTACTACTATACTTGCTTGTCTGCTTATCGCACTTCGTTATCAAACGTGGCACAAACACCCTTGCACCGTATGGCCCGACCTCAAAGCTGTGAATTTTGTCAAGTCCTCGACAAAAAAGAATTGAACGAGTCGAGATTTAGAAAAAAGGTGTTTTCAGATCGTATTGTCAGACAGTGTAGGATTGAAACTGGGTGATTAATTATCTGTGTTGTACTTTTTATCTGGTAGTGATTATCGCTAGTGACTTTTGACTTGAAAAATAATTAAAGCATAACAATGAGTTCGGCTGTTTTGAAATTGAGACGTGCCATCAGAAATAAGGAGTCGATCAGTTTATCGCCCGAAGGAAAAGATGTGGGAGAAGCAACAGCCTTAATAATTGACGGTGAAGAAATCCCACTATCTGAAAAAACAGATTTTATCGGTAATGACAATACGAATCAAACTTTGAGGGCTATATATCAATGTTGGTTGAATAATGAGTCCAGTACAACTGAATATATTGCAGCTTGTGAGAAAAATAAGATTCCTGTGATTAGTTTCATGGAAAGAACAGAATTGATATCATTCTTGAATGGCTCATCTGAGACATGCTCGTATCTAAAGGTAGATGCTGCAGCATTAAATGAATTTGCATCCTCCTCAAAGTCAACAGGGAAAAGTGAAGGAGCTGATAATGAAAATAAAGACAGCAAGAAAAGAAAGATCGAGCTAGATCCATTTTTGAAAGAGATTCTAGCTAACGAGAGAGATCTTGTTGATCATAATAAAGCTCTAAGAGGCTCAAAACCTGTTGATTTTTCTAGTGTTGCAAAAGAGTGTGAGTATAAAATAATCAGGCTGTCAAAATCAGACTCCACTTCTGGCTCTTCAAAAGCAGCAGCGACAGCATACAAGTCATCTTCCTCATCATCATCAGTACCAAAACCAGCAGCAGTTCCAAGACATCGTCCATCATCATCTACTTCAACCTCTTCTGTTGTGACAGCTCCTGCTAAGAACAAAGACCCTATAATCATTCTATCGCCGTCTGCATCTTCTATATTGACTATGAACAACGTCAAAGAGTTCTTACAAGATGGTAAGTTTGTTGATACTACCGATATGCCAATGTCAGCTAAAAATATGTTACAATTATCAAGGGACTCTAAGAAATTCAACAGAAAGATGAAGTTTTTGGTTGTCAGTAATGTTGACAAATTTTTCACAAAACCTGAATATTGGGATAGAGTAGTTGCTGTTTTCACTACCGGTCAAGAGTGGCAATTCAAAAACTACAAATACTCTCAACCTAACGATATATTCCAGAAGTACAAAGGTTTCTACATTCATTATAACGGTGATATTGTGCCTCCTAAAATTAACAGCTGGAACGTTCAAACAATTACAATTGATAGAAATCAAAGATTCAAGGATAGACAAACATCGGAGTTCTTGTGGGAATCTCTTGAAAAGTTCATGAGCACAAAAGGTTATAAATAAAAATAGATGTGTTTGGTCTTACTATTTGTAGCATTTCAGACTGGATTTCTGATTGTCTGTGTGTATTTGTTTCTTTTTTGATTTTCATATCTTCAAATCCAACATTGTATACTTAGTTTAACCCAATACCAATAATGTAAAGTAATGTCTTTGTAGTGTCACCAAACCACTGGTAGCGATAACAGTTTGAGAACCGCATAATTCCCCGACCCGAGCGAGCGCACGACTATTTATTTGTCAGTGCTAATTTTTTTCGGCTTTGGAGATGCTAATCAACTACAGCCGCCTATCTTGGTAAC
The DNA here is from genome assembly GCA_001661425.1 of Ogataea arabinofermentans. NCBI lineage: Eukaryota > Fungi > Ascomycota > Pichiomycetes > Pichiales > Pichiaceae > Ogataea > Ogataea arabinofermentans. Next base: position 723,773 of record KV453848.1, read on the forward strand.
TATTCGCTTGATTAAGCAATTGGTCGTTAATAACTGGCTACCTTCTCTATCTTAGAATTGCATTGGGATTACCAGTAATGATAATGTGGTCTCAAATTGATTGCTCTATAGTGCAATTGGAGTTGCAATTGTAATTGTCAGCTGATAAAGCTGCCTCGGCTGAAAGCTGAATATTTTAAGTGCCGCAAAAGCCGATGCTTTTCTCATTTGTCTTTTTGAAGCTTTGAAGTAACTAATTCTTCACCACTGTAGTACTTTAATGATATGGAGTGAAAACCTTGTAAACATCAATGAAAGCTGTACGGGAGTATTCGCTAAGACTGTATACTGGGATGTATGTGTGAGTCTGCATAAAAGCAACTCCAAACGATGTATAGGTGGCTTCTCGGCTACAAGTGATCAAACACTAGTTATGGGGTAAAAATATATATATTAAATAAATATCTTACACATAGAAGGAAAGAACCTATTGGTATCAAAGGTAAAAAAGTAGTAACAAAAAAAATAGTAAAACTGACAAACAATCAAATCCAAAAATAGATAAGAAGCAAGCAAACGAACGAATAAGGAAAAAGTTAATATAATAACAATATTTTTCGAAGAAAGAAATAATACAATATGTTGACCTCCTGAAATGCATCAAAACTCAATATAATTAACTGAACAGAACAAATAAGAGTTAATCAGAAACCTTTTTGAAAAAGAATTGATTGAATAAAACTCTGGAATACTGAATCTCTTCACATGGTTGTTTATAATAATGTGCGCTGAGAGAAAACAAAAATAGACAGAATCAATTAAGCATTGAATCATTAAACTTGAGACATGGTTGGAACACCAGTTCTAGCTGGAGAAGATGATGATGAACCTAATAAACCGTTCTTTAAGATTGATAATGATGACATAACAAGGGAGAACAAGAAGATGAAGAAGGAAAAGTATAAGAAAGCAACTGAAGCTTGACCTTTTCTACATCTATCAGTAGAACCTTGAGTAACGGCATTGGAGTCCAAGTAACTTTGGTTGTGACATGAGTGACATCTTATAGCAACGGCTAAAGCAGTACCAGCAGCAAATGTGAAGACAAAGTTCAAGAAGTCCCAGATGGCTAAGAACAATGGAGAAGCCAAGAATGAAACAAAGAAGGCTAGGACACCATAAAAGGTTGAAGTTAATAAACCAAAGGCAGCTGCGAAAACAGCAAAGTTGACTTGTGGGTTGTGGTTATCAGCAGTGGCAGCTAATGAACCGGTCAAACCGAGAATAACAACTAAGAAAGCAAAGTTTATAACTCTTAAAGAAATATCACCGTATGAAAGCATTGTTTGATTGAATTGATATTAGATTTCGAAATTAGAATAATGTATTTAAAAAAGAGAAAACTTTAAGAGGAAAGAAACAGTAACTAAGAAAGGGAAGAGAAATAATATAAGGTGGAATTGCCTTTTAATATATAATAAATGGCAATGAGCAGAAAAGTCCAGAAAAGCCATATCAAAACAACAACATATAAGCCTGTCTTATTAGGATATGAAGCCGCTCGGCCCTGAGCTGAATAATTCATTTAGTCAGTGGGTTGCGAGCGCTGGTGTTATGGTATTTCCCAATGCGGTAGGTAGCAATAATCGTAGATGAAATGATATTTCACCAAGCTCGTAATTCTTGATAATACCTCTATGTAATCAATTGATTTGTTGCTGAAGCGTCGGAGATTTTCTGTTACTTCACAGATTAAACAACCGGAAAATCAAATTACCAAAAAAATATAGAAGTGCTACTATGAAAAATTCATTTTTCAAACTGTGTTTATACTTCAACTGGTCAACAACTACCACATTCGGAAACGAGGATTTGTATACCCTGATAAATCGTGTACAAGCCGTTTCAAGCTTTTTTCGTGTGGTGATTTTAGTCTTTATCGCTTTTCAAGATAGCAATTGTGTGTATTAATGGCGTGTTGCGAGTTTATGAGGTATGTACATAATTCTGGACTCATATCTAAGGATAAGATAAACCAACTTTAATAAGCGATGCTATTTTGTTCTCGTACCTTTTTGTACTACACTTACAACTATGGCATTTATTAGCACACGTAGATCTGAATTACAACTATGGAAACCCACAAAGCAACTCAATGTGTAGATTTCACCCTTCGTGTTTTACTACTATCTTTGTAATTTATTCTGTAGCTTAGAAACAGTACTATGAAGAGCCAATCAATTACCTCGGGGTAACAAATATCGCTCTGGAAGTATATACTAACAGTTTCAGATCTCGCTACACTTGGCTAGAAATAAGAAGATCCTTGTCATTAATGTTTTTTTCGAAAATAAATAACAAAATTAAACGTAACAGTGTTGTTTTTGTTTTCCCTCAATAAGCTAAATACATACGTTGATTACGTGCAGAGAATAAAAAAAAAACATAAAAATTAATTTGTGAGAGTCACCAAACACCCCCGCTACTCGAATATGAGGATTTGGGTGCCCCTGCAAGCAAATTGGTGTAGAGTCTGCAGATCCCATCTGGATACTCATATAATGTGTTGTTCAGGTTCGAATGTCTTGAGTAAGGTTCAGCATCTTTCAAATATATTGCACATAGATATATATGTATAATCTCATGATGTTAGTAATTCATCAAAAGCTTCAACACCATCCGAATAAGCAATCCTAACGGACGTCTCAGGTCGGCAACAACGACGGGATATGCAATTCCTGCCTGTCCGCTTGTCTAATTTCATCACCGTTAAGGATGCGCACCTTAATTTATATTACGTAACCACTGGGCCGTTTAGCCATAAGGAGGTGTGCTATGTATAGACTAGATACCCGCCAGCATCTTACTACTCTCCGAATTGACTTTTATAAACTTGTAGAGAGTCTCAATTGCAGTTGAAGTATCATCAGAGTCTGGTCTTGGTATTAGACAGCTTGATATATAGTGCATTTCTATCAACGAGAACACCGGCAGCTCATAGAGCCCGTCTTCAATAGAATCCCGTTATCGCAGACCCAGCTGTTACGAAAAGGGAAACAATTTTTACAAAAACGGAAGTCTCCTGCTATCAATTGTAAACCCGTACACCATAATCTCACAGAAAGCAACTTGAGTTGCCCCACTGAGACATTAACTTTTCAATAATTTCCTTACTCAACTAGTGAATTGCTTTAGTAACCCTAGTTATCTAGCTAGTAATCTATTACAAACCTTTCAATCAATATTAATTGTTGCTATTTGAGTGACTTTCTATAAGGAAGCTACATAGGTGTAGCAAGGTTATTCAAGGTCTTATCTCGGCCTCAGATGGGAATGCTCAAGTTATCCCCGGATTACGAGATGACAGAAAGATCAAATCGTGTGGTGCACTCACTCACTCATTGGTACAAAGTGATTTTTTCACAGGTATCTCTAAAATTCGTACCTCTTATCTTATTGATTACCATAGTCTGATTGAAGTATTTCATCATAGTAAGTCAATGCTATCAACTTCTCATATGGTTAAAAGATGTGTAAATGCATGATGTACGTTAGGCTCCCAGTTCAGACGCAATTAGGCTCGATCCGCTCCTTCCATAAGTCAAGTAGCATAGCCAAGCAAGCAAGTAAAGATTCAAAGGAGCAAGAAGAAAACACATTCAAACAAAAATTAGCACAAATGGCTGAAGATGCAACGCCCACCATTGATGATCCAAAAGCTGGATTCATTGCAGATGCGTTACCTTATAATAAAGAAGCTTTTCATAGTAAACTTCAAAAGATCGAAGATGATAACTTTGAACACCAATATCAAAAAGAGATCGGAATTAGTAAATTACCATCCTATACATCGAAGCATTCTCGTGAGTTAGCAATGGCACCGGCTTGGACGGGGAAGGAAAGTGTGTATGATGCCTCAGTACGTATGTTGAATGATAAATATACACCTAGAAAATCAACAACATATAAATCAAGACCATTAATAACCCCAAAACCATCATTGAAAGAAAGATTGAATAATGCAAGAGAAAGTGCATTGGACTATAGTATATCTAAAATAGAAGAGAAACCGGCTAAAAAGAAAGATGAGTTTGAAGAGGAAGATGATTTTGCTGAACGTTATAGAGAAAGGTTACTAGGTCCCGCACAACTATTAAATGATTCATTTGCTGCAGTTGATAACTCGATCAAATCTCTTGCAGATCAAAGAATTAGAGATGCACAAAAGAGAGGCGAATTCGATGGAATAACTAGGGGTAAACCATTGCCTGCCAACTTCACCTCTACTGATGGATATATAGAGAGAACGGAATATCATTTGAACAACATTCTCAAAAGACAAGACGCGATTCCTCCTTGGATTGAGAAGCAAGGATCTGTTTCTGTGATGATTTCTCAATTTAGAAATCAATTAGATGACGAATGGAGGCAAAAAGCAGTTAATTTAATTAATGAGTTGTATTCAAAAGAAACTTTGGAGCAAAAATTGGACATCTTGAGCAATTTCATAAAAGCTGAAGCAACAAATCAGGGTCATAAGTTGCGCAGTGTGGAATGGGAAAATCATCAGTTACCATATCTGAAAGCCAAGATCAATAGTTTAAACGATAATATTCGTGGTTATAATCTACAAGCTCCACTTCCATCACAAAAACTCTATCTCATTTTGGAAAAAGAAAGAGAAGCTTCTTACAAAAGAGTGGCACCAAGCTTACCGGATGCTTTGAAACGCCACGTTCTTAAACCCGAGGAAAAAAAAGTGGTAAAGAAGAAAAATGGTGAGCTGTTAGGGTTTGGGGAATTACATCAACGGGAATCTGTATACCAAGTACCAACTGAATCATTGGGATCAATGCTATTCAATCTTATAAAAAGATCAGAGTAGTAGATGTATATAGCCAAATAACGCATAGATTAATAATGAAAGGCTTTTATAAACCGAGTTTTTTACGCTCAATACTGTAGGAGTTTCTGTTGTTTCTGTTTCTGTTTTAGTAAAAGCTGAATAGCTATAAGCTAAATAATCTGATCTGAATGGTGTACGGGTGTAGTACCACATTTTCAAGGTTGTTGCCCCTTGATTATCACTGATTATTTTCCTTGAATGAGGTAAAGAAACTAGAGAGGCTGATTTTCAATGATCAAATAGAAATCAATTGAATACTTGATTATTTAACATTAAGAGTGGGGGGCATTACGTTCTTGAAATTCTCAAAAGTTGGACCAAAAGTACCTAGAGTTTAAATTTTTGGTTCTTCAAGCATTTTGATTTTTAACAAGTATGAAGCTATTGTGAGATTCTACACTCATAAGGAAATTTTACCAAAGGGAAATCTGAAGGAGCCAAAAAAAAGAATATCCGGAGTTGAAGTATTATTGTATGCTCCATTACGAGACAATACGTGGTTTGAAGTTTCCTTTTCATCATTATAAGGCTCATAAAAGGCATTATTGAAAGAAGGGACGATTTAGAAATGTATTACACGTTACTTCGAAGACAGGACTTCCTTAAGGCAAGTACTAATTGATATTTGTATGTATGAGAACATTCAAATCCTCTTGTCCTCTACATTTTGACGAGTATAAGAAAAAGAAGGACCATAGGTGAGGTTCAGTTATGATGACAATCGTCCCCAAAGAGTAGACGAATATCCTACTTACTTTTCGGGAATAACGCTGTTGAATGATTTCATGAATATTTATGTATCTATTCAACACCTATGGAAGAGAGAGAGATGGATAATAGATGAACAGAATACCCTTGCTGAACATACCCCATGGTCAGGAAATGCAAACTACGGAACAATATGCCAGCATGGAGTTACCAATTTACAAGTCATTGTGAATTATTTGTTCGCAATGCAAATAGTCTGAACACAACTACATGCTATCATGTCTAACTTTATTCTGGAGCTACAAGAAAATTGGGTGAATTGGAAGAGTACAAAGCTTTGTTAGGTTTGCGCCAAAGCCTGGGCAATGGACGGGTACGTGTGCTACTATCAACATTTATTAAGCTTTATCGATAAGAAATGATGAGAACTGCCAATCTCAACGAAACCAACCCTCGCCTCTTTGATGTTCATTTGAGTTGTTACCCGAAAAAAGCATCACTTTGGAGGCTAAAAGCCTCTTGCAGATTTGAAACATTTGCGGGAACTTCAAGGCTCAGATGTTAATGCCAATTAAGATCACTTGAAGCACACTAAAATGTTCTCACTTTCAAGACAGTAAGAGTAGAAGTTCCAAGTTTCAATGACAATGAGCAATCCTAATATTTAGCGGGATCAATTGATTCTGAAGGTTGTTCATCCCACTTGTGAATAGTATAAACACGTTTAAAATCCGAGAAGTGGTCGCTTTTTAGGTATCAATGTGGTTAAAAAATACCGAATTGAAGCGGACTATTGAGAGGGTACAAAGACGGCAAGGATGGGTTAAAAACAAAATCATTGGTGGCATAAAAATGCTGCTGACAGAGAGTTCGGTCGGAGAGCGAATACAGATTTTCAACCCCCTCACCCCTTGGTTAGCTTGCACAGCCCAAAAGGCTTCTGAAGGGAGCAACTCATTTGTGAACTCCTATTGGAGGCTCGGAGAAGCAGAGTATTGAACGGCAAGAAGTCGTGGTAGTGCGGCCGTAAAAGAGAAATGACGTTATTGTCAGTAGGTAAAATAGTAGGAGGTGCTGATTTGAGATCTCAAAGGCCTTCTCTGCAGGCTCAGTCGGCTCGGGGTGTATAGAGTGGGGGTCGCTACATTGCCGGTGGGTAAGTGAAAGTAAGGAGTCTAATGTTAATACGATTAAACAGTAAGGCTGTTATCAAGTATGTTTTATGCTGTATATTTGACCTACCTGTACAGTAATACTTCGAAACAACTGTTCAGAAAGGCATAGCTGACTGCAACATCCACTTCAATCTAGATGAATACCAAAACAAATCACTGTGGATTGTCGGAATAATGATACCTAACAAATGAGGGTTGAAAAGTTTACAAAATGATTACAAATAGATTTACCTAAGCAATACAACCAAATATTATAAAATAGTTACTGTATACATATCAGTGTAGTCGAGACCAATAGTAGCCAATGGGATCTGTAAATGGGGCATACTTCCGTGCTCTTGCTGCTTTAGAAAGACAGCACACTAATTTTGGTGATTTACATGCCCAAGAACTTGACAAGTTATTGTTCACTAAATATGCTAGCAATAGACGACAGGTAGCCAACAACCATCTTTGTATGTCACGAGCAAATCGGAACAGAAATAGCCTGTTTCCTCGAGCACTCGCCCCACATTTTTCAGACGGCTGTTTTAGGCAGCTTTGAATTAGCCTGAAAAATCTGGGGTGCGCGCACTGATATCCAATGGGATTGCACGGTTAGCGCGGCATCCGCTCCTCTTGCTTCCCCGGACTTTTCAAGTCAACTACTAGTACTGCTGGATATTTTCAACTTTTTTAGGCCATAGTAAGCCTTAAACATGCAGTAAGCAGGATTTCTGTCCATGATTGCCTATCCGTGCTGTTAACGGACCTATTCCGAAGAGGGGTAGCCATAAAATGATGAAAGTGATGGATCAATTGTAAACTTGATTTCGACCACTATAAATATCTTTGTATATTCCCCCTTAAATTGACATTATGACGAACAATTATACCTTTTAAAAAGACATCAGTTAAGAAACATCTTAATAGTTACATTCTACAACAAAAAACAACAAAACATATTTTTAAATTACAATGAAGGTCGTCCTAGTTTTATACGATGCTGGTAAGCATGCTGCCGATGAAGAAAGATTATACGGTTGTACTGAAAATGCATTAGGTATTAAGGATTGGTTAGAATCAGCTGGTCACACTTTAGTTGTCACCTCTGACAAAGATGGTGAAGATTCTGAGTTGGAAAAAGAAATTCCAGATGCTGATATTATCATCACCACTCCATTCCACCCAGGTTACATCTCCAAAGAAAGAATTCAAAAGGGTAAGAAATTGAAGTTATTAGTTGTTGCTGGTGTTGGTTCTGATCACATTGATCTAGATTACATTAACGAATCCGGTAGAGATATTTCTGTCTTGGAAGTCACTGGTTCCAACGTTGTTTCTGTTGCCGAACATGTCATTATGACCATGTTAGTGTTGGTTAGAAACTTTGTTCCAGCCCATGAACAAGTCATGGCTGGTGGTTGGGAAGTTGCTGCTGTTGCCAAGGATGCCTTTGATATTGAAGGTAAGACCATTGCCACCATTGGTGCTGGTAGAATTGGTTACAGAGTTTTAGAAAGATTAGTTGCCTTCAACCCTAAGGAACTTTTGTACTATGATTACCAAGCTTTACCAGCTGAAGCTGAAGCTAAGGTTAATGCTAGAAGAGTTGAAGATATCAAAGAATTGGTTGCTCAAGCTGATATTGTTACCGTCAACTGTCCATTACATGCTGGTTCCAAGGGTCTAGTCAACGCCGACTTGTTAAAACACTTCAAAAAAGGTGCTTGGTTAGTTAACACTGCTAGAGGTGCTATTTGTAACGCTGCTGACGTTGCTGCTGCCGTTGAATCTGGTCAATTAAGAGGTTACGGTGGTGATGTTTGGTTCCCACAACCAGCTCCAGCTGACCACCCATGGAGAACTATGAGAAACAAGTACGGTGCTGGTAACGCTATGACTCCTCATTACTCTGGTACTGTTATTGATGCTCAAATCAGATATGCTCAAGGTACCAAGAACATTTTGGAATCATTCTTCACCCAGAAGTTTGACTACAGACCACAAGATATTATCTTGTTAAACGGTAAGTATAAGACTAAGGCTTACGGTGCTGACAAGAAGGTTTAATTCAATTGAATTTGATTGATGATTTGCTTTTGATGGACTAATGATAATCCACCCCACTTTTTGAATTGGGGAAGCTCCACTAACCACACCACTGTTTATTCTATGTTATTTTAACGAATTACGTTTTTATTACAAACTTTATAGTTCAGCACGAATATGATATATGTTAAAGTTACTTTTTTTTTGCTGTAGTCATTTAAAATCTTTCAGAAAGAAATACCTAAAGGGCAGTAAATCCAGTTTTCGTGTTTGTGGGTACCCAAAATTGGAATTTGAGATTCTCTTTGATTGATTACTAGGGGAATGAAATGAAGCTGCACAAAGACAAATATTGATGGGGATTGTTCTATGGATATCACGTACGGCAGAATATACATCTTCTGTCAATTACTTGCAGCAGCAAGGCGATATACATACAGAATTAGGAAACCTTCGGTCTTCATTGTAGTTTCAGTTAAACCAGGTGTGTAATTAAACACGCTAAAGGCTAGTTTGAAAAACATGGTTGAGTTAGCTACATTCTATAAATGGAAAGCATCGTAGACTCCTAGTCAAGTAAAGTTATGGCATTGACAGAGAACATGGCGGTGAAAACCACCGTTTAGTATTGTTGTCTTTATTGTGTAACAACCATGTTGCGCGTTGCACAGGCATGAAACATGTCAAACGCGATCTCTAACAGGGTACATAGTGAAGATGCTCGGCCATGGGCTCTGAAACTAATTTGAGTGTTATAACGAAAAAATTTAGCATTCCAATAAATATATATTTAGCCATTTGATGTCAGATAAACAAGGCTTATAGACACGGACCTGTTTCGATCTGATTTGATCTGATCTGATGTGGTCTGGCAAGGTCTGGCCAGCAGGGACGCGCTACCGATACGCGTTTTCCCCGGGGAAGCCATACGCGCACGCGCTGCCTTTAAGGAGTCGAAGTGCCTGTTTTTCACACACGTTTGAAACCCATTCGATACGTTAGGTCTCTCCTTCGGCACATATAATGTATACTCCTTTGGCAGTAGCCTGCACTGGGGTGCTGCTACTGCTTGTAAGAACAATGTATCATTCTATCTCCTGTCAGGATCTCCTTTGTTCCCCTGAATAACAAATCCGCTTGGCCAAATCTCGATCGATCTTAACTCATCACATACGTTTTGGGTCTGTGTTTGTTTTCTAAAAGGAGACTCTATTAGGTACCGTGTTGTGTTCATGGTTCGTGGCTCACTTCACGACTACCAAACATGAAAATTTCAGAAACATATTCTGAACAATGATTTAGGATATATAAATGTTGTTACATCCATGAATTTATTAATCAATTATCGTTCTCAAGTTTTATTCTTTTAATCAATTTGATTTGATCTGTCACCATTCTCAATAAACAGTTACTTGGATTACATTCATTTGTCTCTCTTATACTCAATCAAATTCAAACTCGAATTATCACTTTCCTTTATTCTTTATAATATATTCAACAAACATGTCTGAAGATCACGCTTTACAAATCTTTTTAAAATCACCAGTCACACAAGACATGATCCATCACTTGGTTACCGTTACTCTTCAAGTGCTACCTTGCGAATCATCCAAAACCATTACTCAACAGCTACCATCACCACCAAACTCACCACCAATCTTGAAAACCAAACCTTTACCTTCCTTGATGACTTTCATTACCAAACTAGTTCGCTACACCAATGTTTATACAGGTACTTTAATGTCAACTATTGTTCTACTGAATCGTTTAAAGACAAAGTTACCACGTGACGCACAAGGACTTCCATGTACTAGACATAGAATCTTCCTAGCTTGTTTGATTATCTCTTCCAAATTCCACAATGATTCTTCTCCAAAAAACAAACACTGGAGTAAATACACTGACGGATTATTCAGAAAGGAGGATGTTAACCTAATGGAAAGACAACTGCTAATGTTATTGGATTGGGATTTAAGAATTGAAACTGATGAATTGATGAAAGTTTGGAAAAGATTCCTAGACCCAATCAAAGCTGACTTGAAGAGACAACACAAGATCAGAAACAGCTTGGCTAAGGGTATCATTAATAATTCCACTCAAACCATTACCAATTCTAACCAACATCAAGCTACTGTTGCTGTTGCTTCCTCTTCGAGACCTCTACTAAGAAAGACACCATCCAGCTACTCTATTCCTTCAATCACCACCACTGCATCAACTACTCCACAACTTGCATGCTCCAGATCTTCATCCATCTCTTCATTGGATTCATTGGCCACAAACACTACATTGGATTCAATTCATTCTAGAGCTTCATCGGTGTCTAGTATATCATCAGTTGATATGAATGCTAAATTGATGAATTATCACCAAACTACAAACGTGTCATATGGAGCTCATGGTAACATTGTCAACACAAAACCTCAACAATACCAACAACCTTCAATCGTGAATGTTAACGACTACTCTCTAAACCAACTGATCGATTCAGTTGCCTTGAGAGAGGAACAAGAGTTGAGTAATTTGATGAGACAATATTGTGGCCAAGCTTAAGTATTACTTTTCTACAATCACTCAATCTACAACAATCTGCATTTATGAATCTTTGCTTCATCTACTTTTATTTTTTTTCACAATTCTCCATTTTCTATTTCTGCATTTTACTTATCTTAAGATACCTGGTTTACTTTCTTCTATTTATGTGATTCTTTCTTTTTCTTTTCCTGGGACTTTTTTTTCAATACTTATACAAGTATTAGTTTACTCGCGTTTTTGTTCTTCTGTTTCTTTTGTTATCTGATAATATAATTCTACTTATCACTGTGTGATCTCTTACAAGTTTAGCGTAAATAACCAAAAAGTTAAAAAATATCGACGCGTCGCTGACACAGACTCGGCTTTCCATGAAACGTCGGAAAAGCGACGTGAAGCGAAAAACCAAGCACAAGTGATGATTTTGAACAGAAAGTCTTAGTGAGTCGGCTAGCCCGTACAAGATCGTCAGCTTGTGTTTGTCATTGTTACAAGATACATACTTTTCAACGGAAACCTTGATACGTTGAGCAAAATACTTTGTCATAAACAGAAAAAGATTTGTCCTGGGGCACCGGATCGTTGACAATTGAGCCATCTTTTTCTAATACTACGTGTCACCACCCAACCCCGATGGAAGTATCATCACCACAAAATACAGCGGAATCCATTCAGCTTCCCGCTGATAAACTAACAGTGGAAGATAGCAATTCAGATGATGGATCAGTCGGTACACTGCAAACGAAAGATGAAGAAACAGCCATATCAGTGGCCATCAATGATGAACCACAACCACAACCAGAACCAGAATCAGAGCCAAGCCCTGTGATTGATGAACAGCCGATACAAATTGATACGGCACCCAAACTCTCGTTTCCCAAAAAACGACTTACATTGAAAGAGAGATTAGCTATGGCTGCCAAAAGAACTGCATCAACTGAGGATAGTAAACCATCATCTGTTTCTACTCGAGAGAGTAGTACCGATATTTCTAGTCAACCAAAAACAGCTGAAGGCAATCTGCATGGTTCAACAAACAGTGAAAATGAACCGGATTCACAGTTTAAACTACCTGAAAACTTCAAAGAGTTAACCAAAGAAGAACTTGTAGATCTTCTCGAAAAATCAACAGAGGCGTATGAGAAGCAATATACAGGGACGAAAGAGTTGTTGAAGCAAAACGAGTTATTACAGAAAGAGCATCAAGATCTCATAAAATCTCAACAGCAAACTCCCAGAAGAGTTCAAACACCTATCGGAAATGATGCATTGAGGAAGAAACTCGAGGAAAAAGAAATACAAATAAAAGAGTTGTTAGAAGAAGGCTCTAAATTATCAATGAAAGAAGTGACTCTCACACAAACAATCAAGAAGATGAAGCAGAAGGAGATAGACCTTGAAGAGGAGTTAACTAATACAGAAAAGGAAAACGAGTCATTACATACTAAAGTTTCTGAACTAGAAGCTGAATTGGAGACTTTAAAACAGAGTGAGAGAAATGTAAAAGTTGAAAGACATGGACATGAATCATTACAGGTAAAATATGACAAGCTTTCTCTAGAGAAGGATGTGATTTATAATGAACTTAAGGAGTTCAAATTGAGAAAACTTGATGTTCAATTAGCCAACACCAAAAAACAACTAGACGATGAAATAAAAGCCAACACGACATTACAAAATAAGTTAGACAAACTAACCAACCAATACAACATGCTGAAAGAAGAATCAAGAAATGAGAAATCTCAATTAGATTACAAATTAAGCAGGGAGAAAAGTAAATATCTCGAGTCAATTGAAGAAAGCACAAATGAGATCAAAAGATTGGAGAATAAGATGGAATCATTGAGATTACAATCAGAGGCCTCGATTGATAAATCTTCAGAAATTAATGGAATACATAGTCAACCAAGCTCATCAATCTCAATTGATCTATTACAGCTTCAATATACCAATGCCCAAGAAAATTGGAAGTTGATTGAAAGCACGTACTTGAAGAAAATTGCTAATCTTGAAAGTGACATTGAAATCTTGACACAAAAGGATATTAATTATTCTAAAAAGATTAAAACGCTAACCAATGATATCAAAATGAGAGCAAGTGAGTTCAATGAGTTGATGGAAAATGAAACAGCTCTTAGATTGGAACTTGAGGAAATGAACAAACAAGTTGCAAAATTGAAGCAGGATCTTGAGTTGCAGAAACATGATTATGAAAATTTGAGAAGAGATAATGAGAACGAGAAGAATGCTCTTGAAAAGAAAATTCAAGCGTTAGAGGATGATAAAGCTAGATTGACTCAAATCAATAAGCTGAGATTGGATACCAATAATCAATCACTTCAATCAACATCAGTAGCTGTTGGTAATGGAGCAATGAGCAATAGCAGTAGTAGCAGCAGCATCCCAAGTTCAAATTCGTTCTACTTGAATGATTTGAATGGTTCAACAAACATGAATTATTACAGAACTCAAAGATCTGTTTCATCTGCATCGATCGACAACATTGGTTTTGGAGAATCTTCAATGACTCCAAGAATTTCCTCATATGGTGGTAATGGTAGAGGGTATCCAAATTCCTCATCATCATTATATTTCAATTCACCTGTTCAGAACTATTCAATCCCTTCTAATATTCCACAAGAACGTATTGATGAATCCTCAATTCAAAATATCAGTGGATCAACAGATGATTTACATGCCTCATCACCAATATATGGAGTTCGGAGTAGTAAGAGTAATATGACTTTGAACAGGTCATATTCAAGAGATGAGTTTGAGACGGCGCATTCTTCCACTATTGGTGGTGGAGGAGGTGGAGCTTCAAGTAGTATGAATGGTGGTAATAATATCCAAATGATGGGTAAATTATCATCACATATAAGAAGATTGGAAGTTGAAGTGATGACTTTGAAAGATGAAGTTAATGAATTGAATGCACAGAAACAAGAAGCATCTAATGAAATAATCAGGTTACTCAAAGAGAATGAAATGGTTGAAAGTTACAAAGCTAAGATTACCACTTTACAAGAAGATTTCAATACTTTGAATGCTAATTATGATACTACCCTGGAATTATTAGGTGAAAAATCAGAACGATGCGGAGAATTGGAAGCTGATGTTGATGATTTGAAAGATATGATGAGACAGCAAGTTCAACAATTGGTTGAAATGCAGGAAAGTTTTTCTAAACGATGATTTGATAAACTTTTTTATGAAAGAATAAATTTATGTATTAGATTAATAATTTATTTTATTGATAAGTGTAACGAAATCTAGAATTGTACCACGAGAAAGAATACAAAAGAAGAGGAGAACTGTAAACCCAAGAAAGTATCTATTATACACCCACTATATACTTGGAGAGAGACAATGAGATTGACATATATCCCAGTTAAAGAACTCTAACAAATTTAATTATTACCTTGTTCAATAGCCTTGACAGTGTGAGTATCAATATCATCAGAGTCCCATGGGTATGCAATCCATTGATCGGGAACACCAACACCAGCATAGTATGTACCACCATTCATTTTGGCGATATCTAATTTAGCTTTCTTTTCCTTCAACTTATTATGTAAGACAAAGATTGAAAATTTAGTATTGGTATTAGATTTACCTAATTTAGCAGCCATTTCTTCAACATCTCTATAAAGTTCCTCCAAAGCGTAATGTAATGTTGTTGTTGTATCATCCACTTCATCAACGATTAAGATATTCTTACCGATTAAAGAATCAAAATGTTCAGATAATGCACCCAAGTCCAACCATTGAGTTCTGATAACTTCTTTACCAATGGTATCTTCTCCAGCACCCATATCTTCGTATAAACTTAATCCAATGGCTTGAATTGGAATGTTTTTCTCGTTCTTCTGTCTCAAGAAAGTACGTATTATACGAGCTGGAATGAATCCACCTCCACCAATTGCAATAATCACATCTGGTTTTCCATGATCTTCAAGTACGGTAGCTGCCACTTTTTGACAAAGCTTGTGAACGGAGTTGTAGCCAATATAGAGTTTTTCGGTACTCATCTTAATAAACTGTTATTTCGGTAGGTTTGAACCCCAAAAGAATAAAAAAAAGAATGAAGTTGAATACATGGTGTATCTCTGAAAAGTAGAAATAAAAAAAAATTAAAAAAAAGCCGTTAAAAGACGTGTCTGCTACAAAATTTAAATTTCTTTTTTTTCTGTCTCGTACCACTGAGAAGTCTTCAGTTTTTGCTATAGAACCATCACGTACGGTTTCAAGCTTACCAGGGACTCAACTTGAAATAACATCGTCCCATCTCGATGCTCTATCCTCATCGTCACCAGTTATGATAGCCTCTGTGGATGTTGAGGCGGATGCTGTGTCATCCAAATTACTTCCATCCGAGACTGTCTCAACTTTTGATCACACATTTTTCCGGAATAGTTCGAATACAAATACTGGGCCTGTGCCATATTTAACCACTTATACCTCCTTTAAGAGGACGCCAGTAATCCCAAATATTGTTGACAAGGAATTACATAACCTTGCAGTTGTCCACATTATTACCACCGTCACTGGATTATCCGATCTTCCACAGACACCATCTGCAAACGTGAACATGCTGGGAAGAGTAGGGACAACGTTCGTTGTGGAGTCACTATGAATATGGGAAGCGATCAACGTTGTATGATTTGCCTATGACGAAGAGACACTATCAGTCATGAAGGTAGTGGGTGAAGACATGCGCTGTAATGGTATTCAATGCTTTCTTAAATGAACTCTGATTGACAGTTGGTACAATATCTGATGGATTCGGTTGAGATGACACAGCATCCGCTGCAATATCCACCAAGGATATCATGATGTTGGAAGACGTGCAAGGAGTTTTTATAGAACAGTGGAACATACCTTTCGTATTCCCTGGTAAGCGAAGGACCGTACTAGTGGGACATACCTATCGTATTCCCTGGTAAGCTAAAGACCGTACTTGTTAGATCGTTGGACTTCTCTGGAGATGGCTCTGGGAACGAAGCTCTAGCATCACTAGATTTTTCCGCTGTTGGTTGTTGATACGGTGACCATAGTGAAAATAAGTATGTACCAATAATAAAGTAATTAAATGATGACTTCTAATCTGTAACAGTTCTTAGGCTGTTATTACTTATTACCAATACAACTTCTTGTAATAAATGTAGAGATATTAAGACTTGGCTAAATGTCTCCGTAATCGCATGTTTCTATGTATAACAATCTATATAGTACTCCTATAAAGAGGAGGATAAAATAAGTAGGCACTCAGTGTGTTGGTTTACTACTCACTATGGTGGTTGGGCGTACTGTGTGGCTGTGAAGAGATTTCACCCAGTCTGGTGTAAGGATGAGCTCGGCTGAGGTGGATTATGTAAAGGGGCCGAGGATGTAGCCACTATATTATAACACTTTTACTGTTTGACATGGATCACTCAGCAGGACAATAATGCATTCAATGTATGTATATATATATATATATGTTACTTATCGACTGGGTATATATACAATATTTAGTTTTCGTCTCCGGTATCGTCGTCATCATCTTGTCCGTCATTTTCAAATGAGCCGTCTAGTTCAACTTGAGCCCCATCACCAATGATATCTTCATCTTCATCATCTTCGTCTTCATCATCGTCATCGTCGTTGTTCTTAGTACCGTTAACATGGGATAGATCGTCTTCTTCGAAGTCATCATTCTCACCATCTAGAACCAATGATGTTTCGACTGATTTGGAAGGGAACGAAGCAACAGATCCGTTTTGTAAAGTTTCTGTATCGTGTTTTTGAGACATGATCTCATTACGCAACTTCAATTGTGCTTGTAGAAGTGATAACCTTCCTTGTAATGAGAGCAAGTTTGGTAATAATTTGACATTTTCTATGAGTGTTGATTGAACCAGTTTCAAAACACCAATACAATCGACATCTTTTGATATTAAATTACCCTTTGATAATAGTAAATATTTAAACCATGGAGCTAAATTAGCTGATTGTTGAGGTTCATCTGAGATATGGATTGAGATTTTTTTGAATAGTGTAATGGCTTCCGAGTCAGATAAAAGATATGTTGTTCTTTTTGAGTGTTCCACATTTTGTGAAACAATTGATATAAGAGTACTTTGTTGCGTTAGATTTTCAGAGATTAATGTATGAACTTCAGATGGTTCTTCCCTTGCAAACTCTTCATCTTCTAATTCACTGGATTCGTCCATTTCAACTTCAGCATCATCATCGGATTGAGGATCAGCATCAGATTCAGCTTCTTCGCGGCCTAATGAAATAGTCAATTGTCCTTGTAAGTTCTTTAAATCATCTAATTCGAAATCTGTATAATCAAAATTGTAATCTTCATAATATATACCTTTGAAATATTCATCTTGATTGACAATGTTGACAAATGCAATATTATCAACATCAGTTATCAGTTGACTATTAGAAACTATTTGTTTTCTTCCCTTTTTGGAAAATGGTTCAACGAATATTTCAATAGAGCCTGTTTCTGTTATGGCTGCTAATGATTCGAAATCTCTCGACTTTGACACAGGGAGTAAGATCAAAGTTTTTATATTTGAGTTTGTTTTCAATGTTGCTGTTATTTTGGCAGATGCGGTAGATATTATATGAATGATTGATGATGAATCTCTTGAAACAGCCAATAATTCAGGTTGCTGTGGAGATAAAATTAATGAATTGATTAACGATTGGTGTGCTTTTGGAGAGACGACTTTCGATTCATCCTCAAGATTTTCTGCATTTAAAATATACAAGGTGGAAGAACAAACTAAAAGTTTGTTTGTTGATGCTGAATATTCCATGTATTTCACATCCCTATCCAATTTCCAAGGTTTAGAACTTTGTAATCTATTTTCAAATACGTTAAATGTTTTCAAAGATGAATTTTCGGAATCGTATGCAATGATGGTTGATTTTGGACCATTACAAATACATGATAAGGGACTGTCATTAGAAATCTTGTTTGAGAAATCTTTCATTAAAGGTGAATAAATCAACATTTCCCCGGTCGTTAAAAGTATAGCCAAGTAATCGAATTTAAGATTTTCTTCATTTTTAAACGAGTTATCATCATTTGCTTTTCTTTTTGTCTTTTTTGGTGTTCCTGTGTTTTTAGGTTCATCGAATGAAATCCATTTCACCTCTTGGACTTTCTCATCCGATTCGAATTCTATATTTGATTTCAACTCTGAGATAGATGGCTTGAGGGGGATGATTTGAATCTCATTTCTTCCTGGCCCTGAGACCACCGATGCTATTAACAGATCGCTAAAATCAACATATGAGTTGATTACCGTATTCTTCATTTCTGCTGAATGTTAGTTATCACTAGTTAGATGTCAGTGTATATATTAGTCTAGTTAAGAGATGTGGTACATATTATAAGTACACTGAAAAAAAAAAAAAATTACTAAATGCGCTTGAAAATTTTCTTAGCTTATAAAAAGGGCGTGTGTGTACAAGATCTTCAAAGATTAACTCAGCTCGGTAAACAACAATCAACAAACAGCAAACAGCAAACAGCTACATCGATCATAGCTGAATGTGAAGACTAAAAAAACAAGAACGTAGAAGCTAACGAATAAATATACTGTACATAAGGTATCGGGCAACACTCTCAGAGGTGGTTGATCACAAAATCTTGTCAACTCCTTGGATTATTTGGGGAGTTGAAATCGGAGTATGAACCAGCACCACCTTTCGAACCGGTAGGAGTTGAACCTTGTTGTTGCTGTTGTTGCTGCTGTTGTTGTTGAAATTGCTGCTGATCAGCTAATGGACCAACACCAATCTTAGCCAATCCTATCTCCGCACTAGTATGCAATAAGTTCATTCTCTCAGCAACAGGAACATTACTCTCAATCTCCAAATTCCGCAACTTGATTGAAAGTTCAACTTCTTTACGGTTCTTCTCATCAATTTGTGCTTGTAAATAGTTTATATACTCAACAGTCTTAGTTAGAATTTGACCTTTATTAGGCTTACCATCTTTAGTACCACTTGATTTATCTTTTCTTTCTTCAAATAGTTTCGCAGGCATAATCTTCATAAGTTCATATATTTTCTCATTCATATTATCTCTTCTTTTCCGATCAATTGGCTGCAGACTTGACCCACCAGGGGAAGCTGCCGTTATTGTTCCTCTACGTGAACCTGTTTGTGAGTTTATTTTTGGTGTAGTAGATGACCGACGTTGAGATTGTTCTTCTTCATCCCCGGAATTATCATCTTCATCTTCTTCAGGAATAGGGAAGTTGATTGCGTTGGAGCTGATCGATGACTGATTGGGTGGATGGTTCAATGCTCTTGATAATGATGCACGTATATTACTATCATCTTGTTGTTGATGCGGTATGGATGACGAAGTTAACGATTTGGATAAACTACCACCATTCTCATTGAATGAAGAAGATAAGTTGTTCGAATTTGGAACTGAGCCAACAGGGATTCTATTTGTGATTGTGTTGTTTGTACCAGGCCTTGAAGAAGATATGAGCGATGATGTGTAATCAACGTCATTCTCTAGCACATTGGAATTCGTCGTGCCGCCTTCAGGAGTAGCGTCAGATAGACCTTCCAAGTTCAAAAAATCCATGTCTATCTCTATAAAAAGTGGGGTAACCTGATTACTTCGAATAATAGAAAACTCTTAACTAGTTGTGTTGAAGATGACTCTTTATCTCTCCAATTTGTTGCTTCTCTCTCTATAATAAACTGAAACAAACATCGTTGCACCACCAAAATACTAATGTAAATCGACGCGTCGATATGTTTTTTCTGATTCTGTTAAACAGACGCGTCGAATGTTCCAGTGACAGTTTGTTTCTTCTGTTGATGATGGAGTCTCTATTTGAAGGCGATCATCTACGTTTCCCTCCTTTAATGATCTTTTCACTTCTTTTTCTCTAGTTAACTTGAATAGCAAACGTTAAAATGGCCATTGATTACTCAAAGTGGGATAAGATTGAACTATCCGATGACTCGGATGTTGAAGTTCACCCAAACGTTGATAAGAAATCATTTATAAAATGGAAACAAAGGGATATTCATGAGAAGAGAATCCAAAGAAATAATGATATCAAAGGCTTAAAAGTTCAAAAAGAGATGTACACTCAATTGAACAAAAGAGTTGATGCGATGTTGAAAGAACTTGGAACTTCAGGTGCATTAGTTGATGAAAAAGAACGTAATACTTGGCTTGCATCTAATTTTGATCCGAAAGAAAAATGTGAAATTGAACAAAATGGAGGTGACAATCCACCATATAATGAAATGGTTGAAGATCTATTTACTCAAATAACTGACGATATGGTGAAAGATGGTGAAGATCCTTCAAACCTTGCAAGTTTAAGTAGTAGGATCATGACCCATAGAGCTAAAATTGCTAGTGTTTTACTTCAAATTGATCCAAAATTAGAAGAGTTGGAGCGTGAAAAATCTAAATTGATTAGTAGTGAAGATATAAAGGATGGATGGAATAGCTCTTTCATCAATAAAAATACAGGATCAACCGCTAGTTCTGCACCTAGTGGTACTACTGGTGCCAAAAGTACCGACAAAGTTCAAGTTGTCGAGACTATCAATTCACCAGGTGCTTCAAAATCTTTACAGAAACCATCAATCCCTATTGAGCAACTAGATGAGTTGGAATTGTTACCAGAAACTAAAGTATTCTCTGAAATTCCTGCCGATTCTCTACTACAATCAGCTAGATTTTTGGAATCACACTTATATATTGTTTGTGAACATCAAAAGGATGCTTTAATGATGAGCTCATTCGAAAGTCAATTATCCGATGATAAGAAAAAGACAAAACAAATCATTCATCAAGCTTTAATCTTACAATATTTGAATGATTTATTCGTTGCAGCTGGTGGAGATAGAGCTACGTATCAACAAAAAGAAAAAGCACTTGGACTTTTCATTGGAAAATTAAATGATAAAGGATCTGCTGCAAGCCAGGCATTCCAAGCAGATTTAGAGAAAACTTTCCAACATATTGTTAATAGATCAAATATCATCAAAGAAGAACAAGCTCAACAGCAAGCATCAAATGAAGGAGGAGAAGAAGGTGTTGAGCAGATTCAACTAAGATCAATTGACGAATCTACTGAGTTGATCGTTAGCGTTCCTGAGAAAGGCACACCTGAATATGAGATTTTCGAAACTTTACCATCAGCAATGAAAAGTGCTTTATTAACGGGTGATTTGAATGAAATCAATAAAGTTTTCGCTACAATGTCTGTTGCTGATGCTGAAGAATTATTGGAGAAATTTGATGAATGTGGAGTCATTTCGGTGAAAGCTGTGTTGGAAAATGAAGATGAGTTCAAGATGCTCAAAGAAGAATATGAGCACCAAGAGGACAGATTGGATGGATTGAATGAAGAAGAGAATGAAGGAGAAGATGATGTTATTGTTAATAAGGTTGAAGAGCTAAGTACTGCGGATATAGTTGATTGAATTCGTATCAATTTACGGAAATTATTGGGGGATGAGAAAAGTCAGTAAATATATATAACATAAATATCAAGCATAATTTCAGAAAAAACTATAAACAAGTGTGTTTTTTTTTTCTTTTCTTTAGATTAGAAATTAAAGGCATGGACGTAAAGAAACAAGGTATGTAATTATTCGTGTGATTAATAGATCATTCTAAAACTTTCAAGTTTGGCATTCTTAGGATGGTTCCATCCTTATTCTGACTTAATTCTTGTAGCATGACCAGAATTTTGCTGTCTTTGTACTTCTCAGGAAGAGGAGTTATATCATACTTTTTAGTAGCCCAATAGTAAATATCCCAATCAGGTTCATCTAATAATTGATCATATTCAACGAGTTCTTCATAAGTCATAGTTGGAAGATATTTATCAGCAAAACGAGATAAAAGAATATCTGATTCAAGAATACCTCTTTTACGAGATTGATACTGTAAACGACGACGTTTTGTATTGATTGGTTCATTTGGACGTGGGATTGGTTTAACTTTGATTTTAAGTTCACCATCTTCAATAATGGTATTGTTTTCATTGATGACTGTTGTCTTTGATCTGATGAATGCAGATCTACAAACTGGTTTTATACCGATACTTCTAACTGATGATAACATGTTTGGTCCTTATATCCTTTTATAGTATATGAAGTACTAGAATCCATGATTCAAGACATATAATTTGATACAACTTGATGGATGGAATATAATATATCTTTGCAAGCCGAAGTCGCACCGCAGCAAAATTGCTGACTCAGCAAACTGGAGATTTTTCAATTTGAAAATTATTTTATTTCTAAGTGAGTGAGTGACTAACTAATATGACTTTGTGAAACAACTCATCTTTCTTGTGAATAATAACTTGTTCGTTTATTTGAAAGTTTATAAGGATGATTAACGACGACTCAAAGAAGAGAAAGATAGATGAAGGTAGCAACGGTACCAGTGCTACCACCATCAGTGACAAACCATTACGTTTTGCACAATTGAAAAGAGATACCAACGAAACTAAGATTCAAATTGTTTTGAACTTGGATGGTGGTAACATTACTTGTGAAGAATCACTCTTGAACAAATCATATGAATCTCATGCCTCTCAATCAACAAGTGCGCAGGTTATTAGTATCAATACCGGTATAGGATTCTTAGATCACATGTTACATGCATTAGCAAAACATTCAGGATGGTCTTTGATTGTTGAATGTATTGGAGATTTACATATCGATGATCATCATACATCGGAAGATGTTGGTATTGCTTTAGGTCAAGCTTTTAAAGATGCTTTGGGACCAGTTAGAGGATTGAAAAGATTCGGATATGCTTTCGCTCCATTAGATGAAGCATTATCACGTGCAGTTATCGATTTGAGTAATAGACCATTTGCAGTTGTCGAGTTAGGATTAAAAAGAGAGAAAATTGGAGATTTATCGTGTGAAATGATTCCGCATGTGTTGGAATCATTTGCAACTAGTGCCCATGTGACAATGCACGTTGATTGTATTAGAGGATTTAATGATCACCACCGTGCTGAGAGTGCTTTCAAAGCACTTGCAGTTGCTATAAGAGATGCTACAAGTTTCACGGGGAGAGATGATGTTCCAAGTACCAAAGGTGTTTTAATGTAGTTTACTTGCTTACTTATATTCATATATATATATACATTCATTAATCTAATTTATTTATTCATTATCTATAGAGAACAGAACACATTAGGAAATTCTTAGCGACACTCAAATAGCAGGGAATCCAAACGCCGATCGACGCATCGACTGTGATATTTAGCATGTTGAACAGCTTTGCTTGCAAATAGACTCCGTTTGGATTTGGAGCCTGCAGCCTGGAGCCTGGCGTTGTCTAAACCAGGTTTGTGCTTCCTTCCTGTGTTGTGATTGTTGCTCTTGCTCTTGCTCTTCTCCTCTTCAGATCATCATCATCATCATCTGCTCGTGATGACTTCTCCAGATCATCTTTTCAGACAGGCTGGTGCACTGGGAGTTTATTCATATTACTATCAGAACGATCCGTCTTCTATAAGCGCAAGCGCAACTGCAACTGCAACCGCACACCAAAACTCAAATAGCTACTCATATAGATCGCCAATAAGGACAACCACAAATAGTATAAATCATCATAATAATATACCCAGTAACAACATGTCCAATCCATCATCATCAAAATCAGATCAGAGTAGATTGTCAAAACAGTCCAGTAACAACAACTTGTTCGACCATCTACAACACCACCAACAATCAAACTCCGATGTACCATCCCGTCTTACAACCCCACTATCATTGGACATTCGCTCAAATAATGGTATCAATACAGTGATTCCAACGCCACTACCACCTAATAACAGACTGTATGAACAACCCCCACCAAAGTTAAGTTTTATGAGTCCCAGTCCTTTGACTGAAGATGAACTGACTATACCTACTAAAGAACTAATTGATGATGCTTCCAGTAAAGCTAATAATGTGAACCAACCAAGTAACTTGGATATGTTGATTAGATTGATGTCCATGTTAACTGGTAAAGACAAAATTGGGAAATGTATTCAGTATGGTTTGCGTATACTTATAGCTTACTCTTCTCAAATTCGTCAATCATCTAAGTTATCAAGATATAATTTACTAGACATTGATTTTAAGAGTAGTAATAAGAACATCATTGCAAGCTTACTTAGAAGACCAGAACTACTGTTGATTTTATTGTTACAACAATTCGAAACCAAATTTGTTGGTATAACTAAAAATTTGAGCATTTATAGACAAATGTTAAGAGCAGGCACAGTTCCATTCAAAGTTATCAAGTTTGCTAATAGGTTACAACAATCGGTCAGCTTGCTACAGAAAACCAATGAATCCAACTCAATGAAATTGAATAGATTAGTTAAAGAATGGATCAATATGAAATCATTGTCAGAATTTACAGCATTGTATTATGCCTGGTTTGATGAATCTTTACTTGCGTTCAAATTTGGATTGTTTCCTGCAGATTCTTGGAAAAGATACCATAATCTAGCAAAACTTCATGAACCAATAGCATGGTATTTGAATATCATCATTGGACTCAAGACTCAAGTTGAAAAACTACAAGCTGTCAGTGCACAAGAAGATAAAGTTCGTATCAATTGGCAAGTTAAACAACGTGCTAGAAAGATGATTAGTAGTATCAAATCTCCCAATTCTCCAATCACTTTAACTCCATATAATAATAGTAGTGCTTTAACTGCTAGTGGTACTGCCTATTCTAATGAACTAAAGAAGTTAAAATGGGAGAAATATCTAATACAGTTAGAGATTGCTAAATTGCTGTGCGACTTTGGTTATGATTCGGTAATTGTTTGGGGATTAAAAATGAGAGAGGAAAAACATTTAATGTTTGGTTTTGGTGCTGCTGCTATAAGTACGTTTAAGATCTGGATAACTGAGAAGGACAAGATAATGAAAGGTTTGTGATGTGCGAGTTTTCAATCATTTTAGAGAAACGTCTTAATTACATAATAATATATTCAATCAATTATTTATTCAATTATTTATTTATTCATTCATCTACTTATCTGCATTACTGTAGTCACAATAAAGTGTGTCAAAGTGTATCTAATCCGTGTAGGAGTCACTCGCCACAATGACGCGTCCTTATTGGGAAGGCAAAGCGTGTTCCCTAGTGTGGCAGTGCCTGTGGCTGTGACTGGAAGGAGTTAGTTTTAGCGTGCTTCTGCTTTGCAAGACTATATATTAGTTTCACTTTGTTCTTTACTATAAACCTCTTCTCTCACACAGAAAGGAAGAACCAGTCACTTTAGCCTTGAAGCTGATAAAACCATCAACTATAGACATGCAATCAAGATCCAGTTCGCCAACCCGCAGTAGGGGAAGATCGTTTACCAGAACTCCACTTGGCTTGAAGGAGTCGAACCTCCTAAGGCATGGCAGTGAGTTAAGCCCAGATAAAAGTCTATCGAGATCAACTAGTCCCTTGAAGTTTAATCAAATGCAACAAAAACAACAGCAGATATCCAGATCCAGACCAAATTCAAATTCGGAAGGAAGTTTGAGTTGCTCTCAGTCCCATATAGCGTCTAGATCTGTTTCCCCATCAAAGAGACTATCACCAACTAAACAATCATTTGGATCGCCTCCAAAGAGACAAAGAAATACATCCACAGTAGTGGGGAAACAGACTCCACAGCTATCGTTCAAGATTTTCGAAGACCCTGTGGATTATAGAGCAACACACAGCTTGTCCTCCAACTTCTCCTCAAAAGTTCAGATAGTGGACAACGAAGTTCCCGAAGAGAATAAAGAAAATTCCACAATAGCAACCAAATCACATCAGAGAAAACATAATAGAGTTACCAGACCAAGTAAGCCTGTGCTGGATGATTTGAATGTGTTGAACTATCCTGCTTTCATCCAGCAACCTACGTCAAATAAACAAACACAAGGCCAACAAGGGCAAACTGCTGAAGAAATTGGAGTGCTTGAGCCAAAGGTTCAACTGAAAGACTCGTGGATGTTGAATTTGTCCCCTTCACGTAATACAGCCCTAGATAGAAATGGCCCATTGGCCAACAAGTTAAAGGTGCGGTTCCCATCATTCATAACACCTCCAAAGAAAGATAAAGCGATAATTTATCAGTATATACAGTCACTTCAACAATCATCGTGCTCTGATGCAGATAAAGAGAGTATAGATGGTGCACTTGATACTCTTGGGTGTGGATCAAAAAGAAACAGAGCATGGACAGATGATGATTTTGGTGATTCTGGAGTTGAGGTTAAACGGTGCTTGAACTTTGACGTTTTCAATGATGTTCTTGATAAGTAGCAATGAAGACTGCTACCATATAACTTTCTCTTTAATACGATATCCCAAAATATAATATAATATAAAAATGTAATTAAAATGTACTTTAAAACATGGAGTAAATCGAGCCGCACGTCATATCGCGTTTTCTTATTCAAAAGATTTGGATGGCAATGATAATGATGTAATTAAATGTAGTCACTATAATGATGATTCAATAACTACAGTTCAAGCTAGGTTATTCATGACTTGATGGGCGATTGGACCCATAACGGTAGAACGACGTATGATACAACGCGAACACAAACCGCAGATACGGGGCCTAGTGCCTCATTCAAAGATAGTCTTGATGAAAAAGATGAGTACTTGAAAGTCCAGATCTCTGCATATGATTCATATCAAACTGTGCCTAGTCCTTTGGATAAACAATACTTTACAATAAACAATAAACCAGTACCGACATCAATATTCAAGACACCATCAACGTCAGTGAATAGTGAACTTGGTAGACTATCATTGAAATTTAGTCAAGTTCCAATAACTAGAATATACGGCAGCGTAGTCACTGGTCATACAGTTGTATTACACTTACATAACATTTTCCCATACTTATATGTTGAGTACAAAGGTCCAACGACCGGTAATGATTTGGAGGTGGTGAAATATTTGATGAATGTCAAATTTGAGATTGACAGAGCTTTGAGGGGATCGTATAGACGGAAAAGGGATAATACTAACGTTAAGCGAAGAAAAGAAAAGAGAAAGAGAAGTAGGAGGGCAAAGGTTGGATTGGATGATGATGGTGGGGAGAGCCAAATGAATGATGATGATGATGACGATGATGAAGAAGAAGAGTTTCATGACGATGATGACGAACTAATGGATGATGGTATCGGCAACAGATTTTTGTCAGATGTATCAGTAATTAAAGCAATTCCATTTTATGGCTTTCATTCTGCAAATAGACCTTTTATCAAAATCTCTTTACTTAGTGCAAAATATTTGCCTCGTCTCACAAGATTATTACATGACGGTGCCATCTTTGGAAGAGCTTGGCAACCATATGAATCTCATATTCCTTACTCCCTGCAAACGTTGAGTGATTACAATCTTTTTGGTTGTAATTGGATCCATTTATCAAAATGGTACTTTAGATCTCCTATGGCTTTACTTTCAGGAGATGGGGAAGACCTAGGATTTCAACCTTTGTTCATGACTGACTTCTCAGCAGCAAACCTTGCAAAAGTAAATACCCAACTGAAGAGTTTTTTGGAAAGAAAAATCAAAAGGGAAGGTTTGCTCGGAGTCAATATTTTCATTGAAGAAACACTGACCAGAATGAGTAGATGCATGCTAGAGGTTGATTCCTGTGGTGGATGGATTGTCAATCGTACCAGACTAAAAGAGAGAATTGCAGGTGGTGATTCTGATGAAACAGGGGATACTTATTTGACGTCTACCAAAACCTTATTGGATGATGTTTTGTATCAGCGTCGTACTCGTGGTTTACGTCAGTTTGACCCCAAATTGAAACTATTCGATGAGTCTGAACGAGTATGGGAAAAAACTAAATGGATCCAACAGGAAGAATTGGATGATTTGTTAAGGTTCTGTGCTGATAGCTCCGAGAAGGAGTGGAAGCGTTTGAATAAGCGTGATCCTGAATTAAATTTTGACAAACTTCCCAGAGAAGCGTCATGGCTAGCTCAGTATCCAACTGCTTTTCAAAGTGTTGGACTTGGATGCTTTCTTCCAAATGTTCTAGAATCTTATTTATTACAATTAACTGAAGATGTTTTTTTGAACGATCATATTCTTGTCGACTGGATTCTATTTGGAATCACCAAAAACACTCAGAAAAAAGATGATTCTCCTCCATCAAATTTGAAGAGTCAGTCATTTCAAGTGCTAGAAGAAAACCAAGAGGCTGTTTTTCCACAAAGCGATAGCGAGAGTAGTGAGGATGAAACCGAAGACGATGAAGATGATTTCCTCGGAAGTATTCCACATTTAGAAGAGCCAATGAAAGACAACATCACTATTTCAAGTTTAAGAGAGTTGGCTTCAGAATCAACAACCAGTGACGTCTCAGATATTCAGGAGAAAGCTGATCTCGATATGAAAATCTTTGAGTCGACCCAAGCACATAAAAAGCAAAAGAGAGTAGGGGTAAAACAGACCCAATTCACGTTAGCTGCGAACTCAAATAAAACGAATGGTGTTGTAGGCAGCTCAAAGTTGGGACTACCTGATGCAGGTTTATATCAGGTATGCTTAGACCCACCTAAATTTCGGTCACACAGTGAGATGATGAAATCTTTTGAAGTGAATCACGGTATGCTTAAGGTTCAATATATGGACCCATACTACTCGAGAAGGGATCGATACGACAGTGATCCTTTCGATTTTGGTGGTAAAAGGTTTCAGCTAAAGTGCTTGGACATCAACGGTCTGGAAAGCTATAGTTCTCATGGTAGTGATTATTTGGATCTATCATCTGTCCCAGATACCAGTGCCACCTGGAGATATAAGCACAAACCGCCTGAATTTAACGACGTTTTTACCTGGTGCAAACAAAACCAAACATCCAAAACAACTAAATCGCAATTGTTGAAGTCACAGGTTGGTATTGCGACACAAAATATGAGAGGTTTCAAGTATCCTTCATTGCAGACACCCGTTTCACGTAAAAAGACTGATTTCAACAAACTAACGTTGCTTACCATAGAGATTCATGTGAATTCGAGAGGTGATCGTTTTCCTGACCCACAACAGGATCCTGTTTCTGTGATATTTTGGAACTTTGATAGTGTTAATTATCCATTCGAACTAGGTATCGCGAACACTGGTATGTTCATCTATGACCCAAGTGCAAGCCGAACAAAATGGAACAAATGCTCACTTTCTGTTCCATCTCAAGTATTTGCAGATGAGAAGGAGATGATCATCCAGCTAATTTCATTAGTTGAGTTAATTGATCCAGATATTCTGGCCGGTTATGAAATTCATGCTTCTTCATGGGGGTATATTCTTGAACGGTTCACTGGAGTTTATCAAATGGATCTCCATGCCAGGTTATCTCGAGTTGCTACCAATCAAATAAATAAGAAGAAAGATAGTTGGGGATATACTCATGCTTCTGGAATCAAGATCACAGGTAGGCATATGCTAAATATATGGAGACCACTTCGAAGTCAGTTAGCGTTGAACTCTTATACCCTAGAGAATGTGGTGTTTCATATGTTACACGAGAGGATTCCTCATTACGACAATCAAAAATTGACTGAATGGTTCCAGTCGAATGAAGTCAGAATGAATCTGCTTGTGATCGAGTACTTTTTGAATCGATTAGAGTATGAGTTTAAGATAATCGATCTTCTAGAGCTTGTTGAGAGAACTTCTGAAGAGTCTAGATTACTTGGAATCGACTATTACTCTGTGTTTTCACGAGGTTCACAGTTTAAAGTGGAGAGTCTTCTAGTTCGAATAACCAAGTCTGAAAATTTTGTTATGATTTCACCATCAAAAAAGCAAGTGTTCAAACAAGATCCTTTGCAATGGATTCCACTTATTTTGGAACCAGAAAGCTCTTTTTATAAAAGTCCTTTAGTTGTGTTGGATTTCCAGTCTCTATATCCATCGCTAACCATTGCCTACAACTACTGTTATTCAACACTTCTAGGACGATTGAGAGGATTTGATCCGAAGAGATATCAAAAGATTGGCGTGACTAGCTTGAAGTTACCACCCGGGTTACTCAAGGTTTTTGAGGAAAGTGTTAATGTAGCTCCAAATGGAATGATGTTCATGAAGTCTAATGTAAGAAAATCTACATTGGGAAAAATGTTGACTGAATTGTTAGATGCAAGAATATTGGTGAAGGGGACAATGAACTCTTTAGCCGATGACTATGAATTGAATAAGTTGTACAATAATCGTCAACTTGCTCTCAAATTGATAGCCAATGTTACTTACGGATATACGTCTGCTACGTTTTCCGGACGGATGCCTAATTCTGACATTGCCGATTCAATTGTCTCATCAGCTCGAGAAACATTGTTGAACGCTATAAGTGTGATTGAAAGCAATCAGGAATGGGGCGCTAAGGTCGTCTATGGTGATACGGATTCATTATTTGTTTATCTACCAGGGAAGACTAAAGATGAGGCTTTCAAACTGGGTAGAATAATGGCTAAACACATTACTTCTATCAATCCTGCACCGGTCAAATTGAAGTTTGAGAAGGTTTATCTCCCTTCTGTTTTAATGAGCAAGAAACGGTATGTTGGATACGCATATGAACGTGAAGATCAAGTGGTTCCGAAATTTGATGCTAAAGGTATCGAGACAGTTAGAAGGGATGGAATTCCAGCTCAGCAGAAGATTGTAGAGAAGGCATTGAGAACATTATTTGACACCAATGATATTTCGAAAGTGAAAGATTTTGTTGAAGGAGAGCTGACAAAAATCATGAAAAACAAAACAAACTTGAAAGACTTTTTATTTGCCAAGGAAGTCAAATTAGGGTCTTATAAAAACGAGAAATATTTGCCTCCCGGTGCTAAAATTTCGAAAGAAAAGTCAATCAAGGACCATCGATCAGAGCCACAGTTCAGAGAGAGAGTTTCATATATGGTTGTAAAGGGACACAAAGACCAGATTTTGAGAGATAGGTGTATTACACCTAGTGATTTTGTTCGTAGTAACGCGATGTTGGAATTGGATTCGACCTATTACATCACAAAGGTTTTGATTCCTCCTTTATTCAGAATATTCAGCTTGATGGGTGTTGATGTCAAGCGGTGGGTGGATGAGATGCCAAAAGTTCTTGGGGATAATGGCTATTTGGATCGGTTTCAATTGCACAAGTTAGTTGTCAAGAGTTCTTCTTGCATCAATTGTAATGTTCCGATCAAGACTGAGCGTGATGGCGAGAACAATTTGTGTACCGATTGCTCGAAAAATGAGTTGAAGTCCATTATGGAGATGCGTGTAAAGGTTAAAACGTTGGAGGAGAAGATGAACCAGTACATGACCGTGTGTAAAGAGTGTGCCAAGAGGAACATTAAGAATAACAACGCTTCGCTAGTCACTGCTAGTCATTGCTCTAGTGAAGATTGCACAGTATATTTCGATAGGATCAAAGCCAGGGGCAATACTGATCGAGAGATCAGTAGGTACAAACAGTTCTTAGACTGGTAGCCCACATCGCCTATGTACATCGAGTGAAACTGCGGCAGATGTTCTGAGTGAACCGACAAGAATAAATGACTAAAGTTGTGAAAACAACAAACCTATCGAACTATGTGCTAAATAGATTAAAGATAAGAAGTATGTTTTAGGAATATTGTTTGTTTCCGATAACAGATGACCAGCACCCCGTGTATGAACAAGCGTGAGATTGTTATCAAAAATACTACATGATAAATTACTACTAGTTTAGGCACAGATATTTAGTATTTAGTCTGTATGTATATACATGCACGCTGCATTCCCTTCAATAAATTTTGCGATTGGGATTCAACAAACAGAGTAAGAGCTCTCTTCTTGCATTCTAATGTCAAGTTGGTGTATAGCCTGGAGTGAATGGTTAAGTAATTCTTCATGCTTACTAAACTCAGCCAGCTGCTTTTCAATATCAAATGAAAGCTGCATCATTTTTAAGTCATTCATTTTTTTGAAACCGACAATAGACATTTCTAGATACTCAAGAATTCTGTTGAATCTTACTTTCATTTCATCGTCAGCGTAATTCTTTTCATCGTTAATCAATTTCATTGACAACACCTTAGCAAGCAGATAATATCCGTACGATATGAGTGATATATTGCCAATTTGGTTTGCATGGGGCATCACTTGATAGAGTATGCCTTCTACATCATCACAAGAACGAGCCGGATCAACCTTGGGTAGTAATTCTGCAAGAACCAAACAAGCTTTGACAAATAGAGCCAGAGATGAGGATCTCCGTGCAAGTTTGAGTACTTTTATCACTATGGACAAAGCTCTCTCAGGGGCGCTTGACGACTTCACTAAAAAGGAGGCATACAGTATCTGGAATTCAATAAACCAGAAGTGATTGTATGAGTTGTCATCTTTATTTAGTTTGTGTATATTTTCAGAGACAATGCTAATGGCTTTATCACAATTCCCAACTTGGGATTCATATAACGCTTGTTTGTACCTAAATTCGTAATAAAGGTCTTGGTCACATGTCTCTTTGATTTGCGATTCCATTTTTCCCAAAAATATGGCTGCAGGTCGATATCGGCATTTCTTCAACCAGAGATCAATCTTCAACAACATAAGTCTTGCTTGCCAGATCTTTAGGAGAGAGACGTCATCCTTAACTAATGATTCATATGATTGGAAAAGTTTGAACGCTTCCTCTATCTCACCTTCTTCGTATTTGATTATCGCCAATCTCATTTGTACTGCGACCTCGTCAAACGTGCTAATTTTGGCTCCTGGTGGATCCAACGCAACATCGATATACAATTTTGATAAAGCAGGGACACCAGTTCTTCCCCAGTTTGCTATACTTAATTGACAGTTTCTAATGAAAGTTGTACATACGTCTGTTCCAATGTCAAAGCTTAGTATTATGTAGGATGCTCTCGTAATATTTTCTAGCACTTTAGTGAGCGAAGCTCCATCCATCATATACTGTAGAGCCTGATATTGATATGCCATCGATTGTAATATCCAATTCTTGTTTTCTTTGGTCTTTATCTTCAAAAAGTGTAATATTTGACTCTTGGTTAGTTGATTGTTCACCTTACCATAAAGATGGGGTCTATCCTTCAAAAAATTGAATAACCAGGTCAATAGATAGTTTAAGCAATCAAGGTCTTTATTTTCTCTTGCGACCACTATAGCTTCATCTATGGCTCTTAATGCTTCATCGTCTGATCCAAATGATGCATGTAACGTAGCTAATGACAGTAATGCATAGTGGTAAAATAATTGTTGCCTATTGGACATCATATAGTCAAAATATCTGTGAAGTGCATTAAACGATCCTTCATAATCTCCTTGCTTCCAACATTCAAGGTATTCAATGTAGTACACTGATGGTATTACACCCCTTTGCGATTTGGACATCAGCTGTAAGACGCTCTTCATTGACTTTGACGGTGGTGGGGCAAATTTTTGAAGCATTTGAATTTGATACTCGAGCATCTCCGCCAAGTCAACCTGTGAGATCACTTGCACCTTTGTTGAATTCTCTTGCAAGGGTGTAGCTAGACCACTGTTCCGTAATATCAATTGCTGTAGTTCCACATCCTTTTCACTTTGCTCGTCAATGATAGGAACTTTCTTTGAAACAAAGGTCGGCCGTCCATTGCTGTTCAATTGAATCCACTTATCTCTGGCTTCGTCTCGGTAGTGCTGAAACCCTCTCCACAAGACTACCATCTCATCAAACATCATCACATCTGCTGCTAGAGATATGTTATGCACCAACCTGCCCAAAAAGCTTGTTGATCTTAAGAGCTTCGATGGCTTCTGCCTTAGCCCAGCTGTCTCATATTTTCTATGAACTGGAGGATCTGATAATAATCTACTTGAATTCATCAAGAAATCTTGAAATGTGTCAAGCGAGTTGATTTGAAACAACGCATCTAGCAGATATCGGTGAACAGTTTCTATTCCTTCTGAAATACTTTCTTCAGAATCTTGAGTTGTTCTGGAAAACAGCGTTATAGAATCTTCAATCAAGGCAAGCACCTCATTGAGAGAAGGAAAGAACAAAGTTATTAGATCTTTCTCCTCGCCGTTGTCAAAAGCATGATTCTCAATCAGCTGCACAAGAGTGGATAAAATCGGTGGAATAATCTTCG
Source organism: Ogataea arabinofermentans (assembly GCA_001661425.1). NCBI lineage: Eukaryota > Fungi > Ascomycota > Pichiomycetes > Pichiales > Pichiaceae > Ogataea > Ogataea arabinofermentans. The sequence goes on from KV453848.1 coordinate 758,264, forward strand.
ATGGTATCTTTTTGCAACAATATCCTGTAATCAGCACAAGGACGGGGATCTTTGAAGTTGCAAAAACTGGGGTCAGTGCTAAACTGCCCTCAGTACCCTGCAATTCAGTCATCTTATACAACTCAATGACAGATTCGTGCTTTGTAAAAATAGGCACAACTGTTTTCACAGTTTTTATTCTTGATTGGAAGAGTTTATAAAGAGAAGAAATGAACGGATTGATCTCCACATCAATGTTGATGTGAAGAACTTCTCATTGATCCATCCAAACAAACAAAGCAAAACACGCTTGTCACAGATGTTAGTCGCGTCGATCTTCTTTACACGTCGATTTTGGTAGTATTAACACTTACTTGGTCGATACTTGTCGAAGTTTGATGAAAGATATATAAATTACAAAGTAAACCCAAACTGTTCATGTTTTTCAGTCATTGGTGTTTACTCAAACATAAACTAAAAAAGAGTGAATTGCGTAGTAGAACCGAAAAAAGTAGGGGAAAAAAAATCAAATCGAAAATATTGTACATCAACAGAAGTTACCTTAATTGCATGAAAGCATCTAGTAAAACGGAAGAATGTCCCGTTTCATTTTTACTCTTCTCAAAAACATTCCAAAACCTCAATGTTTCATCACCGGCACCTGTGACGATGGTCTGGCCATCTGGTGACATAGCAAGGTACAAGACTCTATACGTGTGACCAGTCAACGATGCAATTTGTTGCATGGTATTATACTTCCAAATGACAATCTGGTTTCTTGAATAACCATGCGTTGAAACCAATTCGTTGGAATTTTTAGACCAAGAGAGATTACAAACCTGAGAACCCGTATCAACATCGTTGATTTTCATACCAGTGATTGTATTCCAAATCTTAATTCGACGATCAGCAGTACCTCCACCAGAAGCCAAAATACCTCTTTGATGAGGGGACCATGCAATTGCTTTCACAGCAGCTTGATGCTCCGTAAACTTATACAATGGTTCCTCATTCATACCTTCCCACACAAACAATTTGTTGTCGTTACCTCCTGATGCAAGCTTATTTTCCTCAATGTTCCATTTTAATCCACAAACCTCCTGTTTATGGTGCTCTAAACGTTTCATATAATGTGCAGGTTCTCGCACATCTCTATGCAAAATCGTTCTATCCCTTGATCCAGACGTTAAAACATGTTGATTCCAAGCCAAAGATGAAGCTCTTGAAGAATGACCAGTCATTGTTCTTGTACACTTGCTGGTGGTGGCATCCCAAATCTCAACCAACCCGGAACTAGTACCAATGGCCAAATGTGTCCCTGCCCCTATCCATGAAAGACTGGTGATTGTGTCATTGGTTCCCAAATCACATAGCCTGTTAACAGATCCACTCGAAGCATCCCACAAATATAAGCACGAACCTAAGCCAACACCTAGTACATCCTGTGCACCCCAGTCTACAAGATTTAGATAGAAATCATCAGCTAGTTCTGGTGCATCAAGAACTCTGTATGGTACTTTGGAAATGGCTCTTGGTTTCTTTTGCGGCGATAGAAGTAATCTTTGGCTATCTGCTCGCACTGGACTCAATGAATACAACTCATTCTGAACGTTCAGCGAAGACGAAACCGGTCTACCTTTGGATGGAGACTGAAATTTGAATAAATTACCACCAGATTGTCTTGGTGTTCGTAGTAGGGCTTCATCAGATGGTCTATTGGAATCATTGATATTAGTTTGCGAATTATGATGGCTAGCACTGCTTGAGCCTGGTGGGGTGATCTGTTGAACAGATGAACTATTGATGGTACTTGCAGGCACGGACGATGTGGTTGCTGCTTGATTATTCGTAAAATTTGAGGGGAGATTATCACCGAAAAGTTCTGTTTTCAAAACTGCATCAAACGTTCTATTTGCTTCTTGTTCTCTTAAAAAGTCTAGTTCGTTTTCAATACTTGAACCACCATTTGCCCCATTGTGAGCAGGGTCATTGGATGATGACTGAAATGAGTATAGTTGATCATTGGCTAGACCAAAAGCTGCCTGTAGATCTACCCCAGTTCTATTTGGGATGTATCTATCGCTGTATATGACTTTCTTTGAGCGTCTTGGTGTTGAAGGTGAAGCAAGCAGTGAGTTACTTGTACTGTTGCCAGTGGTTGATCTTTTCGGTGTTGAGGGAGTAAGTGACGGATAATTCTTCATCGGACTGTCATCATTGTTATCTGCTCCTCCGCCGCTAGATGGGAACGACATGTCTAGTATTTAATTATTGAAACAATTCTCTTGTATAATAAGTCAATTTTTTTTTTTTTCAGTTTTAGCAGCAGCGTTTTTGTTTATACAACGTTCTTTCTCTTAAAACAACCAGTTGAACGAAGAGTAAGGATTCTCTGTATAATATATACTTGTCAAATATGAAGTTGTGATCTTTGAGTTTTGCAAAGAGCCTGTAATTGTGATGTATCTCCCATTGAGTTCAGACGCTTGCCTATCTTCATCAGATTGCAGCTTTGATAACAGCGTCCATCGACTTCTCAGCAATAGATGGCGGTGCAGAGGTTGGCAATGAAATAATTTATCGCATCGACGCGTCGATAGAAAGTGGCAAACTTCAGGAATAGATTCAAACACTGGGGTAAAGAGATCATTATATTCAACTTTAGCACCTCTACAATAGAATTTACAAGAATTTATAGTGTTGGGTATAGCTTCAAGATGGATATGAATAGACACCGACAGATTGTAAGTATAACATTTTGATATTGCTGAAAACATAACAAGCAAACTAACAGATTTTTTTTTTCAAGGCAGATAATAGGGCTAAAGCTCTTGAAAGGATTAAACTTCGACAGCAGGCTTTAAAACAAAGTCGGAATCCCACAGCTGCAGTCTCTTTACAACCACCTAGCTTGAGCACCAGTGAGCCTCCAGCAAAAATTGCAAAGCCAAGCCTGAGTCCAGAACAGAAGGCTTTGATAGAGAAAAATAGACAAAGAGCTCTGGAGCGTAAAAATTCAAGAGAAGGTATCAAAAGTGGTAATTTGAAGGATGCAACTAAAAATATTACGGCAAACTCATTGGACTCTGTCAGAATTACTAAAGATATCATAGCTGACAATAATACTGCTAATAATACGATCAGAGAAAGAACGAGACCCTCGGTTCTCAGATCAGATTATATAGAGTATGATTTTTCAACAATGACAGATACATTTGGTGGGTTTCTTGCAGATACTACATCATCAGATCCAAGAGATCCAACAAAAGATAAGACTTTGGATGAATGGAAAGAGGGAGTTCAGAGCAAAAATTTCATGGATCAGGCACCACCCATTGATCCTGCCAATTCTCCAAAATGCTTTGAATGCAAAACTTCAATAGAAATTGATCCAATATTACTAAAGGCATTTGGATGTCGAGTTTGTAAAACATGCAAAGAGAAGTTCCCTGAAAAGTATTCATTATTGACGAAAACCGAATGCAAAGAGGATTATTTCTTGACAGATCCTGAATTACAGGATGAAACATTGTTTCGTAGAATCATCAAGGCAAACCCTCATAGTGGAACGTTCTCCAAGATGCAGTTATTCATGAGGTATCAAATAGAGGAGTTTGCATTTAAGAAATGGGGATCCGAAGAAGCGTTAGATAAGGAATGGTTAAGAAGAGAGGAAATGCGTATTAAGAGACGTGATAAGAGGTTTAATGAAGGTTTGAAAGAGATGAGAAAAAAGTTGAGAGCAGAAGAATGGACGAGGAAGTTGAAAGGTAATTCTGGAGACAGGCATGTCCATGACTGGAGTAAGCCTGTGGATGTACCAAATGGAGCTCCTGGTTTAGTGAAGAGACGTTGTATGGACTGTGGTATGGAGATCGAAGAGATTTTAATGTAATTATGAGCTTCTGATTGAGCTCTGGGGAACGTTTAGGAATAATATGTGTCATTAATAAAAAGAGACTATTTAACTATACAAAGGAAGAGGTAAAATAAAGTAATAAAAGGTGAAATGAAAATTTTTTCTGTTTGATTCAAATATTGAGTCATTCATAGTATGAAACAGTAACAGAAACCCCGTGTGTGATATGAAAGAGCCCAATAACCCGCTGGCTCGAAAAGAGAGTCATCATCGTCGATGAATAAACTGTATCTGATAATATAAATCCTTGAACTTAGACTCTATGTCCGTAGCTAACAAGTTCACAGCCTTTGATGCAACTATTACCAAAATTCATAGCAGCTAATTCCTCGAGTAAAAAGTTGTTAAATTTGTTATAAGCAGATGTCAAACGCATCATGTGGATCAATGTAGCAGTGATCGCTGATGTAGACGGTAGCTTCATGAGGAGTGTTGATATGTTATATGTAATGTGATGATCAGGACGGATCAGATTTTTGCAGTACAGTGATGCTCCGAAATCGTTCCCAATAAAAATTGATATACAATAATTCAGGTCTTAAGCAAAGAAGAAGTAAATTAACAATTCAACAGCTTTAAACTCTAAGCAAAACAAACACTAATAACACAAGTAGATAGGGATCAAGTGGTTATGTAAAGGAATGTATGGGGATATTAAAGGCGGGTTTTGGAATGTTAAATAAGGCGCATATTTTACTCCAAATGGAGTTGATTACCAATCAGTTTCGTACTTTATGACATAAGCAGAAAAGTTGCAAACCCCTGCGCGGCAACTACACTGGTGTACGGTTTTAAAGACGGGTTTTGGCTTATTTTGAAGAGGTTGTTGGAATATGGTAGCTGATGAGTTTTATTTATGTATGGCTTATTTTGGGGAAGACTTGATAGCTGTAACTCTTGGTTATTAAGGCTAATGACTATATCTGTAGTTGGTCAGACGCTATATTTTCATTCATCTCATACGCTTTGAGTCATGTCTTTCAAAGACAAACGTAGTTAATTCATTTCAACCTCCTCAATGATTGAATTGCCAAAGTCTGGGAAATAATGTAGAAGATGTTGAAAGAGAATTTACTGTTAGTGAAGCATTGCAGAAGTAAATCAACTAAGCAAATCATCAAGTGGGTCAAAAGTTAAAACACGGCGAATTTTTGGTGGAATAGATATCAGATTGATTCTTACTCATGCATAATGAATTGGTTGCATAATGAACCGGTTGGCTTTATATGAAGTGAGTGATATAATATGACAATTCTGCTTTAGATACCAAGAATGCTCTCCAGTATGAGGTGGTAGCAGTTGTAGGGCAAGTTACAACATCGAAGAATGGCATTTTAGTGTTTGCTAAATTGTACTATCGAGACAATACATTGGGGTATTTGAGAACCAGTTGATGATGATTAGGGCGAATCTGAGGATTTGATTAATTAAAAACAACTCTAGTGAGGAAACCGTAAGAACGGATCTCTTCTCAGAGTGGTAGCAATCAATGATCGAGGAAAGATTTTCAAAAGAACAGGTTGCATTGGCCTTGGTATCTCTCGTATTCAAAGCATGATCATGTCAACTTGCTGAAGATATGTTTGAAAGCATCTGAAATTCAAAGAGAAAAAAAGACGGAAAGCTTTTTCAGTTTCCCGCTATTATGATCAAACTACCGAGTGAATCATTCTAAATACAGATTCGAGAACGGTCATCGCTCTGTAATTCAGATGATTAGCAACAGTGAACTGTAAAAGTACAATCACAACTGACTATAAATTTGCTCTCTGTATCCCTCCTTAAAAATTGGGCTCTAAATTTGTATTCATTCAAACATAAAAACAAATCAGCGAAATTCCTGTTGCTCAGATATTACAGTATCTGTTTACTAGTGGATTCATCTCTCTTTTTCGGAGAGGTATTCCTTTACATTCAATATTCATGGCCTATAAATTTCAAAGTTGCATCAATTCATCGGCTAGATAACTGTCTAGTAACAGTGTTAAGATAAAACAGCTTACCTTCAATTTCCGTTCTTACCGCTTACCGTTTATTTCCGTGCAAAATAGTTATAGACGGGCTGCCAAGAAGGGCCAATGCCATTGAAACTAGTAGATGACTGACTTTGAACAATAGTTCAGGTAGTTAAATGAACCGGTGAGCCAAAGTAAATTTCCATCAAGCTATAATTGATAGCTTACACGTTTCAACAGTCAATACCCCAACACAAGTATTTACACTTTGCCTAACAAAAGTTAAGGGCCGGTACGCAGGCAAGCTAAGCACGCATGTAATTTTAGATCGCTTAGTTTATTATTCCGACTCGTGGTGATCGGCTACAAACTGCAGGTAACAGGCACATTTTGGTGCCAGTTTATTGAAGACAAGAGCAGAGATGCCGCGTTCCCACGTGGTGAAATCTTTTCTTCACTCCCTTACTCCATACAACTTCATATACGAGGTGAGTTTAAAACGTCATCTTACGAAGTATGAATTGGTAAGACGGAGATATCCGTATATTATGAATATATATACGAATTGGCTTTTTACAATATAATCTGTTCAACCAAACACTAGCTATCCTACAACTCAGCATGAAACTGGAGCACGTTACGATGAGCCATAAATTACATTGCGCGTGAAATCAAACGGATACACAGAGATGAGAGAGTGATTTGCGCACCACGCAAGCAACGTGCGAGTTTAATTAAATAAACACTGGCTGTGTATTTGCTACCAGCTACCATTTTCAATTAATAACACTACGTAATAAATTGTCTTAAACGTTTTATTAGCCCATGTGCTGCTTGTAGTACGTAAATATACAACAATAATACAATAATCAAATTAGTAGCAGGTGGTCTTTTCAGTAATTTATGAATTACAGGGGCACCTGATCCGCTTCACTATTTCAATATATAAATACGTTGTTACCCCTTCAGGGTTCTTTGTTGGTTCCTTGATGGTTCCTTGTGATTACCTTGTAACATACTCTTAAGATAGAATCACTGTACTTCAAATACACATCAAAACGTGAAAAAAATATCAATACATATTGCGCTTATCTAAGACTAGGTAATATATACATTCCAAATCATAACAAGAAACAAATAAAATGGTTAAAGCTCTTATACTTCAAACTCTAATACTGTCACAGCTATCTATGGCATTAAACATTTTAGTGATCAATCCTACCCCATTTGGCTCATTATACTCTAAAGTGTTCCATAACTATCTAAGTCTTGATCCATCAAACAAAATTATATCGGTCTCCCCATTGCATTATAGTTTGAATCAGCAAAGTGATATATTATTAGACAATACTCCATTATCAGAAGATGATTTATATGACTACTTTCCAACTAATCTTGACGAAGATTCAGAGATTGTCACTTATTCCGAATTAGAAAGAGTTTTCATAGGAGATAAGCTAGATCTTAAGGTTGGAGATCAATATTACGCAGAGAAGTTGCCTAATATGTGGTATGTCAAATCAAGTTTGATCAGTACGTTACTATTTGCTCTCGATTATTTATTACCTACTCAATACTCTAATTTGGAATCAATTGATTTGATTTTGATTACTCCTGGATCTCAAAAGACTGTTGGATTATTTGAACAATCAATCAATACTGAATTTCAAATGATGAAATTAGCATTATCTAGAAACATTCCTGTTTTGAATGTGAACGGTTTAATGGAAGAACAATTTTCTGTTTCAAGTATACTTGATCTAAATAATAATGGTATGGAATCAACTAATGAATTACCTTTAGCATTTTGCGAAAAGATTCAAGATTTAATCAGCTCATTATCTAATCAACATCAATTTGGTACTCATAATTTCCGTTCATCTAGAGCTTTAATCAAATCAAAGAATTATAGAGATTATATGGAAAATGAAGCAAAAAATAACAACCCAAGATTGTTGCCAAACGGTGTTGGATTAAACATCAATTTACATATGTGTGAATCTTGTAAGACTGCTTCTAAGAATTTAAAGTTTGTTCAAACTAGATCCGTTGGAGGTTATAATAAGATACCAGCTATGGCATTTGATGAAGAGACCAACAATTTCAATTTAGATTTAGTTTATAACATTGATAAGAACTTGAGACATATGAATACAAACTTTTTGAGTGAATTGAGTATTGATGGTCAAGATAGTTCAATATCTGTTACTCCAATCAGTTGGTTAGGATTTGATTACGATCAAACTGACTTTCTGTCAAAAATCATTTCTGAGTTGAATCACGAAGAAATAGAAGAAGAAGAAGAAGAGGAGGAAGACAATGATGACACAGCTTTCAAACTTGACACTTCAAGTAATTCTTCTGAATAGATATCCTACAAATCATATTTTTCATCTTCCTTATTATATACAGAGATCGATTTACACTTATTTTGGCTGCTTTCGGTACATGTTTCTGGTATTCATATTCGTTAGTAGCCAATTTTTTCTTTCTTTCCGTTTTTACACTTTTATCGTTTTACTTCTCCAGCTATTCACCCACATCTATTTCCTTTAATATATTCTTAATACCTCCCGTATATAATACACCACTTACACTAAATCAAAACCAGTACGTAATCAATGACATAATCAACAACAGAAACAAAACGTGCAAAGATGTTTTCGAATAATAAAAATTGCAGAAAAAGAGGAATTTGAAAGTAGTTTTGCAACTCAGTCTGCTGGCTGCTTGTTGTTGTGGGTTTTGTTCTTCTGTATATTCATACACAGTACGGTGTCTTATAAATAGTCATATCTCAACCACATTCCAACGGTCAATACATAGTCAGTTTCAAAACCCTCGCTGCTTTTTATTAGTTTCACTGGGTTTTCATCGTCATTTTTCGCTCACTGTTGAATTCCGCTGTTTTCTATATCATTGATAAAATTCCCTCTAGACTATCAACTTCAACAAACTCTACACATCCATATTCTTGAAAACATCAGAATCACATACAAATATGAGTTTGTTACCAACTAGTTTCCCTTATGAGTTTCAACAACAACATCCACAAAAGGATCAACAGCATAGAATATCGAAGCCAAACAGTCTAAGAAAAGCCAACAAAAGACGAATGGCTGAACAGGATCATCAACAACCACAACAACACTTTGAAGATGAACAAGCCTCGTCCCCAAGATCCAAATATGCGTTAAAACCTAAATTTCAGAAAAATCAGCTGAAATATAAGAAACATAGAAGTCCAATTGTTTCAGGCCAAAAATTGCCCTTGAATAGAATTATTGAAACTTTGGACAAAAAATCATTGCAAGATTTAGTATTAGGATTAATCAACAGTCATCCAGAACTTACTGAAACTGTTACTGAACATTCTCCTAAAATTACAGTTCAAAGTGCTCAAGAAGTGTTAGGTTACAAGTTACAGTTGATTCTTGACAATATACCATATAAAGTTGATCCATCATCTGATTACTCATTTTTGCGAGTTAAATCTTTGGTTGATGATTTCTTTGAAACATTATCTGATTATACTCTGAACTTTTTACCACCTATAGAGAATGATTTAACAGTTCCATTGTCATTTTTATTTCAATTTTTAATTAGAACTTTCAGCAAACTACCGAAATTTCAAGCTGTTGAATTCAAATATTATCATAGATTAACAATAGAAAAATTTAATCACATATTTAATGAAGTCATTTTACAATTCTTAAGTGAGAAGAAGCAAAATATCTTAATAATGATCAATGATCACTGGGTTGATCATTTGAAAAAAGTCAACGATTTGAATGATAATCATTTCTCAGCCATATATGAATATGTCAGGGAAGAAGTTGATCAATACAGTAGATCTGGTTCAATGTATTCAGATGCTGCAAACAATGGATCCACAAATACGACCGCATCTTCTACAAATTTGTCATCGAATTCAAATCCTCATGATCAAACACCGGACGCAATGCAACAACGCCTGAATAGTTTATTAAACTTTTCAACTAATAATAGTCCATTGCATGGTGCTAGTACTTTAGGAAATGTGTATGACGCAATTTAAAGAAAGGTATGATTGAATAATGGTTTTCATCGATGGAAAACCATTGTAACTGGCAGAGCATTTAGCAACATTCCTTCACACATGGTAAAGTGGATCTCTTACGAAGATTATTCATTCCGTTTGAATCAGATAACTGCCATCTTTACTTTTTCTTGCCTAATATTCATATATGATTAGTTGTTTTTGATATTCATCCCCCTCTGTTTCTTTCATGCTGGCCTTAAAAATTTTTGTTATATCCTTTATTTTTTCTCTTTTTGGTATATTTTTTTCCTCTCTCTACATTTGGTGTTTGTTAACTGTTTGTTACTACCCCGTCGCTTTTCTATACATAAGTATTGAATCTATTTAAACCTTTAAGGTTCCTTTTTCTCTAGTTTACTTGTAGTTTGTTACTGGATCTAAGTAATCTACGGCTAATATTGATTTCGAAATCAGAATCTAGTAAGTAATTCTTATAATTCATACCATTAAAAATATATACACAAATTTTTTTATAGTTTTTAAAGACTATCAAAGGGTTTTAAATTCCAATCGCTTTCAAGTCTTCTTGAGGAGCTGTTTTTAGATATTTTCTGAACAAGTTCTTCTTAATATTTTTCTTAGTATCAGCTGTAACACCCATTTTTTCAGCAACTGTTTTGAACGCTATTGAATCTTCATTTGATAATAAGTCATTCAACTTTTCACTAATTTCTAGATCTAGTTTCAAATTTTCGATTTTTGAAGTTAGATAAGTAATATCAGAGACCAACAATTCTTTATTTTCAAATTCTTCATCCCAATTTGTAATTCCATATTTTTCTTTCAATTTTTTAATTCTTTCAATTTCTTCGTTTTGTAATTCTTCGTTTTGTTTCAAGATACTTAAATCCTTCAAATCGGAATATAATGATTCATTAACATTATTAGAGTTTAATTCTCTTCTATTTAAAAATTCAATACTTTTGGCATTTTCTTCTTCGATAACTTTTAACTTTGCTTGACTTTCATATTTAGCAAATTGTTGACCTTTATTTCTTTTGATTTCTGCAACTGCAAATGATTTTCTAGCACTCAATGGTCTAGTTGCTTCTATTCTAACTAAATCACCTTCTCTACAAATACTTGCTTCATCATGAACTAAATAATCTTTTCTTCTAAAATATTCTTTTTGTAATTTTTTATTGAACACTTTCTGCAACACTCTAACTTTGATGGTTTTCTCCATCTTACCTTGGGAGATGACAAACCCTATGAAATTCTGTCTAGCCATTTTTGATAATTATATCTATTAGTCAAAGATTGTCGGATCTATCTCGCTAATCACCACCATCAACCACTAAAAACCTATCTTGATCAAAGTTGTCAAGGTTTTTTATGTTTTTTTCCAACATGAATAATTCTGCCAATTTGAGAAACACGGGCAAATAAAGAAATCGACGCATTTTAAGAAATTTACTTTGCGTCGATGATTACGCGGTTAATTATGTCATATGCGCTTATCTAAGATATTACGTAATCTAGTAAATTTACAACTACGAAGGATCGACAGTTTGAAAAATACAAATTTACATACTGTTTCATTATCTTGATTGAAGTGTTATTTATAAGTCAGTGCTTGTTATCATATTCACATCTATATTGATGATTGTCAGAGGTAACAATCAAGGGATAATTAAGTCATGACCATCGGTATAAGGCCGTTTGTCAAATTGGCAGCTGCCAATTTCAAGTTTGAAGATTGCAAATTTGCAACATCTCGCTTTTAACCGATTGTTCTCTACTACATGTCTCCGCCTGTCTGACTGCCTGTCAGCTTTTAATTTGATAAGACCCGTTTCTTTTTTGTTTGTACGAAAGTTAACCTTATACACTATATCCAAAAATATGAACATGGAAGGTTGTTCATATACAAATTTATATATGAATATAGATAGATTCTGTTAGAGTGGGTTGAAGTGGGGTTGGGTGAGCGGATCTCAAGTTGTTGGTGCGACATTCGAACCAGATCAGCTTGGATCGTCGATCCGCTTTATTGTAGCTTTATTTATCCTCGATGAACGCTGTAGCCTGTAGTGGACCAGTTATATAGATTTGCTTATGTCAAATGATCTGACGATTTCAGCACAGTGGGGGGATCCCTTGAGCTTATGAACAAATGATTGAAGTGAGCTTTTTTTGCTTACAATTGTGCACTTTGAAATTAAAATCCCGTTTATACAGAGTTACAACATTGATTTAAGTTCTGACACAAGTCTAATGACAGAAATGATGGCAAGCGCCGCGGAATCTTTGTGCCGCAGTATTGAGTCTTAAAGGTACAATTCAAGCAACAAGTAATAAAGTATGTAACATTTCCATAGGTTACGGATGATGTTTTTAACTCCTGTTGTTTCAACGTTATCATCAACAGCATGAAAATTGTCTGATGTGCTTTCAAAACGCCTTTTTGTTCAAGCATGAATATACATACATTACAAAATGTTTTCCATAATTTTTGTCTTAAATTCAAATGTCAAAGAATGTTAATGCAGTGAAGTAAGCGGATCTGTCGAACTAATTTTTAAGTTCGAGAAAATCCATGTTGTCCAAAAAGTAAGAATCAAATGATTCTTTTTACCGGTTTCCCGATTTGGACATTGGTCGTTATTTCATACTAAAGTTCGGTGGTGCAACACTGTTTTGAAAAGATGATTCAATGTTATTTAAAAATACTATGTTTTGGGATTTTTTACAACCATAATCCGATAAATTCGAAAATAATAAATTATGATACATAATAACGATAAAAGTGTAAGTAAAACAGTGTATGATAACATAGCCAAAACGTGGAATCTAGAACCAAGCGTTATAATAATAAAGCAAATAAAACATCAAAAGAAAATGTAAATGAAAAACGCAAAAAAAATCAAGCTATAAAATAATATAATGAACGTGGTGTATGTGTAACGGAATACTTGACTTATAAGCGAATGAACTAAGTTGGTAAGTAAGTCAGTAGTATGATAGCAATAAAAATATCAAAAATATTGGAAAAAATTCGTTCAAGTAATAAACTAGTTATTCTTGTTTTGTGGTTGGAATAAACTAGTTACTCTTGTTTTGTAATTGGAAAAAGAAAAGGGAAGCTTTGTCATCTGAATAATCAATGTCTTCTCTTGAGATTAAGTAGTTATCTTTAAATTTGATAATCACTCTTCGATTCGGAATCATGATCTTGCTCTTCTTCGTCATGATCATCATCTTCGTCCTCCTCCTCGTCATCATTTGTACCATCTTCTTCTTCGCCATTCGTACGTGCAGAATCTTCTGTGGCTGCACCGTAGGCACCGTTTAAATGTTGCTCAATTTCAGGAATCTTTTCTTTACTCTTCATCTGAGCATGTTTCCTTAGATGAATTTTATGATGTCTAATCATATTTGATCTAACTGAAAAGAATTTCCCACAATTATTCCAGGCACATCTAAACGGTTTTTCACCAGTATGTGTATACATATGGATCTTCAAACCTGACGGACGATTGAAAATTTTTTGACAAATTTCACAAGATCTATTTTTCTTGATGACTTTAGAATTACGTTTTTTAGTTAACTGTGGAACGGTATGACGCCTACGTTCATACTTCAGATCAACTGAAGTTTGTGGCAGTGGAGGTGGTGGCATAACAGTGCTACCACCAATTGGATAATGATGATGTAATAGATGTTGATGAGATGGGATAGTTGTTGTATCAACTGGTGGTATTGATCCTAATGAATGTAAACGAGGAACTTCTTTAAGATACGGTAATTCATGGTGATGAGCACTAGTACTTTCCGGCAAGGAGCTATGCTGTTGTTGTTGTTGTTGTTGTTGTTGTTGTTGTTGTTGTTGTTGTTGTTGTTGTTGACTATGGTGGTTATATATATCTGTGGATGATAACGAAGGATATAGTTTGTCGCCTACAGCACCTGAACCATACGCAAACGAGCTAGCTGGCCTTGATATCGATTGAGGAGGTGTTGGTAGCTGTCCAACTAGTGGTGGTGGAGGTGGTTGAGAATAAGTTGATGACGTTGACGGATCCGATGAACTCATAACATAGTTTGTATTATACGACGACGATGAGTATGGTATCGAGGGAGCACTTGAAGAACTATGTAGCTGGAATTGTTGTAGTTGTGGTGGTGGTTGCTGCTGTTGTTGTTGTGGTTGTCGCTGTTGTCGCTGGTGCTGCTGCTGCTGTTGTTGTTGTTGTTGCTGCTGCAGGTGACTATATTCATTCTGCAACGGATCAACACTCAAACTTCCATGTCTGTTTGGAACCGAACTAAGGTTCGTACTCCTCAATTGTGCAGAAGAACTCAAAGAATTTCCAGCCACTGAAGAAGATCCAAGAGTTTGGGGAATTGTATAAACATTTGGAAATTGGAAATTAGTTGAATGATCTTGAAATGGGATAGTACCTCCGTACGGGGGTCCCGGGTAATGCTGTGGGGTTTGATATTGATATGACTGACCTCCAACTGGACCTTGTTGTTGTTGTTGATGTTGTTGTTGTTGTTGTTGTTGTATTTGGTACTGAGGATAACCCTGAGGAGGTTGTTGAGGGTACTGTTGGTATGCAATGAATTCCCCGTATTCCGGATATGGAATAGAAGATGATGATGATGAATCCATACTTTATATTTCTTTAGTGTGATTTGTTGAATAATCTGAAAAAAAAAACAGATGAGTCTGTGAGTGAGTGAGTTATGGACTTTGAAAATTTTCAGTAAACAGCACCTAGAATATAATTTGACGAAATGGTGATGATCAATTATTGAAAGTTTTTCAAAGATGAATGAAAAAAAAAGTTAAAAGTATGATATTTCCTTTTGTTTCCTTCTTAATGATAATGATTGATGAATCTGTTTAGCATCTGAGCATATATGGGATAGATTAGTGGTGCAATATTATAAAGTGAATTAAAATAAAATTTAAATCTAGAAGATCCAAGCAAGGAATGAAAGTAAGAAGAAAAAAAAAAGAAGATCAAGGATCCCCGGATGTGAATAGATAACGGCAAAAGAGAGTTAATATATATATATTTATACAAAAGTATATGAAAGAAAGAACATAAATAAGGATCGAATGAAGAGTAGGTGGTTGATATTCCGAGTAGAGAAGAAGATTGAGATTAATTTATTACATGAAGTGCAACACTTTGCGCTTTTGCACAATAAACACAAATCACGTCGGCATGGGGCTGGCAATTCAGTTCCTGCGTGCGGTGGCAACAGGCTCTTAGGCGGTGACCGGGACCACAAACTTAAACTGTTAGCACAGGAACCCGGTGGGGTTTCGCGGCACGCGGTTGCTGGTGAAGCACAAGTCTTTACGCAGACACCCTCCTTTATCAGGACAGCCTGGAAAGATTTTCGTACCCGACATATTGAGGTTGAGAAGCGGCAGCATATGTTATTGGTATTGCTTGTATAGATCAGTGTTTGTATATAAATTCATACCTTATTATAAATGGGAACAACGTTATTGTAATGGGAAAATCAAAATTTAGTGCCATTTAGAAGAAAATGATTCCAACGGTGGCTTTATATTGTGAATCCAATGTAACATGGGCACGTTGCCTATGTTACGTTTATGCGGCCCAGTTGAGTGTTGTATTCTTAAAGCGCACCAGGGCCTGTGTTGTCGCACCACGGTCCACGGCTAGGCTGAGTGGGCTGCGGGTTTCCGAGAGAGCGACTGACTGGCTCCCATGAACAATTGCGCCACCGATCAAGCTGCTTTAGGTAACACAAATTTACGCGATAGCTAGCTGATGTGGAACTAAGAGAAGATTGTGATGGTTGATTTTGATTAACTGAGGAAAAGAAAGCTAGAGTATCTACCTGGATAATCACTTGGCTGACAATAACTGTTTGCACTCATGAGATAAGTGAGAAGAATCGTTTTCATTACGGCATTTTGGTTTTTAAAGGCCTGACTTGAACGGCAGGATGGGGGGTGATCATCCCTGCTTAGGATGATGACTCTTCCCAATTTCATTTCAAATAAAGGGTTCGTATAAAGCATTAGTATGACTGCGTCAGCTCTCGATTTGCGATACAATTCATCTCTCGCTAGCAAGACACACTTCACACTTCTTCGACTTTCAGATCCCATTTCAGCTGGGAAGAGGTGGGTCTTTCAAGTTGCAACAACAGCATTCAATCACTCATTAAAGTTAGCTCGCATTTCTCCAAAGGTTGAATTGGTTTTTCCCCAACTACAGGTCTAGTTGTGTATTGAAATATATACAATCGGCTGATCAACTTTGATCCTCATCATAGAGTCTTTAAAACAAATGTAAATTCAATCAGATTCAATGTTCCATGTGAATATTGATTTGTGAATATTGATTTGTAATAAACAAATTTTGAGTCTGGACCGGTTCATTCTTACATGCAAGGGGGTGGGGTGCTGGTGCGGCGTGGCTGTGTTGGCAACTAACTAGTTGGCTCGTAATATGTCCTTTAGAGAAGGTGAAATGAAGCTGAATCAGGCTTTTTGCCCTCGTAATCTGGTGGATACATGTTTATATGTTCTAAAATGGGCTTTCGAATTAAAGATAAGTGATAAGGATGTAATTTGTTGTTTGTGTTTCTAGAAGCCAAGAAAAGTCTTGATAAAGATGAATTACAGTTTACAACCGTAATCATATATCATCGGAACTATCATCGAGCAATTCTGAGCAGTGCAGCTCACGAGCCACCAGCATAAATTAGCAACTCAGCGTTCTCAGGTCCCAATTTCAACAGGGCCACAGTTGGACTGATATGCGCATCAGGTCTGTATTATCAGGAGATATTCAGGGGCAACAGGGAAATCACATTGTTATTCTGGCGCCAAAGTTTGAAGTATGCGGCATTGATATTCTAAGGTATGCATGGATGTAAACCTCTGCAATACACATAGATTACTCGAAGAACCTTAATTTCTACTCTATTCCATTCCATTCACAGCAATCAATTTTGAATAATGATTGTTAAGAACTTTAACACTGCAAACTTAGCTTACAATTAATGACCCTGTTTAACCTGAGACATTTTTTGAACGCATGGAAATGAATGAATGATCAATTTTTTTTGGTGTTAGTTTGTAATATCAGCTTGTCTGAACGCAAGAACCGTTGAAACAATTTTTTGCGCATCCCAATTATCTGACTTTTCAGATCACCTCTTTATCTAGTTTTTAGGGTTTGTTCTTTTCCAAGTTGTTTTGACTTGCCGATTTAAGAAATTGAGATTGTTTTTGAAGATAAATATAAATATATATATTTATTTACATCTGACAGCTGAAGTACTTCCCTCGAATCAATAAATACAGCCGGTATCAACCACTAGAGACCAGCTGAGTCTAAAGTCAGAATTAAAATCAATTATTCTCACTATTCTGATTACTGTGATTCCTCCTTGGGGTATTTGACTGTGTATGTATATATTCAAGAGGTGGTGATGATGGTTCAACTTTTTGTCGGTGAAATCAGTTAGATAGATTTATTGTTTTTGTTGACACTACTGCCAGTATTACCTTTGAATGTAGATGTCAGCTATTTTGATTTCATGTAAAGCTATCGTTTACGCTTGTATTGTGCCAGTCTTCAAGCATCACCAGCGAAAATCTCTCCCAATTTTGCACCGCATTGATCGCTGTATTACTTAAATTGTTGTACTCGGAAGAACCGATAAACCGGAATGAACATCTTGCGCGACACTCTTTCATTGATCATACAGGTTTCACCGTTATTCTACCTTCCAGAACTGTAACATTCAGCTCCACAAGTGGTTCCACTTTCTAGATGCCAATGAGATCATCTTACAAAGCAATTGAGTAGGAGAATTGATCATAAGCTAAATTTAACTCATCGAGTGGCTAATTTCACTGCCTTGATCTACCTCACCCAGTTCACACACTTTAAGCGTTGATCTTTTTGATTGGCTTGTAGCCTCTTCACTTTGGTACTTTTCATTTTTATCATAAACATTTATGTAGTTGCCGTTTTGTATATATGTATGTCGATTTGACAGGGTATTAGTAGCTAACCCCGTCTATCTCGGAGTTGCCTCTTTTCCGAACTTTACGAATGCGAATCCATCCCTCACTCGCTCTTGTTAACTTGAGGAACTGTTGTAAACTATAGTGAAAAGGGTGTCATGTATTTTCATATAGATATATCCTCTGAAGAAGAATAGGCTTCAGTATAACACTACGCAGTGTCAATGATTGAACGGAGGAGATTGAAAAATAACGAGGTATAGGGTATTTCAAGTTATGAAGTTATAAGGGTGCTTTGTAAAAGGGGAGGGGCAAGAAATTGGAATGTTGAATCTGATGATTATAACCCAAATTTGCAGAGAACCCTAAGCAATCTTTGAAATATTGTACTCGCAAGACTTTTTTTGTCAACTTCAATGCATTCTCATTTCTTACCATATATTACTAACAAAAGAGGAAATTCTTGTGATTGTAGAAAAATGTACTAAGAAAAATAGAAGCCCAGTTTGAGCTACACAGAAGTTGAGATCTCTTCAAAACACCAAAGATTCACTGAGCATTATGTGAATACTACGACGGGTAGTTCTCAATGTTTAAACCACACACATTACAACTTACCACTCCACCTGTTGTATATACACATCATCATCATCATCATCATCATCATCACTACAAGAATATGATAGAAATAAGACGCGTCGATCGACGCAACAGAAACAAGAAATCCCAAAACGTCGTGTTTCAAACAAATAAAAATTTAAGAAAATTTTTTTTTTTTTTTTTAAAAAAAATTCTTTTTGTTTTATCTACTGCTAATAAGAGATAGTTTACTACTTGTTCACAGTTATAGCTTCTTGTCTTTGAAATCACATAACCAACTAGACACTTTCATTAGATCTATCCAGGCGTTAAAGTATCTTGATACCAATTCTTGCCTTTTTCCCTTTCTTTTCTTTCACCTTATAGTTCAAAACATCAAAAGATAATAAATCATTAATTATCCTTTTTTTTTTCAAAAGTGACTATTACTTGATTTCCCATTTACACATACATCCAGACATATATACAACATAATCAATCTCTTACAATGCAATTAACTTGGAAAGATATCCCAACCGTTCCTAACTCTAACGATATGTTAGATATCGTTTTGAATAGAACACAAAGAAAAACTCCAACTGTTATCAGACCGGGTTTTAAGATTCAACGTATTAGAGCTTTCTACATGAGAAAAGTTAAGTTTACTTCTGAAGGTTTCACCGAAAAATTCCAAGATGTTATTAGTGGGTTCCCAAACATTAATGATGTTCATCCTTTCCATAGAGATTTAATGGACACTTTATATGAAAAGAATCATTATAAAGTTTCTTTAGCTGCTGTTTCAAGAGCTAAAACTTTAATCGAACAAGTTTCAAGAGATTATGTTAGATTATTGAAATTTGGTCAATCTTTATTCCAATGTAAACAATTGAAAAGAGCTGCTTTAGGTAGAATGGCTACAATTGTTAAAAAATTAAAAGATCCATTTGCATATTTAGAACAAGTTAGACAACATTTAGGTCGTTTACCATCTATTGATCCAAATACTAGAACTTTACTAATTTGTGGTTATCCAAATGTTGGTAAATCTTCATTCTTGAAATGTATCACAAAAGCTGATGTTGAAGTTCAACCTTATGCTTTCACAACTAAATCTTTATATGTTGGTCATTTTGATTATAAATATTTAAGATTCCAAGCTATTGATACTCCAGGTATCTTGGATAGACCAACTGAAGAAATGAATAACATTGAAATGCAATCTATTTATGCTATTGCTCATTTAAGATCATGTGTCTTATACTTCATGGATGTTTCAGAACAATGTGGTTTCTCAATTGAAGCTCAAGTTAAATTATTCCATTCAATTAAACCACTTTTCGCTAATAAATCGGTTGTTGTTGTTATTAATAAAACAGATATCATTAAACCAGAAGATTTAGATCAAGAAAGACAAGATTTATTGAAAACAATGTTAGAAACTCCAGGTGTTGAAATTATGGAAACTTCATGTTATGAAGAAGAAAATATTATGGAAGTTAGAAATAAAGCTTGTGAAAAATTATTAACTGCTAGAATTGAACAAAAGTTGAAAGGTACTGCTAGAGTTAATAATGTTTTGAACAAGATTCATGTTGCAAGACCACAATCAAGAGATGATCTAGACAGATCACCATATATTCCAGATGAGGTTAGTTCATTACTGAAATATGATGTTAACGATCCAGAAAGACGTAGATTAGCAAGAGATATTGAAGCTGAAAATGGTGGTGCTGGTGTTTATAACATCAATTTGAAAGATAAATATATGTTGGATGATGAAGAATGGAAGAATGATGTTATGCCTGAAATTTTGGAAGGTAGAAACGTTTATGATTTCTTAGATCCAGAAATTGCATCAAAATTACAAGCTTTAGAAGAAGAAGAAGAAAGATTAGAACAAGAAGGTTTCTACGATTCTGATGATGATGAAATGGAAGGTAATTCTGATATTGAAGAATTAAGAGAAAAAGCTCAATGGATTAGAGATAAACAAAAACAAATGATTAATGCTGCTAGATCTAGAAAGGCATTGAATAATAAATCTATCATGCCAAGATCTAAAATTACTAAATCTTATGATGAAATGGAAGATCATATGTATAACGTTGGTCATGATGTTTCTAAATTACAACAAAAGAAACAACGTTCTATCAAGAAACATCAATTATCAGGTTCTGATATCTTAAGATCTTCTTCTGTCAATGATGGTCTAAGTGCTCAAGTTCCAAAGGTTAGTAAACCAATCAGACAAACAGATAGAAGAGTTGATGGTTTAACCGATGGTGGTTTGAGATCTAGAGCTGAAATGTTGGTCAAAGTTGAAAGAAGAGAAAGAAATAGACATACAAGAGCTGGTGAATCTGATAGAAGAGAAACTGCTTCATTACCAAAACATTTGTTATCTGGTAAGAGAGGTAATGGTAAGACTGATTTCCGTTAATCTCCCAATTTTCTCATTTATCATCCATCATCTATCATCAACTTGCTTTTCTTTCCTCACTTTCAATTTTTTCTTGTCAATATTCATATTTTAATCTTGATTGTTTTTTGAATTGAACGATATGCTTTTTTTAAACTCTCCTTTTCTTCACTTTTGTTCTTGTTACTCTTTTCATTTTCTGCCAAGTTTTACATATTGTATAGTCATGAGTATTTTGTTTTTAATCTTTTTCTCTCCTCCCCCCCTCACTTCTTTGTGTTTATCTGATTTTCTTGCACCTTTTGTTTATTTCGGGTTTTTTTTATAACTATTGTGTGTATATACCATTCCGGTTAATATCTATATTATTTGAAATTTAGTTTATGTTTTTGAAATTGTTAAATTTATATCTCGCTCACCTTGTTTGTTGAGAAGACAAAAATATATCGATCAAAATAAGGATAAAAAAAATATATAAAGGTTGACAATAAAAGTACAACCAAAATCCATAAAAGGTGTAACCAAAATAACTTATTAAAAATCAAAAAAATAAAAAATCGTAACGGAACAAAACAAACATACAGCTTTTTCAATCCACTTTTTGTTCAATGACTTGTAATCAAAGACACACACACACAAACCACTAAACGAAACAATACGATACCAATCATGAGCAACGAAATCAAAAATTATCCAAAACAAAAAAAATACTAAAACCAAACAATCTGGGTTCAGAAACAAAAGCACAGCAGGGCTAAAATTATCCAACCAGCCAGATATCCTTGAGTATATTATATAAACTTACCAAACCAAACCAAACCAAACCAAACAAAAACTAAGCCAACCCAATCACAAATGAAATACAAAATTAGTAAAAAGCATAAACAGAGGTCATAACCATTGAAAATAACGAAAATAAAAGTGCATGAATGTAATACAAAATCACAGAGGCTGAAAAAATTGATAAAATATCCGACAACTTGACAAAGGGTAAAAAAAGGGTAGTGCAATGACAACATCAAAAGAGGAGACGTTGGGAAACGTTGAACACTTCTGAAGGAAAAAAACATTGAGACAATGCTAAATTTTTGAAGAATTATTCCATTAAAAATTGAATATCATCATCAATAACCACATTACTGACACCATTTGTAACGTTACTGAAATTAGGTCTACTTGCCCCTCCAAAACTAGGTCTACTATTCCGTCTTTGTAATTCTTGAGGAGTTAACAAGTCAGATAGTGAGCTAGGAACAAAATCTACATCATGATGTTCATCATCAATCACTGCTGTCGGTGAATTATTAGAGAAAGCGAGCTGAGTTTGCATTTGACTGTAATTATGTGGTGATTGTAACAAATCATCTTCAGAGTCTGAATCTGCAATGGCATTATCGCTAGCATTACCCGTCAGTTTATAACCAACTGAATTGTTTGAAGATGAGATAGATGGGTTTGTGTTGTTGTTGTAGTTATTGTTGTTGTTACTGCTGCTTGTAACTGCTGAATTACCATTGATATTGACACTTTGGAGACTTGAACTCAAACCACTCATGGTGGCATTATTGCTTCCATATCTGTCACTTGAAAGACCTGTACTAGTAGATGGCTGGAAGGCAAAAAATTGTCTTGGGTTTAGTTGTTGATGAGAAGCAGACATTGTTCGTAAAAATCTGGAATTTGAGCTGCCTGCAGCTGCAGCTGCAGCTGCAGAAGATGAGCCTATACTGGATTGATGTGAGTGAGGAAGATCGAATTGGGAACTTGATGAGGGTGAATTTGCCATAGAGGAACTAGACCAAATAGAATGAGTACTGTTGAAAGGTGATGAAGCCACATTTGAAGGTTGTGTAGATGTCATAAAAATGCGTTGTTGTCCTGCTGAATTAGTTGAAGATGAGTAGGAAGATGAATCAAGTGTTGTATTCTGTTGCGATTGAGACATAGTGATTGGGACTTGGTGTATTGATTGTTGCTGATACTGAAAGTGTGATTGAGGTGACTGAGAGTATGGAAGAGAATTTTGTTGTGGCTGTGAATGAGATGGTGACTCAGGCATTGACTCAGATAGTTGCTGTGATTGTTGGTAATGCAAATGCTGTTGCTGCTGTTGCTGCTGTTGCTGCTGTTGCTGTTGTTGCTGTTGCTGTTGCTGTTGCTGATGCTGATGCTGATGCTGTTGTTGGTGTTGCTGCTGTTGATGTGAATTTATATTGATAGGCTCACTGGAACCATAACCTGCTGATGAAGGAGCTGAATATGACATTGACATAGACCCTCTACCTCTATTTACAGAGTAATTTGCACCTTGTCCATTCTGTTGTTGATAAGCCTGTTGAAGAGATTTGGGGTTAACTCTTCGACCATCCGGAAGTATATGAGCCAAAGCACACTTAACACCAAATTTACAGTTACCCTTCTGGAAATACTTACAAGGTTGTGTATCATTTGATACATCAGTAGCATGGGAGAATGGACAAGAAGCTCCTGCTTGACAGGCACCTTGTCTAAAGAACTTACAAGGAACATGTGATAAATCTAAAATAAACATGTTAGTAACGAGAAGCTTAAATGGTAAACTATAATCACATGATGATACCATAATACTTACTTTTTGAAGGTGGACTTTTGCTGTTAATCTCAGTAATGACCGAGACTTTCTGAGACGGTGTCAAGTTTGAGTTTTTTAATGAATGTGCAATATCAAATTTTGCTGTTGGTGAAGTTGAAGACTGATCCTGCAAAAACGTGGCAGTAGGACTCCCCGGCATAGTTGCATTTGAAGGTTGATTGAAGCCGGAGACATAATTCTCCATGATGACTTCAGAATTGAAGGATGAATGCATTTTGTGTAATTTAAAATTTTAAGCTTTTTTTATTTAACGTGTAATTTTTAGAGGCCACTAGACGTGTGATTTAAGTGAATGTAGCGTTGACTTTTTCTGTCTTTTTATATCAATACAAATGAATTAGAATATCGTGTGAAAAACTTTATTTGGGGGGTAATTGGTCAAACTTGATATATGCTGTTGTTTTCAATGTACATCTATCTATGTGTACAAAAATGAGCCGAACCGTGTATTCCTAGCTCTTTTTTTATTTTCTTTTTGTTTTGCAATCTTCTTTTGTGGTAACTAGTGCTGTCACTACACTATAATGTAAATATTTATAGAATCTGTCTTCAAAGTGTTTATCGTGTGAGTATTGGGGTATTTTTGTGCTTGGAGCTGATGTGTACTTATTGTACACAGTGTTGTATTAACGGGGGAATGAGATAAGACAAACAAAATGCAACTGGTAATCTAATCTAATCGTTGCTTTTTCGCCCGATCGGGTAAGTCGTGGCACAGTGTGTGGCTGATGAGGGTTGACAGGACGGGTAACCGATTTCAGGTGGTATTACTGTGGACAGTGCTTTGCTTGGGAGCTTTCTATAATATTCGAAACAACTAACACAAGTATAAAACAAAAAGAGATAACGATAAAGAAACAAGATGTATTTGAAACAGCAAAAAAAAAAAAAAAACAAAACAAAACAGAGATATTAAAAATTGTAAAACAAAACAGTCTCCAAAGAGTACCTGATGCAACTAAACACTTAATTACTCGTTGAAATGATACACTAAGTAGTTTGGCAAACCAAACACTTCATAGCCCAATCTCTTGGCCATCTTTGCAAAACCTTCAGTCTCAATCAAATGGTAGAATGGGAAATTTGGGAACATGGCACCATCTCTGTGAACATCAGCCTTAACCATTAAACATGTACCTCCCACACCATCTAATTGCATTTCAGTATTCACATCACCTGCAGCATCATAGAAGTGACCCATTAATGGTCTATAAGTTGCAATCTCAGCATACCCTTCAACAATAATCTCATCATCCGATAAAGTAGAAGCAATACGTAATCCTTCATCCGATTCGATCCAGTTATTGAAGTCATATGGTCTGATAGCCATTTCCTTAGTTTCTGGGTTCATGTATCTTTGGTAACAATTAGCAGCAATGACAGGCTTATCATGTGCAACTAAATCTTGAATCAAGGTTGGTGGTGACTCGACAATGTCTGCATCCAACCACAAAACCCAAGAAGTATATGGACCGATGGTGGTGAACAAAAGTGAGTTTCTTGTGGTTGCCATTTGTGATCTTCTCTCCTTTTGGACTTTGAATGCATGACGATCCTTTTCAAGCTGTGACTTTAATGACTCGGTATCTTGTCTTAAAATTGTAACTTTAACAAATTTAGCTTCCTTTGTATTTTCAGGATTTTGAATCTTTTTCACTGCTTTTTCCAACTTTTTGAGAGCTTGATCTCCTTCGGGAGTTCTTGGAACGATAAAACCTAATTCGATCAATTCTCTTGGGTAATTTAATCTCAAAAGGTTATTCCAGTACTCATCCAAAAAGTTAGCCATTGGGGTTAGAATGAGAACTCTTTCTTTGTTGTAAGCAGCCATAGGGGTTGATGCCAACTTATTCAAGTCATAGTGAGATATGTGATCAGCTGGTAAATTTCTTGGAATCAAATCATTGTGATCTTTACTGTATTTCTTATAGTTGTATGGACTATTGGGTTTCTTGTAAGATGATGATCCTCCAAATACCAAGTAGAATAACACCACCAACCCAATGAAAGGTGCGATGTACTTGGCAGGTTTTCTTCGTATTTGACCAACTAAAGGATGTTTAAGAATAGCCATCAGAGTTAGTTAGTTAGTTGTCTTTCAAAATTGTAATGTTTTATTTAGACGTGACTGCAATCAATCGACGACACTAGTTATGAATTTTCAGCCAGGTTTAACTTGAAAATGATGCCACGGAGTATAGTAGTGCGTGATGTTCCAGAAGCTGTTGCAATATACTGTTACTGCTCAATGTCTATATACTACTCGTATAAAATCAAGTTTCTTCATGTTTATCGTGATGGCTTTGATTCTCGCTGTTGGTTTTCAGCTACGTTGGCATTGAGTTCAAATCGCAAAGTGATTAGGTAATCGGTGTAGAGGTGTTCCAATCCGCTTTTACTGAATAAGTTTGGTAGCATGCTTCCATCTAGTATGTTTGTTGGTTCAGTTGATATATTGAGGTATTCTTCGAGATATGATACTTTTGGTCTGATGATGGATAATAGTTTTGACCAGCGCACATCGATCATATTGTGAGCATGTGACGTGGGTATGAAAGAAAGAGAAAGCAAGGATTTCCATTAGAATAGACAGGTGATAGCAGTCGCATGATTTCACCAATCACTCTGGCTCAAAGTTTGATAGCAGAAGAGGCTTTGTCAAGTACTTCCTCAAACTTTTTCAATAAATGAACAGACTATTCTAGGTTATAGTGCATCTCATTTATACACTTAAATATTGCCAAGCGGAGAGCTTGAAGTAATAGGCCAAATCTCTTGCGATTATAAAAGTAATTGATTCCTTCGATCAAAGAAACTAAAGCTCAACTCAAATCTTACAAATGGCGAGATAATAAGCGTAAGCTTGGGATTCGATTACCCAAATCTGTTGCTTAGAAGAAGGTATGAGGATAGCTCTGTACTCGAAAGTAGAATGCACACATTTATAACGTTCATAAAGTAAGTAAACCCCTTTAAATTAGGATACAGTAAATAAATTTAGTCCAGCTCAACATAGTGAGGTATACTTCGATGAAGACAAAAAGTTGAAGATTTATTTAAACAAAACAGTACACTTTAAGCTTTGTTCTGATAGATACTTGCATCAGTTCTCTGACGAATCGCATTCGTACTACATTTGTATGTGTTCTTGACATACCTACGCGTGAATGTTTTGAAATCACGTCATCTTCATTATGATTGCTTGATGATTGATGAATATGATTTGAGTTTCAAATGATCATCCAAAATTTTCTTTGCAATAATACTCGGCAAAGGAACGAAATCACAAATATTCTGCACACTAGTAACTTTTTTTTGGTCTCCATCTTGTTATCAACAAGGTCGGCTCATAAAATACAACCGTCTTTGCGAGAATTGAGGTGAATTCGAGAATCAAGATTTTGGTTTCACCCCCAGTTGAAAAAAGAGGGGTATACACCCCTTGAAGAGTGGGGTCCGCGTCACCCCTTCGACCCCTCTTTTCCCCGTACGTCTCTTGCACGCCGCGAGATCCGATGAATTGTTTTTTTTTAACACTGCCCCACACGGGATGTAGTCTAACTGTTTTTTCGATTGCTTCTAAACAGTCTATTTGCTCCTTATGTTTATCTGTAAATGTGTTCACTGGGGAATTTTCTACTCTGTTGTAACTCCACGTTTCAAAGTTAACCCACAGTAGCTTTCTGAAAGAATTCTTCATATAAATAAACCACATGAGAGGGATAAAAAAGATCAAAATGTGAAGATGAAACTAATAGCCCAAGACTTCAAACATCGACAAACAGGCACAAAAGCAAACTATTAATTATCAGGGTGATATGCAGCGGAATATTGAGTGAATGCGATAACTGAAACGCTGATTTCTTCCGATCTGAACAACCGGAAGGAGGATGAATGGACTTCAGTCGGATCCCGAAACTCACGAAATATGGAACTAACAGTCTCGCTTCAAAGGAAAAATTTCAGCTCATTTGATAATGTTATATATTGAAAGCAGAAACCAAAAATCTGTTGTAGTCAACGTTCAGCTATGAAAAAATCGATTCAAGTGCTAATTATCTATGTGTTTGAACCCAAACTCAATGGAGGTATTAAAGTGTAGAATTCTGAAGGGTAGATTGACCGTGTTGAGGTCTCGCCTTGAGGGTAAGAGCGGAGCCCTACAATAGGCTTTAGCTATTGAAAATGAGTGCAGCTTGTTACTATTATAAAGTGAAAAATATTTATCGTTTCGCCACGACTTCACTAAGCTTAACACCGTTAACGAATATTATTTAATTGTTAATAGATGATAAATTTGACCACTAATATGTGCCAATCTTGTTTGGAATTTTATAAAAAAGAGTGAAACTTTTAACACCTACGGCTGTAGATATCGTATCTCAAATTTTTCATTGTCAAACAGCCATACGGCTGTGGAGCAAGGGTAAATTAAACACATATTTAAAGAATGACACGTTAAACACTACATGTATCAAACTATGATGTGTATTGGAGTTTCTATTCGAGAGAGGTTTGATTAGATTCCAGGCTACTCGAGCACTCATCTATTAATTAAACGGTGGGGAGAATAATCAAATTACCTGGGCACACCCCTGGCCCGCGTGTCCAAAACTTGACCGTTTACTCGACCGTGCAAAATTTACTGAAATAGCAGAATACATAGCAGATGATGTAAATCTATATATATCCAAATTTTACTTGTGTTGAGAAGGTCAAGACTTTGATGTGGCATTCTTACACATATAGAAATAAGAGCAAGGACCACCTTTGAACATGGGTAACGATTTGAAGTACACACTCATACTTCAGCAGCCCATTTTCACTTCTTGACTCGAGAAAAGCTCCGTTTGAAATATCATCATTCTGTTCAAAAGCAAATTAAACCTCATCCCTGTTAATTGAATCTACTCACTACAGTAACTTTCTAACTTCCGAACTCAGTATAGTACCCCAACTTCAAATAGCTTTCACGCTGGCTTGAGAAGAGCTTTCTCATATGAATCTTTGCAGAGTAATCCTTGTACAGAGTACAATAATTAAACAAACGAGGTTCACAATATATTTGTGCATAAAGAAACCAGAACAAGTTATGCCGCATACAAATAAGATGTACGTTTGCATTCGTGTTTTTTTACACGAATGCCATCCTACTTTGAGCAATCACTAATTTTTCTCGGTATTAAAACTATACCTGAGCCACCCCAGCAGCTGGAGTAACCGAAATCGACACCTCTTCAATAGAGTTTGTCTCTAGTCTTCAATCTCCAACATGCTGGTGTTGAATATTTGGGTCAGTGGATACGTGTTTGATTGATGGGTCACTATATCCAAGTGAGAAATAGCACTTCTGTGATTAGGATAAAACAAACAGTGAGTGAGTGTGAGCTTTGACAGTTTCATAACGGAGGGGGTACAGTATGGGGGAGGGGTACTGGGGGTCGGAGCTGAGGGTGAAGCAAGGGTGTGGCTGGGGTCTGTTCGGGAACGGCCAGGCGAAATGAGCTTAATTGACATTTTGTTTAGGGCACTGTGGAGTCCGAGTGGAAGTGGAGCAGTGAGGAGAAAATTAGCGTGACGGAGCTGGAGATGGAACGCGTGCGAGCAGCCGCCACCGGAGAGGTGGAAGCGGTGCTCCACACCACGCGGTGGGGAAAATGAACAACCGGTGACTGCACTCCGAGGTCCTCCCCTCTCAAATTCCCCGATCCCCAATGCCACCCCCTCCTCACGCACCTGAGAATCGGTGATTGTCACGTTACGCTGCTGTGCGGTGCCTTCTCCCGCATTGCTGGGGTGGCAGCGGTATTGTTCTCCTTGAATAAGCCAGTTATTTTGGGAGCATCTGTGGTGCAAAACTACTTTTAATTGTCCCTTACAATCCACACCTTTTGAACAGACATTGATGAAGTAATGACTTGCCTCACTAGTTAATTTACTGCAGAATTGTTAACACCCTCTTTTTTTTAGAAAATTTAGTATTATAAATATCTGCCTGATTCCCACCTTTAATGCTGAGACGGTTACTTTCTTTAAAAATCATATTAAAGCTTTAATTAATCCTGTCTTTATAATAATAACCTTTCTCTGAGATAGTATATTTCTGAATTTGTTATCCATTTAATACAACTCAATCACCCAAAGTTTTATTTGAGAGCATACTGAACCCTTTATTTATACTCTGATACAAAACTACAATAGTGCACCCCCTAACTGAATTGAAACTAGTGCAAAAATACAATCATGTCTCAATCAGACTCTTTCAACCAAGATATTGAAAAGCAAACAACTCTAGAGCCAGGCACCAATGTTGGCCGCCATAACTCCACAATCTCAACCTTTAGACACGATAAAGAGAATATCTACATTAACGATGTGTCAATTCCAAAAGATGACTTTATATATGCCTTTGGTGGTTCTTTAAATGTTGGTGCAAGAAAGCAAACATCTCAATCCAGACACCTGGGTGACCCTGTTCCTGCAGGTTTGGCAGCTTTCAGTTGTACAGTCATCTCATTAGGTCTTGTTCATATGCATGCTAGACACGTTACTGCTCCAAATGTTTTATTAGGTGCATTTTTGACCACTTCTGGTCTTGTTGAATTGATTGTCGGAATATTGTGTTTCATCGTTGGTAATACTTGGGCTTGTTGTACATTCTTGATGTTTGGTGGATTCTGGTCTTCTTATTCATTTGTTTTGATGGATGTTGGTTCTCCTAGTGCTGCTTATGCTTCGGATACTGATGGATATGCTCAGTGTGTTGCGTTATATTTGTTACCTTGGGCAATCTTTTCGTTCTTCTTATTTGCTTGTACTTGGAGATCAACGTGGGCTCTATCGATATTACTGTTTTTGATTTGGTTCTTCATCTTCTTATTCACAATTGCTCAATTTATCAATTCGGTCAAATTATACAAGGCTGGTGGTTTCTTCTGTTTGATGAGTGGTATAGCTGGATTCTATAACATGTATGCCGGTTTGATTGATGAAACCAATTCATACTTTGTTATCAAACCTTTCTACATGCCAAACGCTGCAAAACCTGCCAAAGCTGAATAAACAAGCTGGTTGAACGAACAACGATAGTAACGGTGCCCTAATGAGCAAGCTCCCCTATGACATCTCTTTTCTTCTTCTTTCAAAGCTATGATCACAAATTCAATTCAATCCAGTTTGTGTTTGTATAACTTTTTGCATCTTTGCTGATGTTTGCATCTTTATGAATCGTATATGGGCTCTGATGGTTTCTCTCCAAGCACTTCAATTACTATCAGGGTGCGATCACTTTCGTACTTAATTTTTATCCTTGCAATGTTACATCATTTCAGATATCTGTTGTTTCTTTTGTTTTCTGTATGTTTTTTTATTTATTTACGACTTTATGGTTTCTAGTTTTTTTTATCTGGCTTGTCTTAATTGAATATCTCTAAATTAATAAGATAGACTTGACTCAAATCTTACTCAAATATAGTACCAATCTAAGTTAAAGATTAAGTAATCACAATCATATCTGGGCAGGGCACATTTTAAGCTGTTAAAACATCCCTGCACCAAAACGCGTACGAGATGCCGATCGGGTTCACAGCTCGGCCAAACTCCCAATACCGAACTACATGTGTAAAGGTCTCAGGATTTGAAACTGTTCGTAAACTTCTCTTCGAAGGATTGACGTCAAGAAGTTACCATTTAAACATTTCTGTACAATAGATATGTCGTTTCTACCTAATTGGGGTGCTAGAAACACCGTTCATGCTTACCATTCAAAGAATACTGTCAAGCTCCCAATTAAGACCGATGCTCCAAATGAGGAGTCAACCTCCATAATACCATTTGCTGAATTCATTAGACAAAACGTCCCAGAATTGAAACAAGATTATAAGTACTGGTTGAAGCCATGGTTGTTCAATGGTACGTTACAGTCTCTGTATGTTTCGAAAGCTGACTTTTCACAAGTTTACAAAGTTTATTACGGTAGAGAGATCATGACTATTACTGATGAGATAAGTAAAGAATATATCAACTTGAAAATGGGTGAGATTACTGCGGACTATGTGATTAATCCATTGGAAACATCAAAGGCTGAATTTCAAGCTAAATATCAAGAAACTTTACCTGAAGGTTATCCAAAACTGCATCCTAGAACTAGATATTTGACTGAATCGGAACAGTCTACTGTTTTTAAGGAGTGGTCTGACAACGATAAACCTATTGTGATTATTCAGCATGGATTAGCTGGTGGTTCTCACGAGCCTGCAATTAGAGCAGTTGCTCAGAGCTTGTTTGAAGGAGCTGCTAATGTTGTGGTGCTGAACAGCAGAGGTTGTTGCAGATCGAGAATCACTACTCCCGTCCTTTACACCGGTTTACATACAGATGAACTGAGATATTTTGTCAGAAGACTTCACAAAAAATTCCCAAATAAGCAAATCCATCTAGCTGGGTTCTCATTTGGTGGACTTGTTATTGCCAACTATTTAGCTGAAGAAGGTGACAAATCTATTATTACGTCTGCCATCACTTGTTCTTCACCATGGAATTTGGCAGATAGTACATTCGCGATCACAAAATCTTTAAGTGGAAAGTACCTTTTCGAGCCCGCTCTCAGATTTTTCTTGATGAATATGATCAAGGTTAATCTAGAAACGTTGAAACAGGATCCTGAATTTGATGTGGAAGACTACTACAGGTTTAAGAAAGAGATCAAATCTACCATAGAGTTTGATAACAAGTATTCATGTAAACTTGCCGGCTTCCCAACAGCAACAACTTATCATTTAGCTGCTTCTCCAGTTATGAGAATGATGAAAATCAAAACCCCAACATTGATTATCAACGCAAAAGATGACCCAATGGTCAGCACCGATTACCCATACTTGGAGGTTGAAGCCAACCCCTATTTATACATGGCTACTTCAGACCTTGGTGGTCACTATGCTTTCATAAACCCTAAAGGTGAGTTCTGGTTCAGTGATGTGATCAAGAAGTTTGTGGACAGCTTCAACACCCAGATAGACAAGGACAAAAATGTTGATGACGGTGGATACAATGTCTACCAGACCCAATTCAAAGAGAAAATTGAACTTTACTAACTTGGTTTTCCAGGCCTTCACTATACTTTTATTTATCATTAGAACCAGTATGTAGTACTATATCGTAGTTTATACACGTGAACCTATCAGATCTTGATTACGTACGCAAAACTGTGCGATAGCTGAAAAAAAAGAAAAACGTCCCTCGAGATTCCTTTCTAAAATTTGCAAGGTATGAGTAGATAGATAGCAGCTATTTCTTGGAATCAGATCTAATATATACATTAGTTGGACCTGTAGTTCTATCAAATTGCAAACAGATTTTCAATCATGGATAAAGAAGCTGAGAATCTTACCAAAAAGTTTGGTAAGACGCAGATCTCTGGTACCAAATCGTCCGGTAAAGATCGTACGGACTCTAAAGAAGCAACACCACCTCCACAGTTACCTTCCAGAAAACAGGGTATTAGAGCATCACCGGCTCCTTTGAAAGCTAGTAAATCATCATCACCCGCTCAACAAGGTGACCGTCCGAAATCAAGCAAACCAAAGGGAAAAGCTACTCGTTCTTCCAAGCCATCAAATGCCCGTGGGAAACCCCATACAAAACCAAATCGTACAGATCGTTCATCCAGTAGTCTCCCTACAAAGTCATCAACATCGTCATCATCATTATTGCCAGCATCGAATTCAACAACATCAAGTCAAGTTCAATTTGCAACTATACAGGATGTGGCTTTGGGAAAAGTGACTTTACCCCCAAGTCAGATAGAAAGTTCTCCAGTTCCAGACAATTCATCGCAGCATAACGATAGTGATAGGGGAAGCCACTCATCAGGAAGAGGAAATCATTCCTCAGGAAGAGGAGGTCATTCTTCAGGAAGGGGAAGTCACTCATCGGGAAGAGGTGGCCATTCTTCAGGAAGAGGAGGCCATTCTTCGAGTCGTGGGGCTCATTCATCGAGCCGAGCTGGTAAGTCATCAGGTAGAGGTGGCAAGTCATCAAGTAAAGGTGGTAAACAATCAACTCCTAAACCAAGCAAGGATCGTGTTGTTCCTGGAGCCCGTGCTCCTCTTCCAGCAACTAGTGAAGCTATAGAGATTGACCCTGTTGTTAATACAAGAACGAAGAAAATTGAAGAGCTCATCAAGGCAACCACAGGCTCACCGATGCTCAGCTTCAATTCTCTAGCTGAGTACTTTCAGCATCTTACACATTGTCTCTACCTTGAAGAGTTGTTCGATAATGATTTTATAACTAATATGACGGTGGAATGGTCAAGAAGTGCTCCATACAAGGAACTTTCAGTAATTTTCAATCATCGTGAAGCAATGGCACTTTTGGTCAATGACAAAATGAAACATTTGAGAAAATCACCTTTCACAATGAACCAGGCGGTGATGCTAGTCACTAAAGCTGATACTTCATTCAATACAAAACCTCAAATATGGTCCTGTATAGTTCAGTATTCAAAAGTTGATAAGAGACACAATAGACTAGAAGTTGTTCTCAGCGTTAACTCTTGGAATGAAACACCTTTACCAGCTGGATCCCGTGGAGATGCATTTGCCCTCCTACCATGTAGTGCCGTGGTCACTAGAGTCATTGAAGCTATGACAAATTTGGAACATCCACATTTCAAAGAGTTGCTATTAGGAAACAAACCAATCAAGCAAATATTCTTCAAAAACTTCGTGAAGTTCAAAAACAACCTAAATGACTCTCAAAAAGTTTCTGTTCAATCTGCTTTGAATAACAGTATCACTATTTTGAAAGGTCCACCTGGTTCGGGAAAGACCTCAACAATTTATGAAATGATTTTGCAATTACTTGAAAACTTGAACTACAGTCCGATTTTGGTTGTTGCTGCTTCAAACATTGCTGTTGATAACATTGCAGAAAAACTTATGAAGGATCATAAAGATGACATCATTCGTATTCTCTCACTGTCAAAGGAGGCTGAATATGGAAACGACCATAGCTTGGGTGATATCTGCTTGCACAACAGGGTTGAGAAAGCTTTACCCCCACATTTACATGATATATATACGAAGATCAAATCTGGAAACATTGATAGGGTGTCACAAGGTGAGTTCAGCAAGTTCCTGGATGGTTCAAAAGAAATCAGTCAACAACTGGTGGCTCAAGCTAAAGTCATTTTTGCAACGACTGTCGCTATTGGTGGTCCACACTTGAAGCGGGTTGACAACCTACCAGTGATTATTGTCGATGAGGCTACGCAAACTTCTGAAGCCAGTTCATTGATTCCTCTAGCAGCTAAAGGAATCAGTAAAATCATTTTTGTTGGTGATGAAGCTCAATTGAGTAGTGTCACTAAGGTCAAAGCGTTGGAAATGTCATTGTTTGAAAGAACTTTGAGGAACGGAACATACCAGAAGCCTTTTATGTTTGACACACAATATCGTATGCATCCTGATATCAGTGAATTCCCTAGAATTCAATTTTATGATGGAAAGTTGAAAGATGGTATTACTGCTGAGGATAGACAAGAACCTGGCATTATATACCCTCTATATTTCTGGGATCATCAAGGTAAACTTGGTGCCCGTAAATCTAGAATCTTCCCACAAAAGAGAAAAGGTGGCAATGAAGAAGGTGGATACACATTTATCAACAAAAAAGAAGTCGAGTATGTGGAAAGAATTTTAGAAAATTTGATGATTGACAAACAAATCTCACCGGACAGAATTGGTGTCATCACAACATATGCTGGTCAGAGGGATCTGATCTCTTCAGCTTTGGAGGGCAATCTGCTTGTTAACCCTAACAAAAAAGAGGTCAACTTAGTCATTGATAAAGAAGACTTGGAAGATGACGAAAAAGTTGTTACCCATGAAGTCAACGGTATCTTGATTGCAACGGTCGACGCATTCCAAGGACGTGAAAAAGATTTCATTGTTATGTCATGTGTTAGATCGAATAGTAGCGGTTCCATTGGGTTTATGAAGGATGCGAGAAGAATGAACGTTGCCTTAACGAGAGCAAAATACAGTTTGATATTTACGGGTGATGCAAAGTGCCTAAAGAGAGGAGATGAATTATGGGATAAGTACATTTCTAGTTTGGAGCAAAAGAACTACGTTTTCACTAACGAGCTAAGTTACTGAACTCTTGCAAATAGCTAGTTTGGTTTTCGAAAAAATGATAAATTTTTTCTTTGTAATCTATAGAATTATACAGTCAACTTATATAGAGATGCAACATTACGTTTTGCTATTAATGTTCACTTTTGTACCTAGTAAATGTGGAGCAACTTCTTGCAACCACTCTAATTCTATAGCACAAACATTTCGAGCATACCCTTTAACGGTATACACGTATTCAATATACATTATAGCATCTCTTTTGGTACCAAATAGCATGGATGACGGATGAATGGATACTAAATCACCAGTCATGACAGTTCTGTACGATCTATCAGGTAATCCAATGGCTGTATTATTGATAAACCCTTTCAAGAATGATTTCAAAATTAGTTTTGGGTCCATTGGTCTACTATAATCGATACCCATATCATCATCATCATCGTTCAATTTTGCTTTGTATTCTTTGCTGCTTCCATCCTTGGTGACTAGTTTATCCATATACTCACGAATTTGCTTTCTAATTCTCGAAACATTTTGAAATCCTCTAAATGACAAGCCCAATTCTTTACACCATCTTTTTTTCTCCAAGGAGTCTGAGAAACTATTGAATATATCGTATAGCTCTTTCAACATCATTAAATCACCGTATTTGGATCCTAAGGTACATGTATCCTTTCTCTTCTCGTTGATCTCATCTCTTTTTTCGTTTGGTGGGATAAGAATCAAATTGTCAACAGATAGACAAGACACAATATCAATAACTGGGTCAAGTGTGTCGAACTCATAAGCTTGAATCAAAACGGCAGCTAAATGAGGAGCAACTGGCAAAACAACCATTTTCTGACCAGTTGATGTTATATTTCCCGAGTCATTTAAAGCATTCAATGAGTATAATTGATGCAAAGCTGACACAAGAGATTCCCGACCAGGGTTTTCAAGCCAATGCCAGTTCAAAATATCATCAACTCCAAGTCTTTTCAACATCAACACTGGTGAGACAATCTCCGATCTTAAAATTTCAGGTTCGGTTGCATCTGTCAACGCCATGTAATCGCCTTCTTTGTACAATCTGAAACATTTTCCGTTTGTCTCTCTACCTGCTCTACCTGCTCTCTGAGTTGCTGATGCTTTCGATATTGGAGCTGTTAACAAGGTTGATAATCCCAACTGATGTCTCCAAACTTTAACTTTTCTTAAACCAGAATCAATCACATACTTGATGCCGGACACTGTAATGGAAGTTTCAGCAATGTTGGTAGCCAAGATACATTTACGCTGATTCTTTTTGACAGGTTGGAAGATTTTCATTTGTTGACCTGAAGGTAATGCAGCATACAATGGTAACGGAACAAGTAATGGTGCATCCTTTGGCAACGCTGGTGCCAACTTTGTTAAAATATCTGCAGTTTTATCAATATCATCTTGACCTGGCAAGAAACATAATATGTCACCAGTTTGCTCACCCTGGTTTACTTGAACGACAGCTTTCACTACTGAGTCAACAATGTCTTCCACAGGTTCTCTTAAATAGAATCTTTCGACAGGGAACATTCTACCTTCAACGAATAGAATTGGTGCATCGTTGAAAAAGTGGGAAAACTTTTCAGCATCCAATGTGGCAGACATGATTATCACTTTAAAATCTTTATCATCCTTACGTTTGTTGATTAATAGTTCTTTCAAAAATCCGAGTAATAGATCGGTTAGAATGGTTCTTTCGTGAGCCTCATCAATGACTATTGTTGAGTATTTCGAAAGCATTGGATCAAGCATCATCTCTCTCAATAACATACCATCTGTTATATATTTCAATTTAGTTTTCTTTGTTGATATGTTGTTAAATCTCACTGCGTAACCAACCTCTCTACCAATGACACATCCAAATTCTTCGGCAACTCTGGTTGCCAAGTTGATAGCGGCAACTCTACGAGGTTGAGTAACAGCTATTGCTTTCTTATTATGCTCCATCAAGAATTGGGGAATCTGGGTAGATTTACCGGAACCTGTTTCACCAATTAGAATGCATACTTTTTCGGACAAAAGCTTTGGAATGATTTCATCTTTCACTTTATAAACAGGCAAAGTCTTTCTGATCTCCAATAATTGGGCAGCTTTAGAGGTTATCAATCCATAGTCTATTTGTCTAGTACCTCTCATCAGCTGCTCATTTTCAACATCACTTTGATAATCATCATCTGACGGGCTCTCACTGTCGCTGTTATACTCAACAACTTTACCGTTCCCTCTCTGAATATGCTGTTTACGTGAATCACTCTTATTGATACCTTCTCTTTTAATGTTAGATGATGAGCTCATTTCTTTAGCTGGCGCTTGATCAACATCGGAAAATATCACCTTCTTGTTTTGTCGTATCTTCTTTGCCATTATGATGGTATATATCGTTTGATCTATGGCTCTACTGTACTGATTTCGGTAGCAAGATCAATCACCGGGATCTCTAATAGATAAGCTGCATTATAGAATAGCATGAAAATTTTTAAGATTTCAGGCAGTGCAAGGAGTTCTAAGACGTCGATCGACGTCAACTGTCACTTCGCCTGCAGACACAGCACAGCATAGCACAGCATAGCATAGCCCTGTTGGTGATAAGGGTCCGTCATGCTAAGGGCCATGACATTGAAATGAAGAATGAATAAATGTCTATATATACGCATATATATGTGGTCAACCACTTTGCCAAATCTGTTGCTGAATATTGCTCACGTGCATTGTACTTTATATTTTCCCACAGTATCGTACAACTACTGAGCATTTCTACACACCGTGGCTGACAACCATGTCTAATTTAACGTTTCATCATAAAGTCACTATTTTACAAGCTTGTTTACTTCTAATATCATTTGTTTTCCAGCTACTTGCGGTCTTGTCAGTTCCCATTACAAGCCGAATTTCACTATGTACATATAATGGTTACAAGTTTGGAGTCTTTGGGCTCTGTGATGCTGAAACTTGTACTGATATACGGATTGGTTATAGACCATCAGAAATAGCAAAATTTTCAGGATTTACGTTACCTTCAAATGCTCGTCACAGTATTTCATACTTACTAGTTGTTCATCCACTTGCAGCGGGCTTCACATTGGTGCTTTTCTGCATGACAGTGATGTCATTTCATAAAAAGCTATCTTCATCGTCTCAATTTTATTTGCTGATACTATTGTGGACACTACCAACTTTCTTGTTCTCATTATTAGCGTTTTTGGTTGATATTTTACTCTTTATCCCACATTTGGACTGGTTTGGTTGGACTATTTTGGCATCCACAGTGCTTATTGCATCATGCGGTACCATGATGTGTATAATGAGAAGAACTACTCTTTCTAGAAGAGATCACGTTTTGGTGACTGGGAATGATAAAGATCTTTACATGGGTGCATTATCATACGATGACGAAGATGATGACTCTAGCAGCAGCAGCTACTCGGAAACAGTTGGAGACTCCACTGATAATCTTTTGGGAAACACCAGCGACAACACGAACTTGAACCCTCAAATTCATAGTTTTTTCAGGCCCGATGCCTATAGAGGTTGCAGTCAACCATCGTTGGCTGCATATCAAGACCCAATAACACCCGACATATTACCAGAGGTGGAAAGAACACTACATACTGGTCCTGATACAACTACACCATACTTACCACCAAGAATTGTATCACATCCTGTTACGTCGATTTTCGTTAGTGATCCTGATGATGAATTAGAAACAGATGCGAATAATCGGTCAATGTTCGTGAACACCAGAAATTCCGGCTTGGATTCAAGGGAAGTGAGAAGTCGAACTTCCTCGACAGCACCGTCTCTGTTATATCCCACATACAAAGAAGATGATGACTTGCCTGTTTCTCACAATCGCAACAATAATCAAACTGAAGGCTCACGTCCTTTATTGCCAACAGATTCCCTTTCTCTGAATCGGGATGCTAGAAGGATATCTGCTGTGTCTAC
Source organism: Ogataea arabinofermentans (assembly GCA_001661425.1). Classification (NCBI taxonomy): domain Eukaryota; kingdom Fungi; phylum Ascomycota; class Pichiomycetes; order Pichiales; family Pichiaceae; genus Ogataea; species Ogataea arabinofermentans. The sequence continues at coordinate 797,912 of KV453848.1, forward strand.
AAGAATGGCGGACAGTTTATCAGAGATTGCCTCGTATTCTCGTTCCATCGCGTGTTCTCACAATCGAGGATCTTTGTATGATCAACAAAGTGTCGTGTCGGATGAACTGATATTGTCATCTTTCATCCCTACAAATAACGAGTTATAGCTCTAAATTTCTGTATACTATATTCCATCAATTGTTAACTACCTGTATATTAGCCTATGTATATTTATCAGAACAAATGTAATTATATTACTCATATAATATTCAAGTTAAAGTAGCAAAATAAGGGGTGTATTCGAAAAGAGCTGAATCATCGCGAGTCGATCGACGCCATATAAAGTACGCTTAGTCATCAGCTGATTCAGCATCTTCGCGGGCATGAAAACGTCACGAAGGCTTGTTTTCCAGACAGAGCTGTTGAAGTGGACATTGTTGATGGTGATTTGTCCTTGCTCATTTTGAAGGGAAATACAGCTTCGTGAATCAATAGAGGCCAATCACAAAGTATAACGATGAGATCAGTTAGTATATATTGCATACTTGCTTATCTTTTGGTTGCTGTTTCTGCATTGACCCCAGAAAAGGTGTGGGAGAATGTCAGGTACGACAGAACCTTGGACCTTCAGAAATCATACGCTAAAGAAAGACATGTCATCACAGCCAAAAACATTGCAGCTGTTCCAATTAGCGAGTACTACTTCTCCATTCCAGCTCAGTCTTTGAAAGATATTTCTCTATTCATTGCTTTCTCAGGAAGCTCGAAAGATGACAGTTCATTGCTTCAGGCCGATGAAATTGTTGTCCCTCAAGGTGAATCGGACAGTGATTTAACCTACTATAAGTTACAACTTCCTTACCCAATTGCTCCAAAATCCCAAATCACACTCACTGCCTCGTACATCACTACCAAACAACTGAGCCCGCTACCAAAAAAAGCTGATATGGGTGCTGAACAGACTTTAATAGTGCAAACTCACAAGTTGCCTTTATCCTGTTATGATACGTCCAGTTACGTTCTTAGAGTTGCGGGTGCTGACTCTGCTCAAGAATTACCACTTGAAGTTCCTCAAGGATTTACCTCACAAGATTTGAAACCCACTGTCAAGGACTCTACATTATTGTATGGTCCATATTCTAGCGTTATTGAGTCATACACCAAACTTCCAATGGCCCTACTATATTCTAAGCAACTCCCATTACCAGTTGTTCACAGTTTGAAGAGAGATTTCTGGGTTTCCCATTGGAGTAGTGCTTTACAATTAGAAGAATACTACGAGTTAACCAATGCAGCTGTTGCTTTAAACAAAGGTTTCTCAAGAGTTGATTGGATGTCAGGTAGATATCACATGAGACAAAATCCGGTCCTTACTAACATTCCAATCAGATTACCTGAAGTTGAAACTTCTGAAATCTACTTCACTGATAAGGTCGGCAATGTCTCCACATCCCTGATTTTGGACAAAGAATTGATCCTAAAACCAAGATATCCTATCTTTGGTGATTGGAACTATAATTTTACCATTGGTTGGACTAACAAGTTGGCTGACTTTGTCAAATCGTCTGATGATGTCCACATTTTGAAAGTTCCTTTACTTGATGGATTGACTGATGCCACTTACGAAAACGTCTCTCTATCTATTCGTTTACCTGAGGGTTCCAAAATAATCGACGTCCAAGTTCCATTTGACCACAATGGGATGACTATTGAACAAGACTTTTCGTACTTGGATCTTACAACTGGACATACAAAGGTCACTTTAGAGTTCAACAATTTGGTTGATGAGATGAAAGGCTTGGAAGTGTTGGTCAAATACGAGTATGGTACATTTGACATGTTGAAGAAACCTTTGAGTACTGCAGGCTATGTGTTCGTTGCATTGATTGCTTTATACGCTCTTAGAAAAGTGGATATTGCCATCCAGCCTCCAAAAGCAGTGGAATCCAATGTCTTGTCAAATAAGAAATGATACCTCATCTCTTGCATATATGTGTTTACCAGTTATTTGTTTTAGTTGTACCCAAAAAAATTAAAATTATATAAAATTAGATATATCTTTGAAGAAGTGAACCTGTAGGCAAAGTAATATTAAGTAATGCGGAGAATGACAAAAAAAAAGTATGCAATGAAAGAATTAAAAAAGCCCCGTGAAACGGTAGATGAAAATGTTGAAAAGTTAATGTAAATTCGAATTGAATATGTTGTGGTCATCAGTATTATGGAGCTAAAGTGTCAATAACAGGTAGCTTCAACGGGGAGGTTGCTCTGAACGAAGTATTATTAGAAGCTATGACTGTTAGATCATTCATATTACCAAAGATGTCGGTTTCAAACACAACTTGTTCATCATTATGTTGTAGTTCGCCTTCAAACGACTCACCGTCCTTGCTGTTTTGAGAGTCTGAGTTGTTCTCGCTTTCTTCGTCACTGGAGTTGAAACGATCCACAAAGATATTTTCAAGCTGGGCACGGGAAGGACTGAGAGTACCGTTTATTAAAAGTGGAATGATAGATAACTGGTCTGACGATCTGGTTTTTTGTGATGCGCTAAGATCGCTTGTATCATGAAAAGTTACTTCTGATTCATGTGGTAAATTGTAAGGTTGAATCTCAATTGCTATTGGTGTTGTGGATGGGGTCAAGCTGTGATCTAATGCTTGCTCGTCTTTATCGTCCTTACTATCAAAGTCAATGGTATCAATTGTTGCTAAATCTTCAAGCATTTGCTGAGCCTTATTGATGATTGTTTCGGTATCATGATGTTGCATTTGCTTGGCTTTTGGCTTGCTTGTAGGCACCGGTTGATGCGTCCTTAACCGATCAAGTAAATCTTCAATCATATGGTTATTCGATTTCTGAGACAATTGGTCAGTGGACTTATTTCGAGTTTTGGAGATGAGTTGGCTTTCGTTTGTCTTCTTCTGATTCTTGAAATCTTCCATCATTTTCTTCCGCACCTCGTAAGCTCTATTTTCTTCTTCAGTTCTGATGTTTTCAGCATGGACTTTCTTAAAATCCTCGATAAAGCTAGAGAACTTCAAGAAAAATGAGCTTCGGCTTGTATCATCTCCTGTGTTTTCCCCAAAGTATGACATAAGTTCATTGAAGTTAGAAATGGTTTCCTTCATATGAGTAGCCAAAGCTTCTGATTTTAGCTTTGCTTTTTCAATCGATGGTTTGGCATACTTTTTGATTTGATCTCGAGGATGAAGATTGGAATCATCGCTGAGTTTTCCTTTTTCCAAAGAGCTGAGACATATGTCAGTGGTTCTCTTGAGTTCAGCACATTCAGCCTCCAAGTTCTCAATCGAAACTCTGGCAACTTTCTGAGTAGCTTTCAAATCATCAACAAAGCCACAAAGTTCTGGAAAATGTAGACGGATGATCTTTTCAATATAATGCAATAAACTCATAGTGTTCTTAGTATCTTTTAGAAACTTTAACCTTTGAAGGGTTGATAATTTGAAGCCTAAAGCTACCTTCGATTCATCATTCATGAAATTTCCCAAGTTTTTAATGATATTCAGAACCTCTAAAAATGATTCTGATCCTCGTATGCCAGTAATTGCAGCATCGACTATATCCAGCTTCTCATTGATGTGTTCATAATCCCTTTCAAACGTCTGTATTAATAGCAATGCACGAGATCTGGCTGCCCAATAGCTTGATAAATTATAGAATAGCTCGAGATAGATCCTGTCAAATCTTGCTAAATCATTAGGATTTTTCTTTGTTTTAAAATTCTTAACTCTGTAATTTGTCGAATACGGAGCAAAATCTCTCATCAAACTCGACGATACATCACCTAGACTCTCGTTATTGAAAAATTCAATAAGCGTTAGGTTATCAGTAATGGTGGAGTCACACTCGAGCACTTTTGAGATAAATTGTTCTTCAGTTAAATTACCGAACTGGTGAAGGTTGATACCAAATTGTTGTTGAGTCTCACGAGGTAATAATAAAATCTTTTTATTGGAGTGATCTTCTTCCTTTTTGGGTTTCATGGCCCGCATTGTTGGTGCAGAAGCAACAAAGAAAGTTTCCAGCTCGTTCAAAACTCCAACTTGATCGAGCTTATCATTTAGTTGCTCGTAGTCCAACTTACCCCAAAAAGTAGTGGAAATGTTATCAAGCTTATCCCAATGAAATTGTTTCATCTTTGACGTTGGTCTCTTTAAAAGAAGTAGCCTGGCCTTTGGATCCGGATCAGACGAAGATGCATCTTCCTTCTTTGACTTCAACTCCAGACTAGCAGTCGGTAACGGAATGCGTAATTCGGGTAAAGGTGGTGGGATAGGTGCACCTTTATGTGTATCTCCAGACCCATCAGCCAAGGAACTGGGAGGAGGTGGTGGAGGAGGTGGCGGCGGTGGTGGGGGTGGTGGAAGCGGCATAGCCCCAGATGACTTTGTAAACATTGGAGGAGGAGGAGGAGGTGGTGGTGGTGGTACTATCCCAGTCATCTTTGAAAACATTGGTGGTGGTGGAGGAGGCGGTGGTATATGATCAATGACTGGCATCGGTGGTGGCTGAGGTGCAGCTGTCGAAACAGAGATGACCGATCCGTTGTTGGAGAGTAAATGTGAAGGCATTGGTGGAGGGGGTGGTATCAAAGCAACGCCACTTTGCTGAATGCCATGATTCTGATTACAACCGAACTCAGATCCTATATCAGCTTTCGGCCCTTCCGCAACATTTTCGACATTCTTACTAGCATCATTTGGTACTGGTTTAGGGCCGCCTATTATTCTAGTCCGAGAAGCACTCATAGCTGGGTGAGAGTATTCAAAGCTGTTGATATCGTAGTTTTCATATGGCTCGATAAATGCGGAAGAAGAGTTGGTTGTTTGATATCCAGCAAAATAAGCGGTATACCGCTTTGATTCTACGTCAACCCCTTGACGAGAGTTCTCTGGCAAACGCTCAAAAGATGAATTAACCATCTCCGTAGAACCTTTAATATGACCATCCTTTGAGTACTTCTTGATTGGTAAATACTCAGTACTTGAGAGCTTCTGATGTTGTGGTGTTGGTGTTACAGTGGAAATTGTGGTTTCGACCAGATCAGATTGTTTGTTCGTCCTCAATGATACCGAAGAGCTATGTTGTGATGATTTGACTGAAATCGGTGAGATGCGGTTGTTTAGTTGTTTGCGATTTTCATAGTTGTGGTTCGTGATCGCCGAGTCACCATCTGCTTTAGTGTTGAAGCTTTCACCATTGCTACTAGCTGATGATGAAGATCTTGGTTTGAAACTTGAAGCAGTTTTTGCTGACTTAGAACTTCCAAGCCTTTGTTCCTGGTCCTTGGATTTCAATTGCTTTTGAAGTCTGACAATCTCTGCCTTCGACTTGTGAAGTAATTCACTGGTGTTTTTCGCATCGCTAACGGCCTTTCTTGCAATATCATCTGTGCTCAACCTATCCATCAATAGCTGCACAGAGAACCCCAAATTTCGATCCGTTCCAGTATGATTGAGGTTCACTATATGCTCTATCAGTGATGCAATCAACTTCATATATCTTTCAGCGCTAGATTCGGACTTGGTTTGTTGAACGAATGTTAAGCTTCTCAAAATTTGATTCACATATGATTCTGATTTTGTACCTTGGAATTGTTCAATGTAATACTCGGTACCAATTGCATAATCAAAGCTGAAATTGCTAACATCAGATAAAACATCATCCTTGGTTGTCTCTCGCACATTTAACTCTAATTCATCGTCATTCTTCGAGTTCTGATAATTCTCAATCAAATCGGTGATAGCATCGTAGTTCAGTAGCATTAATTTATCAAAGAATAAGCCCAAATTACCTTCCTCTAATTCTTCTCTCAATTTGCATCTCTCTCTAGCGGTATCAAATGAAGAAACAATCGAAGCAATTAAAAATACAGTCAACAAAGCATACTCATTTGTAGATGATGTAACCGTAACTCTCTCTTTGAAATCTGTATTTGAAAACTTTGCCGATGACTTATGATGAATCGTATAGTCGTGAATCAACTCACTTGCACTGAATAGCCAATCTCTAAATCTCTTGTTGTTTGAATTAATGGACGATATACTATTCAATATTGCTTGAGCTGATGTTGTTTTATCGTATGCTATCAACAGTGCTAACATACCTGTAACTAAACTTCTAGTTACAGTCCTGGGAGAGAACAAGCTTGGTATTATATATTTGGTGAGCTTTTCAATTGATATGGAACTCTCAAGAGTGACTTGATGGTTCAGAATATCCTTGATGCAGGTCAAGATGATGAACTCCAGGTCTAACTCTGTGTTGGATTTGATGGTTTTAGAGCTGATTTTGTAAAGTGATACATAAAGAGCAAGATATCCTTGCTTATCAGTAAACTTCTGAATCCACACTTTGTTTTGATCGTATGAGTGTAGTAAGATCTCTAGTTGAGTATAATGCTTAAGAGTCATAGTCTGGTTTATTATCTTTTTCAAATACCAATCTGGTGACCCTAATTTTTGCTGGGGTCTCAAAAAACTTTTTGAATGCTGTATTGTGGGTGATTTTTCTGAGGTGAGAAGATCTTGAGAGCTATACTTTATACTCTGTGGTGATGTTGGAGGTGATTTTGATTTCGATATCGATGATCGAGGAGTAGCGTTATCTATGGGTGGACCATTATACCGAGACTTAACTGGGGATTCATACGGTTTCTGCTCGCCATAAAGGCCTTTACCTGCCAGCTCCAAGCCTAGCTTGACGACGTTGGTTGTTGAAATTGATGATCTCGTAGGAGATTCAACTCTAGCGATTGCTGCTCCTGCCAACATAGCATATGTTGAGTCCCGTGTTTTCAAAATGGAAAGCCTTTCAATTTCGATAGGTGCATCGGATTGCACTGTATCATCATATTTTTTGGACACAAACTCATCTGTAGTTTGAGTTACCGTGTGATTGATGGATGACTTTCTTCGAAGCTTGTCGCTAAGCTTTCTGAAGCCTGATACTCTCTTATCATTTGACGACTTTCTTGGTTTATCCACCAATAGTTGGCTTGAATTGAGACTCAAGTCGTAATCCGAACCGCTCGATTCTCGACTCATATTCAGAAATCAATGATTGTTGTCCAATGAGGAGTTTTGAGCAATCTACCAAATGATTCTCGAAAGGCGACAGTGCTTAAATAGTGTTCTAATAGCTTCAAGCTAACTTTGTAAACATGGTTAACAAGCATACATGATCCGTCAGATCAGAAAATAAATTTCGAGCCGTCTGAGGGTGAGAGAATTAGAGCGTCGATCGACGTTTGAGTTACATGAATTATTTCAGTTTATCATTTATTTTATATATATATACCCATAAACAATGCAATCACAAAGACTTATTAAGTAGAGTATTAGACTCTATCCATTTTTTAAAGTCTGATTGGTCGTTCAAGAACTTTTCAAAGTTTTGAATAAACAAGTTGAATTGCGCAGTGATGGACCAAGAAGTAGCGGTACCCGTTTTTATGAACTCTTGCGATATGAAGTTAAAATTATTGTTGAGATTGTTGAACAATTTACCAACAATGAATCTAGTATCTTTGTCTTCAATAGAGTTGATCATCTTCAAGTTGGCATCATTAGACATGTCAATTTCAAGTCTGAGTGACTTCTTGAGGTTGCTGAGATAATCTTTTGGAATTGTTAGTTTGACATTCAAACTTTCAATTTCCAAATCTGATTGATTCTCGAACCCTATAGTGAACGGCTCGTCAGGGAATTTCAAGCTCAGTTTGTAGATAGAGCTTTGACCGGTCTCTTTGAACAACTTGACATTCTCGTGACGTAGCCTTTGCAGCATTTTGTTTATCTCCGCTTGACGCTTCAATAATTGCACGTCATCTATCACAGGCTTTTTCTTTTCTTTTCTTTCAGTATTCTTTGAATCAGTAATTGGTGTTGGTTGGGATTGTGGTTTCTTCTTAGAAACCATCTTCACAAATTTGATGGTGTCTTTTTTCTCCATACTGAGGAATTTCTCCAAGTACTTATCCAAGGTCAAAATTAAGCTGAGCAGCCCACCATCGCCTACCAGCTCTATGAGTTCCTCTTCACCATCTTCAACTGTGGAAACGGAATCGTTGGTTTTCTTCTTCTTCTGTATAGCAGACCGTCTTACAGCAGTCTCCACAATACCTTTGAATCCATTTTCAACGTTGATTCCAAATCCTCTTCCTAGTTCATCGTTCAATACGCTGATTTGTGGTCTCTCAGTAGGATATTTCCACGACACATATAATGAGACATTTAAAAACTGTAGATCAAAAGCAAACTGGGGATCGGATGGTGCTATCAATATCGAAATATACGTATCTACCTTTTTTGAATGAAGTTGTGTTATGTATTCGATCGGTGGCACCGTGAGTGATTTGGTCGGCAGACCATTGATGGTAATAGGCGGGAACTTTCCCAAGAGTGATGCTATCTCGTTTAACTTTGTGACCTTTAACTTGTTGTAGTTGTTATTTTTCTTATTCTTGTTGTTATTATTGTTCTTCTTCTTCTTCTGATCTGCGTTGCTATCATTGGCTGCAGACGAAGATCCCTTTTGAGCTTGTGCTCTATTACGAGAGCCATCATTTTGTGGTATTTTGTTTACTTTGGTTCTAGTGTCTGTTTGTGATGTACCTTGATTGTTGGTTGATGAACCTTCGGTAGTCTCAGTCAGCTTTCGAGAACTATTTTTACCGCTTCTCTTGTTATACCTCTTCTTAGGTTGTGTTGACAAGTGTTCGCCGCCAACAGACGTTCCAGGAGCCTGCGTTTCAGACATCTTCGTAGACTATATTTGTCAAGTTTCACTAAAAATCGTTTAATCAACTCCACTTTCTTGACTAACGGCAATAAGTCCCCGGTAATACATCTACACTGAAAAGACAAGAAGCGATTTTTGAAAAAAAAATTTGAAATGCTTTTTTCTTTACGCCGCACGAAATAGATTAAGTACATTCACGATAATTGATTGTAAGTTTGATTAATAGTGGAGAGTTATACACATAAGAATTAGCATTACTCTTTGACAAATAGACCAGCAGCACCTTGTCCACCTCCAATACACATGGATGTGACACCAAACTCACCTGGCTTCAACTGTCTAAGAAGGGTACAGATCTGTCTCGCACCAGTGCATCCCAAAGGATGTCCTAATGCAATAGCTCCACCTCTAGGGTTGACTTTCTCCAGTGGAATGTTATTGTGTCTAATTGAGAATAACGCCTGGCCAGCAAAAGCCTCGTTTATTTCAAACACTGAGATGTCGTCTTTATTCAAATTACACATAGTTAGCAACTTTGGAATTGCATATGCAGGTCCAACACCCATGATATCAGGTGGAACACCAATGATGGTGGTGGCGATATACTTACCCACTATTGGTAGCTTTAACGATTCAGCCATATCTCTTCTCATCAATAAGACTGCGGCTGCACCATCAGAAACTTGTGATGCATTACCGGCATGAGAAGAGCCATCTTTCTTGAAAGCTGGTTTCAACTTTGCTAATGATTGTGCTGTGACGTTTGCCCTTGGACCTTCATCTGTATCAACAACGATTGTTTTGAAAGATGGAGGTTTCTCATCATCCTCGTCATCTTCATCTTCATCATTATCGTTTTCAACCTCTACTTGAACTTCAATGGATAAAATTTCGTCTTTGAACAATCCTTCCTTCACAGCTTTCTCTGCCTTCTGGTATGACTTAGCAGCAAATTCATCCTGATCATTTCTAGTGATATTATGAAGCGAGTTGACATTTTCACTTGTAATTCCCATAGGTAACAAACAGTTCTTTGCATCTTTGTTAGCGTTTAAAACAGTAGCTGATATATTAGGAGCAGCTTGTGGACCATAATTTTTTGACATGCTTTCAGCACCTGCAGCCAATCCACATCTAATCTGTCCTGCTATAATCTTATTGGCAACGTCATTAACGGCCATCAATCCTGAAGAGCATTGACGATTTATGGCCATAAATGGAACCGATGAAGGAACACCAGAAGCAATAGCAGCAGCACGATGTTCATTTACACCCGCACCAGGATTCAAAACGTTACCGACAATCACATCTTCGATCAAAGATTTGTCGAATGTAGGAAGCTTAGCGAACATGTTCACTAATAACTTTTCGAGAATCTCATCCGAGTTGATATCCTTGAACGAACCTTTACCACCTTTTGTCAAGGCTGTTCTATAAGCACTCACAATAACAACATCGTGAGGATTCTTGTTGGTGTAGTCATTCTTTGCAGATGATTTGGAAAGTAGTTGATTGCTTATCTGTTGTAATCTCTCCATTTTATTCTTTTGATTTTATGGCGGGTATAATGTAGTACATTTTTCAAAGTAATACCAGATGAACCACGGGCAGTTCAAGATGACTTTATATAGTTGCCATCTTCATTTGACATTGCATGTGACAAATAAGGGTCGAGTGTGGGGTAAAACAAGCATGTGCAACTTGCCTTCTCGAGACTGGCAAAAGAGCGAGAGCGAGTTGCGAGGTGCACAGACGCGTCGAAAAGATCAGACGCGTCGGTTGAGGCGTCGATGTATTTACTTTATTAAATCAGCATTCATAGATTTAGTTATGATTAACGGAAAAGGGGTCATAAAGAATATTCAGTATTTGGCGATTCATTTATTTAAACGTAGAAGCAAGAGCAAAACTTCAAAGTTGAACTCTTTTCATATTTCCTAAAAAGATTGGTGTTAGCAATACTAATCTGATCAAATCGAATCGTTTTGGACTATCTAGAAAAGAAAAAAATGACGATTCTTTATTCTGATTGTGGAATAAGGGAAGATGATTAATTTTTCTTACTTTTCTTCTTTTGAGCCTTCACCAAGACACTACCAATGAACAGCCCAACTAGGGATGTACCTAGAATCAACAACAAAACAGGTATTTTGATAGCAAAGTCTCTTGGAGGGAATAGCAGTTGGATGAAACTTTCTTCATTAATGAATGGGAGCACGAATGTCCAGACAGTATAGTAAATAAATATCAAGTTTGCTATTAGTAACATTGATAGACCAACCAATTTATCGAGTGACTATGTCAGAAGGGTGTTAGTTAGTAATGATTTTCCTCACGAGAATTCATAAAGCGTTGATTGTCATACATACCATATTTGTAGAAATTTAGTTGCCGTGTATATCCAATCTTTTCACAAGTGTGTATTATAACTTGAGTGTTTGAAAAGAACATTTGAACTTTAAGATCTATGGCTTAACATTGGTGAGTATGCATTGTGTTTGTTACTGTTCCACACAACTCACACGCCTTTCCAGGGCTCGCAATCTTTCGTCGCTCTCATAATTGCTTACGTACTTATTATGTCTTCAATTACACCAGAAAAGGGATAACTAGCAAATGCCCATACATAACTGTTTTCCTGATGGCTAGCAGCAATGAATGCATCTGCTTTTAGAGAGCATTTTTACGATAGTTTTTTGTTTGAATTTGGTAGCGTAAGCTACCAGTCTACAAGATACATTAGGAATAGTTCCCCGAGCTGAAAAACAAATTATCTCTTTCAAGTTTAGCACAGCTAAATCATATATAACGAAAAACAAACAAACAAACTAGCTAACTAGAAACTAAAAACTAAAAAACTTATAAGAGCCAATCTAGAATTTTACCCCAACGGGTATCGTCACTCTTCTGCTTTGATGCCAACTTATTATAGTAGACCACTTCATGTTCATCGATAGCTTGTAAATCGGAGGTCAAATCAGCTTCAGCAGGATCAACGAATTTTGTTCTCTTTAATAATTTCCAGAATATAAATAGTCCTATATCAACAAACGCCATCAAATAATAGTATAAGAAAGAGTTAACGTCGAAAGTTGGAATGAAAGCAGAAGTACCCAAAAACATGATGATGACACCTGTGAGGAAAAGACTAATAATTGCAGGCCATGGTTGTAATTTAGTACACCAAGATTGTAAAGGCATTTTGAATCTATCAACACCTTGTGCTTTACATGCTCTGTAAAAGCACAAATACGTAATCATCATCATGAAATAGTTGATGACTTGTGCACCGGTACATAGGTTAACCATCCAATCTAAAGCAGTTGAAGCAGTTGAACCTAATTGTAATAATGAAAGACAAGAGAAACAGAAAGCTAATACTAAAGCAGCAATAGGAACACCATTCCAAGTTGTATAAGTGAATAATTTTGGAGCTAAACCTCTTTTAGCTAAAGCAAACAAAGATCTTGAAGAACAATACATGTAAGAGTTACCAGCAGAGAAAGATGAAGTGATACAAAGAGCATTCACAATATGAGGTAAGACTTTAATCTTCAAGTTTTGCATCGAGATGACATATGGTGAAACATTAGCACCTGCAGCACCATTGGTGATTGCTGCAACTAAAGTTGGATCGTCATGTTTCAAGACAATTCCAACTGATAAAGCACCAAGACAATAAAAGATGGATAAACGATAAATGATGGATCTAAAAGCTCTTGGCATAACTTTTCTTGGATTTTCAGCTTCACCAGCAACCATACCTAAATATTCAGGAGCAACTTCAGTGAAGATAGCTTTTAAATAAGCAGCCCAAAAGGCAGAAGCACCAGAACCTATATAAGTTGGGAATGCATTATCAGTACCTTTGAAATTTCTGAAACCAAATGCATCATGTTGTGGATTACCACCAACCATAGTAATAAAAGTATAGAAAAGTAAACCAATAGCAAGAACTAATTTACCCATAGCTAAAATAAATTCTGATTCTCCATACCATTTAACAGCAAAAATATTCAATGCTAAATAAATTGCAATTTGAGGAATAAAACTAGCAGCAGGTGTATAATCATCTCTCCAAAAATGAATCATTGAATTAACAGAAGTAATTTCAAAAGGAATGTATAATGAAACCATGATATAAAAATTATAACCTGCACAAAATTCAAAAGCAGGATCAACAAAACGACCAGCGTGTGTAATGAATGGTGAATCTATAGGTAAATAACAAATCAATTCACCAATTGTTAAAGTGACGATATAAATAAGGAAAGCATGAATTGTGAATGAGATGAATAAGTTACCACAACCACCATGCATTAAACCTGAACCAATAGTAACGAATAAAGCAGTACCAATAGAACCACCAAGAGAAATCAGATCAATATGTCTTGGCTTTAAACTACGCACTGTATGTCCACCAGGAATGAAACGACCTTCATGTGTATCACTATCATCTTGGAGATTAACAGATCCAGAAGACACTTCAAGAGCATTTTCAGTTTCTCCAATAACTTTTTCGGAATAAGGGGCTTTTTCCGAAGAGCTATTTGATTCTTTCCCGAACATTTTTCAGGTATAATGATTAATGTAATGAATAAATAATTCAAAACTGAAAGGTATCATTCAAGAGTTAAAGTGTGAAAAATTATATTAAGAAGCATGGTTTTATTTATATAGGATGGACCCGATGCCATCAATCAATCAATCAAAATAAACTCGAGACTTTAATGATCGACGTCATATTTCATAAAGCCCTTCGCAGATAAGATTGTGTGAAAAAAAAAAAAAAAACACAATCGAATAATATAGGGTGAGAGATAGGTTATTATCAAGTGGGAGGATCATCAAAATGGTAGCGGCAACCAAAATAGATAAATTACGACCGAAAATGGGGTGGGTAGTAAAAAAAAAAAAAAGGGACCAGATATGCTTATCTTTCGAGACAGATAGAGTCAGTATCGAATCTCGATTAATGGTATGGTTGAGTGACTCTGGTAAGTTTATAGATGTGTCTATACCGGATGTTTTGGCTCAAAAAAGTGACACTTAAGATTGAAAATCGAGGATACAATAAAAAGCAAACAAGGCCTTTCTCGGGGGAGAAGTTAGAGAGAAGCCTTTTCGAGCCGTTCAGCGAGTGTGGCCGTTTCAAGCAACCGAAATGCACCAAATTCGCGGGAACTTTCCTTGCAAGTTGCGCCACCGCACGGTGACAGTGGAGTTCTCGCTGTGGATGTCCTTTCTGCACGGAAACCAGACTTGTACTGACGTAATTAGTGATTAGAGTTCGGTGAAAGAGTACCGTAAGGGGATACGTACTACTATTGGCCATCTCTTAGATTGACAAGTCATGTGTGGATAATGATAAGATTCAAGAAAAGGGCAGTAAGCTTTTTCAAACTATCGTAATCTAGATGAAAAGAAGTCTTACCATGAGCTTCCTCATGAATATATTCACATTATGTACAAATAATCAGGGGTCTTCTTACTGATTTCGCTGTTTGTTTCCCTTTTTTTTTCTATCTTTGTTAGCCAAGAAATGATTGATGAGATTTATTGAATTGATTATCTTTTAATGTTGAGAGTGCATGAAACTCGAAGGATCTCACAAAGATATCAATTAAATCATATTCCAATGAACAACATCAGTAGACTTATATCCAATAGAGATCTTACAAAAGGCAATGAGATTATATGTTTAAGCCTTGCGGGGGTGGCATGAACAAGCGATGCTCCCATTGATGCCATTCATAAAGGGAGGATGAGAGAGACTTCAATTTGAAGTTATATCAAATCTCAGAACACCTAGCTTACACGTACCGTTAATACCGATTATATATATATATATATATGTATAATCATGTCCAATTCAAATCCAACACTACATCATTCAATACAGCAAAGTTCAAACAAAGCCAATTAGTCTAATTTAGTATGAGATATCACGTGACAAGCAGCACCGCCTCAAAACTCCCGGACCCGGTCGGACAAAGCGGCTCTCTTTCGATTACGTAATCAATTTTTGTGAGTTTTGATTGCCATCCGCCAATAGACAAGCACCTTATTTAATAAATGTTCATTATTATATTGTATTGCCTTCAAAGAGCAACACTCAACTGATCTTTGAACACAATTGCATTTCAGATCAAACAATTGAATCACTCTAAGAAGAATAAAGAATAATGTTATCATCCACTAGATCTACCATCAAGTCATTTTCAAGAATTGGTTTATCACCAATCACTACATCAATTAGAACAAAAGTTTCATTGCCTGAATTAAAATGGGATTTTGGTGATTTAGAACCATATATTTCAGGTCAAATTAATGAATTGCATTATACTAAGCATCATGCAACTTATGTTGCTGGTTATAATACTGCTGTTGAACAACATGCAGAAGCTAAACACGCAGGTGATGTTAAAAAGACAATTGAATTACAACAAAATATTAAATTCCATGGTGGTGGTTATTTAAATCATTGTTTATTCTGGGATAATTTAGCACCTCCTAAAAATGGTGGTGGTGAATTACCATCTGATTCATCTGCTTTAACTAAAGCAGTTACTGAACAATATGGTTCATTTGATGATTTGATTAAATTAACAAATGCTAAATTAGCCGGTATTCAAGGTTCTGGTTGGGCTTTCATTGTTAAAAATACTGAAAATGGTGCAATTGAAGTTGTTCAAACTTATAATCAAGATACCGTTACTGGTCCATTGAAACCATTGGTTGCCATTGATGCTTGGGAACATGCTTATTATTTACAATATCAAAATGTTAAAGTTGATTATTTCAAAGCTATTTGGAATGTTATCAACTGGGCTGAAGCTTCAAAGAGATTTGATGCTTAATTAATAAGCTAAATTTTGAGTTATATTTGATTTTCTTTGAGTAGTTTCTTTTTTTTATGCTTTCATATTACATTCATTCCTCTATCTTTATTTACATATACATTGTAATATATTCAATAAATCACGTTGACTGTGATACATACATAAACTTATAATTACGGTAAATTCAAAACTATAAAGTCTACACAATACCACCGAATGAGAATCTAATACCGAATAGCCAATCTTCCCATCTTCCTCTAACGATTCCTTCATCATCAGAAGGACAATCTTCAAAACTAACATTTAAAATAGTTTCTCCACCATCTGACCCTTTTGATAAATTCATTTTAAGTTTCAAGTATTGATTTTCCTTCCAATTACTTAATCTCCAGTTCATTTCAACTGTTTCAACTGGTTTCAATTTAGTTATTGTACCTGTAATCAAACCATCTAGTAATTTGAAAGGTGTGTTTTCAACAGGTTGAATTTCAGCTTTTGAACGAGTCCACATTGAAACATATTGAGGTTGAGTTAAAGTATCGAATAATTGTTCTTGTGTTGTTTGGAAAGTACTTGGATTCAATTTGAATGATGTTGTTTTATCACCTGTTTTGGATTTAGTTGTTGATGTAGTTGTTGATGATGATGATTTGTTCAGCGTAGTTTTCGACTTAACTACTGGTTTTTGATTTTGTGATTTGATCGATTGACTAGTCAACTCGGCTGTGTATTTAGAAGTAACTTGATCATTATCAATTAAAATATCAGAACCTTGAGAAGTAATCAAATCAGTACCAAACATGCTTAATTTCTCTCTTAGTTGAGGAATCAATTTCTCCTTAATCAAAGATCTATATAAGTCATTTTTCGTTGATGATTGATTATTGAAATTGATTTGAAATTGATATTCATCTGGTTCAGTATCATATGCTATTTCAGGAACATTAATTGAACCTTTTTCTTTTTCATCAGTTTCAAAATTAATATTCAAAACCAAATCAAACAGTGAGATTAATTTACCTTTACGTTGACAAACTTCAACATCACCTTTCAATTTATCGATTGAAGTAATTTTAACACTTTCATTGCCAGTGGTGGTAGCTGCTGTCAATGAAGTTAAATTGTTTGAAAAATAAGTCTGTGCCCAATCTATACAGTTCTTATCGACCCAATGCCAATTATTAGCGTTTACAACCACCATCTTGTTATCAAATTACAGTTAATTATAAAGAAACCACTAGTTGATGACAAGTAGATGGATGATCATCATCACTTATATATGACAAGCTCCTCGACATTTTTATAGAAGAATCTCGAACTTTTCGCGCGGCTTTTTGAAATGTTTGAATTTGAATCATTTCAATTATACTAGGTAATAACTAGATAAACTACTTATAACTTGTTACTTAGACCTAAGTTTATGTGGATTGCCTTATGAGAAGTGTATAAGTCAACAGCATAAGATCCTAATTCTCTACCAATACCACTCATTTTAACACCACCAAATGGAACATGAATATCTGAATCACCATTAGAATTAATCCAAATCATACCAGCTTCTAATTTATGAGCAACTTTATGAGCTTTAGTAATATCATTACAGAATAAAGCAGCAGCTAAACCATATCCAGTATCGTTAGCCTTTTTAATAACTTCTTCTGTAGTTGAAAATTTAGAAATAGCAACAACAGGTCCAAAGATCTCTTCCTTGATGATTGTCATATCTTCAGTACAATCAGCGAAAACAAATGGAGAACAGTAATAACCTGGACCTTCTTTGAATTCACCAGTTAATAATTTTGCACCTTCCTTTTTACCAATATCGATATAAGATTTAACTTTATCGTATTGTAATTTGGAAACTAAAGGACCAATTGAACAATCTTTATGGAATGGATCTAAAACTTTTGAATTTTCTTCAGTAAATTTAACAAATTTTTCTAAATATTCATCATAAATTGATTCATGAACATAAAATCTTGAAGTTGAAGTACAAACTTCACCTTTATTATAGAAAATACCTGAAAATCCCCATTCAATTGCAGCATCCATATCACAATCATCAAAAACAATAAATGGATTCTTACCACCACATTCTAAAGTTATATTTTTTAAATTTGATTTAGCAGCAGATTCCATGATTTTTTTACCAGTTGCTGTTGAACCTGTGAATGCAATTTTAGCAATATCCATATGACCAGCCAAAGCAGAACCAGCATCATGACCATAACCACTAACAATATTAACAACACCTTTTGGTAAACCAGCTTCTAAACAAATCAAACCGAAATATAAAGCTGATAATGGAGTAATTTCACTTGATTTTAAAACAACTGTATTACCAGTTGCTAAAGCAGGAGCTAATTTCCAAGCCATCATCATGAATGGGAAATTCCATGGAATGATTGATGCAACTGCACCAAGTGGAGTTGGTGTACTATAAGCAATCTTATTTGAACCTAAAACTTCAGTACCAACATATTGACCATGTAATTTATCAGCAAAACCAGCATAATATTTGAAAACTTCATAAGCTTCAGTAATATCACCACCTAAACATTCAGTTGCATATGGTTTACCATTATCTAATGATTCAATCGATGCGATTAATTCAGCATCTCTTTTGATGATTTCATAAATCTTGTATAAATAGTCGGATCTTTCACTACCTGAAATCTCACCCCATGAAGGATCAACAAATGCATCATTGGCAGCTTTAACAGCTAAATCTATTTCAGCAGGTGATGCTGCATAGACAGATGCAATTGTTTCTTCAGTTGAAGGATTAATTGAATCAATAGTAGTTGAAGTTTTAACCCATTCGTTATTAATGAATAAACCTAATGGTTGATCATAAGTCTTACCATTTGGAGTAGTGATTGATTTGAATAATTCAGACATTTTATTAAGATATAAAAGAATTGCTCGAAGTATATGAAGAGAAATAAACAGTGAATGGTTACTTGATACGAATTAGGAGAAGCAATGTGGTTGTATTACCATATATATATATATATATATATATATCTAGATAGCTTACTGCCGAGGAAGCAAAGATAGGCCAATCTGATAAAACGGCCCGTCGACCTTCCCAATCGGGAATATCTATTTCAAACAGCCGCTAAAGGAATTATTATGCGCTCCTTATAAATTAATATAATGTCATTGGTTATGTCATCTACTATTTTATGTAATCGATTATGTCAGCTAGTATTTTCTTCGTATTATGTAATTGATGACATCAGCGATAAAGGAGATCTCCGCATGACAGCTTTGACTCTGTAAGCGTTGAGTACATTTGGCAGAGCATAATTTCACTGGTGACAGATAAGACGGTATCAAATTTATACAGCTCAAACTGAAATAGAAACAGATACATGCATAGAATCATAACATGAAGAAATCTAACAGCTCTAAGAAATCACTATGGAGCCAGCTTAAATCCTCTAGATCTACATCCCACTTGTCCAGCTCAAAGGTTGATGCAGGGCGGCAATCCATGCTGACACGATCTTCAAGCATGTTTAAGTTAACGGAATCTTCTCATTCCAATGGTTCCGCTTCTAGTCCAATTGATGAAGAAAAACTTACTGAAGAAGAAGCTTCGAATCCCATGACACCAATAACAAGTCCTATTGGTCAAGAGATATCATCAAGTGGAGACTTATTACGCGTTGATCTGAGTCCCGAGTCCTCTTTTGCTTATAATGAAGGCGATGACAGTGAATTTAATATACTTGGACTAGATGATGATGATGATGACGATGATGATAATTATTTGGGTAGTAATGATAAATTATTATCTTGTGCTTTTGATGATTATCAATTAGCTTTACGAAATTTGAATATAAAGGGTGTTACAACTGAAACACCAACAGATACCAATGAGGTATTTGATGCGCTCAAAAAAGAAAACAATATACAACAAGACTCAAACCTAAAAAAACAACAGCATATACATCCTGGTGAGAGCAAATCTGAGGACAGTTTTCAAACGTCGTCATCTTCAAGTAACTCAGAATTAACATTGATATCGCAAAATGAACCCAAAATAAAAGTAAACCTTAAAGAAACAAATCAATTTATAATGATCGTTGAAGATTTATCGAATAGTGGGAGTAAAAACATTAATGATGTGAAAACAGATGAGAAAAATAACTTCAATGATAATGATCTTGATGATCATTTCTATGGTGATGAAGAAGAGGAAGAGGAGGAGAATTATAATGGATCATTCATATTCGATGATTTGGATGATCTATTTGATTCTGAAACTATTAGTGATTTGGATCAACAACATTCATCTAATAAGTTTACAACGAGGAGTAGTACGTCTACTCAAGTTAAACCTGGCATTAAACGAACAAGTTTATATTTTACATAAGATTATGTTTTGTTTTGTATAATATTAATAATATCATATCATTTAACATCTATAAACCTTTCCAAATATTTTTCTCGATGATCTCAGATTTATTCTTACCATCTTTGAACATTCCTAATAATTGTAATTCTGTTAAATTCTTCAAAAACCAAGATAATGTTAATTTATCCCAACTTTCTTCGTTACTTTCACATTGTTTAATCAACTTAACCGCATCAGGAACTCTATTCTTCTTACATTTTTCCTTTAACAACTGCAGTAACTCCTCTTTATTCAAAGAGTATTTGAAAACTTGGTAAAAATCATAAATATTAATGAAAACACCTGCTTCTCTATACAATTTGTATATTTCAACAACACTTGGTTCAAATAATTTGAATAATTTGAGATCTAAATCCGTTGGTGTTAATAGATTCAAATTTGAATGTATTGAATTGAATAACTGATTCTTGGAATTTAATAATGTTTCAGTTGCTATTTCTCTTATTTGAGGATTAAATGCATTCATTGATAATTCATGCATTGTAATTAACCCTCTTGATGTTGTTGAAATACAACAAATCTCACGAAATGGGATACTATTAATATCAAGTTCATAAAGTTGATTATTTAAAGCTTTTGTTAATTCATTCAAAAATTTTGGAATTTCTTGTTTTTTCCTTATTTCAACAATGTTGAAGTTTTCAACTATATAATTAAAAGTTTCAACCTTTATAATTTTTTGAATAAATTCATTTATCGTTGATATATCTGCCATCAAGATAGTTTCAAAGATAGGTCTCATGAATTGAAAGTTTAAACTTTCATTTTTTTCAATTGTCTCAAATTCAAGGTTTTGAAAAATTAACTTGAATAATTCTAAATTATTGAACCATATTTTATAATCTATGAAATATTCTTGAATTTGATTAATGAAATCAAGCAAGGTTCTCAAATTGATTCTCCAATCTAACAATTTCCCGATATTGATTCTGAAAAACTTTCCAATCTCATTTGTATCTTGTGAAATTATACCTCTATAAAAATCATCTATTTGAGTTTGTTGTTCGTCTGTCAAGTGTAAATTTAGATTAGAAGATAGGTTTTCATCAATTTTTCTAACTGATGGTAACCTTTCAAAAACTTTGAAATAATATTTATTCAAAATAATAGTTGAAAAATCATTTGTCCAAAAAATTGATAATGGTTGATTGAAATAATGATTCATATAAATCAATTTCATATAATTGATAAATTGAGATATACTAATCTTAGTTTTAATCTTCAAAAATTCTAAAACTAATTTTGGCTCAAAAATTAAAGAATTATGTGTATCGTCAATATTCAATAATAAATGTTCCATAATTTCATCAATTGATTCATTAGAATTATCAATTTGGAAATTCTTCAAATTTAAAAATCTAGTTGTAAGTTTTGGTAATTTCTCTTGAAAGATAATGAAAGGTGTTGAAATACCTATAATGACTTTCAATTGATTGGAATGGATCTTATTGTAGTGCCATAGTACTTTCAATAATGGTATCAACACACCAGTTGGGAAGGAATCGGCATCTTCAATCAAGACAATCAATTTAATATTTAATGTTTTCAAAATGTTCACAACATCTTCAAATTCAGTTTTTCTAATCTTGAAATCATTCGAATCATCTTGAATATCATCAATTTTGAAGTCTTTTTCCAACTGTTCAAGTATCTCGGTATTTATTAGTCTGATTGTTGATTTTATACTACCGCACATCTTGGAATGTAATCTAACAACAACACAATCATTCCCATCCAAACTTTCATGAACTTGATCTAATAATCTAGAGTGATTGGATATATTGGATCCAAGGTTAAGTAATGCGGTTGTTAACCTAAGTTCCCCTTGCTTCTTCAAAAATCCACCTGGTTGTATCGAATACAAAAATTCTTTCAATGGAGTGAATTTATCCTTATCGTTTTTATTCAAAACTTGTGTAATTAGATCATGTTGAATCTTCCAATTTCTTTCAAATAATTCATATCGTCTTTGCATATTCTTCAAAGGTTCATGACCATTCATCAGTTTTATGAATGGGATCGATGATGATTTTGTAGGTATACCTTCTTGATAATATATCGTTTCATTATCGTAATATTCATCTTCGAACGAGTCATCTTCATCCACATTTGGTTTCAATTCGTATACTATTCTTTGAGAATCCAAGAAATCGTCAAAAGACATGTTTTGGTCTGGCTATTCATGAAATTGTCACTCAGATCAAGATCGTATACGAACAAAAACATGTTCAAGTTGATGAGCTCAATCTTTTTTTTTTTTGGTTCAACTCGCATTTACTGAATTTGGTTGATTTCATGACTTTTACATTTTACAGCTTGTTGGTGTGTTTGATTCGGTATGTTATGTCACTGGGATTATTCGTATATATAGGTATGTACAATGATGAAAGTATCACTAAAGTAGGAGATATGTACACCCTCGTCACATAAAAACACCTCTCGAAACAAGGTGTAGTAGTAGAGTATTTTAACGCAGCTTTTGTAACCATCTTACAAATTAACAACTTCTTCAGCATTCTTGATACTTATCTTACTCCGTATCAAATCAGCATCCTCTTTATTGACTTGAAACAATGAACAAACAATGTATCTCCCTCCAAGGTTGAAACCCCTTAATTTTTCAACAGCTTTCAAACATGAACTGTAGTTGTTATAAACCACGATTGCCTGTCCCTTTGTAGCTGGTACTTCTGTTCCTGTTGATGATGAGTTTGGATTCACTGTTCCTAGCCGTATTTGATTTATGTTTCCAAATTGTTTGAAAATAGTGTATAGCTGTTCAGCATTTGTGTCGTATGGAAGGTTACGAACAGTTAATATCGGGAACTGATTTTGCGGCGTTAATTGATTCATAGCGTACGTTGTATATTGAGATGAGTTATATGCGCTCGGTTGTCTTGTGATTGGTCTGTGCTGAGCTCGATCTGATGGGAAAAAAGAGACATGTTTGTACTACTAATTGCAACATGTTTTAAGATTTTCAAAATCAAATACAAATAAACTGTCGCGTCGATCGACTTCACTTCATTTTAATCAAGCTTATCGGAAGTTCAAGTGAGTTTAGTTGCAACTACAATAAGAATTATAGTAAAGTAAATAATGCATGAATATAATGAATTAACGAATAAGTAAGTAAATAAATAAATAAGAAATGAACCTGTATAATGATAAAGTGCTCTCTCGTAGCTTTATCGAATAAACTCTAATACTCAGCTAATCTTAGCTTTTTACCAATTTCCCTATTGGTAAAGATTTTGGAACTGTGTCTTGAGAAAGGTGGCTCTTGTGAATGTTCTCTAGATTTGATAAAGTCCGAATTAGCATCAATTTCAAATGAATCATAACCACCTAGTAATCTAATAATCTCTGATTTTCCTCTTCTGGATCTAATTTCATTCAATCTCTCAATGATATCTTCATTATTCAATTCATTATTGAATGACTCCTTTTCAACACTAACAGCAGGTCTAGTGGATTCTGTAAAGGTTCTTTCAACCTCTAGTAATGAACTATTCAATGTATCCATGAATCTTTTGGTTTGTCTATGCTTCGAACTAGCACATATTGTTATAGAATTATCTTTAATAATATAACCCAATCCAAATCCATTAGCACTAACAGGTCCAAAACCAAATAATTTCAAAGATGGATTACCACAATTTGAAGTTGAAATGATTGTATTGTTCAATTTATCCCATCCAGCATCTGCAAAAATTGATGGTATTTCACGTAATTCACTAACATCTTTAACACTTGATGGTAAATCATTGAAATTGATTGTTGTTGCATCATCTGAAATTGAATCATCATCTGAATTACCATTTATTCCTTCACTGAAGTATCTTTTCCATATACAAAATAATGCATATAAATGTCTATCTTGTCCTAATCCTTGAGATGCTTCTCTAGTAATTAATGAATGTTGTTTACAAGCATCTTTTAAAATTTGAATCTTTTCTTTAGCATCCAAATTTTCATCTAAAAATTTAGTAACGAATTCATTTGATTGTAATGAAACTGTTCTAATTGCTTCTGTTCTACCATGTAAGAACATTTTCGTCATTGCTGGTTCATAAGTCGATTCAATTTTACCATAAAGTGCATAATATGCTAATTGGAAACACATTTGAACATAAGCATCAGGTGACATACCCATTTTCTTAATTCTTTCCATACCATAGGATTTGAACTCTAATGTTGAAAATTCATTTTGGTTTATCAAATCAGATAATCTAGTTTCACCAAATCTTAAAGCTAAAGACAATTCATTTGTTAAATTCCATTCTAATTTTCTTGGAGTTGTAATTACATTACCAAAAGTTGATGGATCTCTAGTTGATGGGTCAGGTGATGAAGTTTTCCATAAAGATGGAGAATTGTTATTGATTGTTCTAGCAAATCTCAAAATCGAATCAGTATAAATATCAGATGCAAACCTTAAAACTGTATGACCATCAACACCTGTATGTTCAAAATTGATACCAACTTTGGCATCTTTTGTCACAATAAGTTGTAATTTATCATACCATCTATTAGTACATGTTCCAACTTGAACACCATTTTCTAATATAGATTCACCACATAAGAAATTCTTGGACATTCTGGTTAAATCATCTCCAACTTCAACATGATCCAAAACAACAATGAATAATGCATTATCAACAATCTTTAAAATTTCATTATTGATATCATCTTTACTTATTTTGGATCTTAAAGTAGCCCAAATTCTTCTATTTTCAGTTGTTAAGACACCAAAACTAGATTTAGCAACATCACTCAAACTAGTTGTTTCTGAATCTTCGATAATTGACTGAAGATTCAATTTTATATCATTTTCAGTTAAGATCAAATCATTATTCTCATCCAAAACATCAAACCAATAAAATTGAGATCTACTTAAAACAACAATATGTCTTGATTGTGCATCTGTTTGTAATATACATCCTGTCTGAGTTGGAATTCTTGAAGAACCAAACAGTTTAGGATATTGATCCATATCTAAAGGTTTACCATTCTTCAATAGATCGGGATTCAATTCTTGCTTTCTCAAAGCTCTTAAAAATCGTAAGGAAGAAGTAGATAATGATGCAGCTCTTGATAATTGGGTTGATTTCAAAGGAGTTGGATCATCTTCCAACATGATAAATGGATTCAAATTCAATACAACAGGTGAATCATAGTTTAGATAAGAATCATACCAAAATTGTTCAATATAAGAATCTCTAGATTTAGCATAATCAATTAACTGTTGTTGTAAGATAGGACCACTAGATTTGAGAAACTGTTCACAACTTTCCACCGTTTGTTTGTATTCATGTTCGGTTTGTAACGGTTTTAAACAGCGTAGATATCTGGTGATGGTATCTTCCAAAGGAGGAATAGGTAGCTTCTTCAAGTCTTTTTGATATTCGAAAGTAGACATTATCTTAGAGGGACGTTAAAGTTTTGTTTGATTTATGTTGGGTATATGAGTGGGGTTGGTTTTGTTATATGAAGACCCTGAATCAATAACATAAGGTGGGGAGGAGGTTGAAAAGGAGAAAGCAATATTCTTTTATAGCTTTACTGCTTAAACAACTGAATGATAGTAACAGGTCTAATGGAAACCATTAATCACTACAGCCCCACCAACTGAAGTGATACACCCCCAGTTTACCTTCATTAAGTGTCAAGCTGTTTATTCAGCCAGTGACATACACGGGGTGTGTCATCTGTTTGTTGCACTTCGACGTGACCTCTTCCCTTAATTATGCCCGCCCACCCTTACCGCGTCCGCGCGGCGTGGCAATTTATCATCGCAGTTAACTGCGGCACATCGGACTCGGAGTCACTAGTTTTCTGTCATTTGGATGATTGTGTCCCCCGCACTGTCCCACTTTTAGCGGGTGTGGGACAGTCCCGCTAAACAGTACACACATGTGCTCTGTTATTTGTGTTCCTTTGAACCCCTATCGGTAATTCAACCGGTACTAAATATATATACAACTGGTACAACGTTGTACTCGAAAGGAAGATGTTGAAGAACTTCATTATTGGAGCTTTGCAGTTCAAATCAGAAGATTTTTGAACTATTGTAGCTTCAAAATTCTGAGATTCTCAGAAAACTTAGTAAAAAAAGCCTTCCTTTCTAGAATTTGAGGTTTTACCTTCATAAAGTAACCGGTACCCAAACGAATAATCATTCAGCAGTACATCCAAAGACATCCCTTATTGCAAACAAAGTTCATTAAACGAAAAATCGACTTACAACTCTTCAATAGTCCATCTAATCACACTACTTCATCTTTTAAAACTTAGATCCCTATCAGTCTGCAGAGATTGCTCAGTAGTTTATCAGTAGCTTCTCTTGATTGTAGACTCTTTGACATAAGTTTTATTAAGAAGAAAAAAAAATTAGAGTAAAATTTCACGATTCATCAAAGATCAAAAAAAAAATAGGGATTATAATACCAAGTTTCATGGCATAGATATATCACCTAGTTTATATTCATTTATATTACATACAGTTATCCTCGTTTGACGATGATTTAAGTACTTGGGAAGGATGTCACTATTTCCATGAAAGGGGAAATTTATTGGATAATTTGAACTGTTTATTAATCTCTGAGTTAGCCCTTTTAATGGTAACACAAGCAGAGATGGAACTTATTAAATTCATTGCTTTGATGACATAATTCTTACTAAATATCTGATTTACGATTACATAATGCTTTTACATTATTATATCCCACAGTGAATTTACAGGTTGAAGTAAGTTTGAAGACAAGTTGCACGATGAAGTTTCTTGAATTATAAAGAAGGTATCACTTATATAGTGCTGATCTTAATTATTATCTTAGATAGGAAGTCATCTATAGAAAGCACCGTTGTTTTACAGCATAAAGTATTACGCTGAGACTGCTGAGATACCACAGATTACGATAGTCTAGTAGGTTAATTGACCAGCCAAGAAAATCATAATTGTAGTATCTGATTTGAGACATCAAAGAATGGACCTTAAATAATTCATCAATCTGTTGATTGATCAGTATAGTGGAAAATTCAGATGCGCTCATATTAAAACTGCTAGAAGGTTGCAAGCTCATATGAAACGATTGCCCAAAAATAAAATGAGATGAAATTTGGCAGCCTACTTGAACACATTAACTCTAAATCATTGAAAATATCTAAACAACTCAAATTTATTGTCTCTTTACTGGATAATTGACTAATTGTTAACTTATATACCACAAAAAACTATAAAATCTCTTCACACTTTGAGCCAACTTATGCTTAAAAATGGTTTAAACACGAGATCCGCTTCTTCGCCAAATTAGGAAACATAGAAGTTTGCAGCTTATATTCGCTTTGAATAGCTGAGTGGGTTGATTTCTATTGTTGAACTGACGTGTGCTTCACAATAGTCTTGGTACTTTTTTATTGTTATTTATTGCGAAATGTGTGTAGCTATATCCTCTGGGGTTATTAGAGTTTTGAGAAGACCCCTGACTAAGTTGAGTTGACCAACTCTTATCAAATTGTATAAGGCTAACATAACTAAATTAAAACCTCGAGGTGAAAATAATTGAGATAATCAGTATATAAAATGTATTCTAATAATCATCGAACGAAAAACAAAGTTCTAATTGGCAAATTGTGTACCGTTAGGGTTGCATCGGAAAAGAATGATTGAAGATCTTTAGTAGTTTCCAATTAGATAAGTTAATTTCATAATTCAATTGAATCAGTTATAAAAATGCTAGCTACTCTATAATATAAGGTATTTGCTAGTTATTGTTCGGTTGAATTCTCGGTTCCAACAATTTTCAAACTTTTGCGATCTTGTAAATTAGTTAATAGCGATAGCTAAAATTAAGCTTTATACTTTGTAAGCAGACATCAGCAGGTTGCAAAAGACAAAAAAAGAAACAGTTCATATCATGTGATCTCAGATAGATGAAATTCAGCTTTATCAGCTATACGGATATCTTACTAATACTAGTAATGAAGAATAGTTTTTCTAAAATCAAAACATTAAATCCAGCCAGCTAGATATGTATTTGAAAGATAGTAAAATTGATGAAAACGAAACAAAAAGGGGGAAAGAACTGAAAAACGGGTAGCTAAAAAGTGTAAGCAAAGCAGTAAGTAAAGCGTAGTAAAATGAAGTGAGAGACGTGGGTGATAAGCAAAGATAAACAGTAAGAAAAAGGCATAAAAATGAAATAGAGAAGTGAAAATGTAGCCAAGAACCAAAGAAATAATAAAAATAAAAGGAAAAGTCTATGTAATTTTGATGCATTTTAAGAAGTAGGAAACCACCAAAGCTCAAATGTTCAACCTTCCTAGAACATCTGCAGCTACCAAATCAACAACAACTTGATTCCTATCCTCCAAAGTTTGATTGCTGTCATTTGAGTCATCAATAATGACACCACTGTCATCATTATTGCCATCCACAGTTTCATATGTTTTTGGAACTGGTGATGAAGATGCCTCATGACTTTCCTTGACTTCTTCTAAATGCGAGTTAGTAAATTCCTGTTGTTGTTGTTGTTGTTGTTGTTGCGGGTCAATAGCTGGATCATCTTCCATCATGACACCGTCTCTTAAGAACCAACCTGTTGTGTTCGTGGAAATATCTTTTTCCTTAATTGAAAGATTAGAAAAGGAATTGTATGTATTCACGAGGATGTTTTCTGATCCAATGGATGAAGAACGATTTCTTAAATGGATATCATACAAATCATTGGTGTCAAAATATGAATTTTGATCTTCTAAAGAGTATAATGAATCAACATCATGATGTGGTTGACCTTGTAATCTTAGTAACTTTTGACGAGAATGTTGCTTACTAAAATAATCATCCGATATATCAGTAATCGGGTGTGTCAATGTAACAGAATGTGACCTTGGTTTTGCTAATGATGAGTTTGATAGCTGATGTGTAGGTGAAATAGGAGTAACACTACTGGATGTTGATTTTAATTTTGTATTCAGCGGTAAGATCGAGTGATTATGTGATTGTGACTGTTGTTGTGAATGTTGACTCGTTGATGGTTGCTGATTATTGGAATACACTGGGTTGAAAATTGCATGAGGAGTCGTTAGGGCTGTTTGGGAAGAATTAGAAACACCCAGACCTACTGATGTGGTATTTGCCGTACTGCTTGAATCTGATCTATGCATCGACGTCTTTCTTGTAAGTGACGAAGTTATCGAAGCAGCTGAATGTTTTTTAATCTTCTTTGATAGTTTATCAAACGGATTCGATAGATTGGAAAGTATTGGAGATGACATCAAACTTGATGCGGTTGATGATGTTGAACCAACCCTAGAATGATATTGAGTTTGAGGTTGAGTCAAATCTTCAAAGCCATAATGGATTCCACCCATAGCATCACTTGAATGTCTAGTAGAACTATGATAACTGCCGACTGAGCAACGTCTAGTTGAATTTCGTGTTGGCGAACGACTTGGACTTGTTTCCGAGAAAGAATCTTTTGCAGTCTCTACTCGAACAGAGCTCGAGTTTGATGGAGATTCAGAGTGTGAAATTGATCTGCTTCTAAAAAAATCTTCTTTGAACTCCATAAAACCATCAAGAGGAGATCGTAGTTCCTTTCCTTCAAGAATATCGGGATTCATCTTAAATCAAGCTTAAAAAATAGTAAAGTCAAAAATAAGGGGAACAGATGAAAAATATATGCCTGTGACTTTTGATTATTTATTGCGTTTGTGAAGTTGAATGAAGGAAAAAATTTCCATTCAGGCGTACGACTCTTTAATACAATTTAAAAACTATTGATTCTGTGTGTTATTTTTTTGTCTCTTTCCAAATAAACGGAGATGGGTTTGCCATATATTCGAACGGAAAAAGAGTTGGCTGAGTGTGAGCCTTCTCGCNGACAATTAGAAAAGGGATTGAGGGATGGAACTAGATGCGAACGAAGTAAATCTGAAGACTCAATTGAGTACAATGATGATAGAGTAAGAAATGAAATAGATTATTCAAAGAAAGAAAGAGGGGAAGAAACAAATAATGTATTCAATCATTTGTTGTCCTCAAGAGTCAAGAGGGATTCTTCAGAGTTTATATTGAATTGAATTGAATAGAGCTGAGCTGCAGGAAAAAGGCTACCTATTTCATTTCACCGCCCGGAGAAACAAGATCGATCGCTGCAGCACAGCGGCTTTTGTTTTTGGAACTTCGTGCGCTGGCCAGAACAACAGAGAGCCACGCTGTAGTTTTCTCAGAAGAGAGTAGAATACAGGCGGTAATCATTGGGGTGGAGTGGTGGACGGGCCGTGGTGGAACACGGCCCACTGGGGGAGTGAAGCACAGGGACTTTTTCTCGGTGCGTTGGGACGTGGAAGTGTAGGCGGGGCGCATATTGTAAGCTTTTCAAAAGGCCTGTTGTCCACTATGGTCCATAGAAGGACTGAGGAAAGAGCCAATAAGGAAGGCCGCGCAACGGCTAATGTGCTGCTGATCTGCAAAGGGCCATTTATGGAAATACTATACGGCCTCTCTATTAATTGAATTGTTTTTGTGATAGCTTCTCTGTGTCTCTACTATTATTTCTAATGTAGTCATCCTTCTCTCAAGATCTACCCGTTTATATAGACATGATCGTGGAACGGGGATTACCACCTTTGAAACTTTTGTAGGATTGTTTAGCCAAGGGTTCTGCCTCCTCGGTACCTACCTTCAATCCCTTCAATTATATTGCATTGAATACAAGAGGTTAGAAATGGTGCTTCATCGGGTATTCTAACAAATAAGAATTATTATGAAAACTTGCAATCTTAAACTTGTTCTGCTTGAAAAAAGCGATCCACTACAATTTGGAGTAGTGCATGTTCATGCTCGAACATGATTAATTAACTTTTATGTACATGCACGCGAATAAATTTATCATATGCAAAACGCTGATCGTTGTCAGGGCACTACTTGGAGAACTACGTATCTGACTTGTTTACTAGATAAATCTCTTTCTTTTATTACTTCTCCAAGCTTTCACTTACCCATATTAAGTATCGCTTTTACACATTGAGAACAGTAACGTAAGTTACTTGTTACGATTCGTAACAATCATATCGGGAGAAAGAATGGAAATTTTCCTGGTGAGGTTATCCTAGATCACATAGCCACTTAACCACTTACACTGCCCTTAAGGGGTGAGTGATGGGTGCATGCACATTAGTTTACACCGGTCCAAGTAGTCTTGAAGCTCATCGCTATATGCTTTCAATGAGAGCATTCAACATAGATGATTGCTCCTTTCAATGTTGCTGTGGAATTGTTGTAACAGTTCTTAGGCTGTTATCACTTATTACTAATACAACTTCTTAGTATAAATATAGATGTTTCCATAATCGCATGTTTCTATGCATAACAATCTATCTACTACTCCTCTAGATAGGAAGATAAAATAAATAGGCACTCATTGTGTTGGACCACTATGGTGGTTGGTGTACTGTGTGGCTATGAAGAGATTTCATCCAATCTGGTGTAAGGATGAGCTCGGCTGAGGTGGATTATGTAAAGGGGCTGAGGATGTAGCCACTATATTATAAGTTCATAACAATTGTATAGGATTTAATTCCTATTAAGGTTTTTATTGTCACCAATCATGATTTGCTCCTGAATAGAGGAAAAACAATAGATCGCTTGAACTTATTCGAGGGAGATCGTTTCACTTACAGGCTGTAAGTGCGAACAGCTTATTTTGAGATAGCCGTCGGCATAAATCGTTGCTGGAGTGCAACCATATTCTAGATTTCCATCTACATCAGAATGCTTTTCTTGCTGTTTACTCTTTGGTTCATTTGAAAAACTACTAATTAGAGATATAAGCTAAAACAATTATAGCAATATTTTGTAAAAATGCTTTAATTCTTTATCTTTTGATTTAAAATATACATATATATGGAAACTCATTTTCAACGCTGTCTATCAACGTTCTTTCTTCTATACCAATTTGCAAAATCCCTGATGCTCGATCTAACCCTTCTATAATCTTTGGAGTTAATCGCAATTTCAACAGTACTCAACAATTTGAGTCTCTCCTTTTCATTAACTGACCCTTGAGGTAGCGAACTCAAAAATTTATCTAACCAACCTAATGAGAGTTTCGAACTACCTTCCAACGTACTCAATTTAATCAATTTAACGATCAATTCATTAGTATCTGGCCAACAATCAGATGGGAATGAATAAATCAATCCGTACATCAATTTACTAATCAGCTGTTCACCTGTGTTCATAGCAAAGTTTAAAATTTTGAATTTTAAATTTTCAGGAATATCATCCATGAATGAAATAGGGGGTGTTTCGAAACCCCATGAATAGAAATCAATCAAAAATTGTAAAATTGCGGTAATTGATTCATATTCATAATAAATACTTAATGATTTAATTGCTGTCTCAAAAATAGGTTGAATCATCTCATCAGCTTGTAGTAATTCAATTGGTGTGAACATTAAAATATCATCAGTCATACGGAAGAAATCTTCAACTAAGTTTGTATAATCAGGTAAACTTTCTTCCGAAAGTGCATTAAATGCACTAATAAATGTACCTATCTGTTGAACTGAAAATGACCAAACAGCACTTTTGATCTGTGGTGGAATCTCCTCCATTGATGAATACTCCTTAATAAAAGCACCTGAAACCCATAGATAACAACCACTTTGATAATGTTGGAAGCCATAAACTAACATCTCAGCAGTCGTTGATAAAACAGGTATTAGATATTGTTTGAAAGTTTGTATGGATTTACGAACTAATTTCATACATCTTTCAGAAACTTTGACTGATCTACCATAAGTTGCAATCAATTTCATAACTAATGGCCAAACACTTTCCATTAAAATCTTAGCAACTGGATTTTCTTTGTTACTTAGAGATCTTGGTTTTAATGCATCCACATAAATTGAAATGATTTCCAAATTATCAGCAATGGTTGTATTAACTTCATCTAATTGACTACCTGTAACTGGTGTTATATCAACAAATTGAGATAGTTTATCTAAAGTTGATTTCCAAAACATCACTGTAATATTATACAATTTTTCATCATCTCTTTCTTCTTTTAAGATATGTGCAATACCTTCCGTAATGTCATAAAGTGATTGTATATCCAACGCACTTTGAACATTGTTATAAAAATTGTACAACTGTTCTAAATAGTTACCTAACAAACTACCACAATCAATACAGAAATATTTCAAAGAGTGAGCAGCAGCAATGATAATATCCATATCAACATTTTGTTGTTGGAATCCAGTTGTAATATAATTCAACTGTTCTTCCAAAAATTCAGGATGTTTGGCAGCCCATTCTGTATATCTACCAAGAACTAACGTTGCAGCATATCTAATTTTTGGATTTTCCGGTAATTGAATCAAATATCTCATTATTTGTGGTAAGATGGTATTCTCTCCAGTACCAACTTCTTTAGCCATAGCTCTAATACTAAACAATGGTGCCTCAACTTCTTGCCACGCGACTGGTTGACCTTGAGATTGTAAATTCATGAAATTTTGTAACCTTGTAAATGGAATATTCAAAGCTGCTGGGGCACCAATAACAGCACAACAATCTTTCAAGACATCACCCATTTCATATCTAAATTCTTTAAATTTATCGATGGCTTCTTTATCGTTGTCAAACAACTCTATCAAATTGGTAGATGTTGAAGTCAATGGATAACGTAAGTGTTTATCCATAACTTCAACCAATTCTGCATAAATTGGTGTAAAACACTGTCTTGCTTCTTGTCTAGCACTTGATATCAAAAGGTTTTTCAAATCATACCAGAATTTAAACGTATATCTAACGATATCCAAATCTTCATCATATGCTGTCAATTGTAACATGATTTCAACCAATGTTTTGAAATCATATGGTGATTTAGCAATATAAACATGCCACGTTTCTCCAGCAGTTGCAAACAATTGAGAAAATCTTTCCATTTTTTCAGGATCATCTTGACTTTCAGCAATCAATGGTTTCAAATTGATTAGTTGATCGTATAATGCCTTGATGATCTCCAAATCGACATCTTCAGCAGTTTCTGAAATGATTGTGGATAAACATGTGATGGCCATTTCGAAAGTATCATCATTCAAGATTCCTTCAAATATCAGTGAACATATGGAAGCATTATTGAGGATTTGATTCACTGGAATCTCAATGATCCAGGATTCGATACAACTTAAAACTAACTCGTTTGTTTCTTTAGAATTGGTAGCTTTAGCATCGGATATCGATGTTAAAATGTACAGCACTTGTTCAACGTTATTATGCAGTAACTGTGTTGCTCTTGTTTCGAATTCTTCATCAGTTAAAGGTGTCTTTTTGACATCCATTAATTCTTGAGGTAAAATCTTCAAAAATTCCAATAATGTATTGAGCGAACTTGGCGATAATATAGAGACAATCTCGGTAACGGCATTATCCCATTCCAAATATTGTAATGCAAAGTTTGATAATGAAATACAAAGCTGAGTAGTGATCAACTTTTGTTTATCATTATATGCAATCATTAACTGAATCAATGAATCTTTCAAAGATAATAATGAGTCTTTGGGTAATTGACTGAAATCATATTGAACTTTAGATCTAAAAGTTTGAGCAGTGAATATTTTCAGCTGTAATGAAGAGTTCTCATCACCTAAAACAGGGAATATGATTTGCCATGCTTCTTCAGATCTCTGAAAATTCATCAAAAAATCATTGGCTTGGTCCTTTATTTGTGGATCACTATTACCATAGAGCGTGTCTAACGCTTGGTTCAACTGGGTGATTATTGCTTCTGACATGTCAAATGTGAACTATACAAAGAACCTTCTTCAGATGCTATGATTAACAAGTGTCTTTAAACAAGTATTTCAATCAACTAAGACAGGGGAGACACCAAAATCAGTGAAATATTCAGTATTAAACTGACAAGACATGAAGTCAACGTCGCTAAATTTTTGATGGTTGCGTGCCCTGGTCGATCGACGCGTCGGTGTTTTAATGACTGTTTGAAATTCTTTTAACATGATAATAATATTTTAGTTAGTAAGTTGATTTGTTCACCAGACTTGCTTGACTTAGACTTATATAGCGATAGATATTACTAAGATAGAACGATTACATATTACTTGATAACGAACAACGTATCAATTGCTTCTCAAAAGACACATTCACATATAATATATCATTCATCATGTCTGGAAGACAACAACAAATTGTGATGGTTCCACCAATCAACCAAATCTTCAAGTATCTACAACAGGAAAAGAAAGTCACAATATGGCTTTACGAGCAACTAAGTTTCAGAATTACTGGTGTTATAAAAGGTTTTGATGAATTCATGAACGTCGTGATAGATGATGCTGTTGAAGTTGATGCAAAGGATACGTCAAAGCAGAGAAAATTGGGTAGAATAATGCTTAAAGGAGATAACATAACACTTATTTCATGTGCGGATTGAATTGTTGATGGGATGGAGATGAGGGTTACGGAGTGCATACAGATAGAAATGTAACATAAAAAAAGAAATGTATTAATCGAAGAAAAAAAATAATATCGTAATGATTGTGAAGTGTACGAATGAAATGAATCGAAGAAAAAAGAGTAAAAAGATCCAAGAATTAAGATCTTGTCGTCAGCACCTTTTCTAGAACTTGTGGATAGGTTTCAAAGATTTTTCTGAATCTTTCAGGGTTTTGATATTGGAAAACTTCTGGGTCTTTGGCAAGTGCAACAAAGAATGTAGTAGTACCACTGTAGATAACGCTACAAACAGTTGAAGCAATCAACAAACCAATCACTAGTGCAACAATTATCGAACCGATAACATAACCATTACTGACTGAAAAGTTACCCTCAGAGTTTTGAGCCCAAACTGGATTAGTACCAGCCAAGTAACCCAAACAAACAAGAGCTGATAAGTATCCAACGAATACTGTATACATGCTTAGTGCTTTACCAATTAAACAATCTTGAATAAGTGCATCAAGACCTTTAACACGTAAAAGTTCAAATGTTTCTCTGGCAGAGGTCATGAAACTCTTACCATACAAAGCAATATAAGAATAAGCATAACGGTTAAACCATTTGATAATGTCTCCAAACAATCCAGATATGCACTCCAAAATACAGAACGCAATGAAAAGACCAATATTACCATCTTGACGAGCAGAATGTTTACCAGCGCTGGCAAGGGCATGTAAGAATTCCACCAATGCAACAACAAGTGATCCAAAACAAATCGAACCAAACGAATAAGTCATAGCTCTCTTTAAAGCACCACTAGCTGCATTTTTGGGTTTTGGTCCAGAACCAGATAAATAATACCAAGTTCCATATATTCCAGAAATAGTAACGTGAATGACATTTCCAATCACTTGAGATATGTAACCTGAGGCAAATAATAAAAAGATACAAACACCGATGAAAGCTCCTTTATTTTTAAAGTCACCATCGTCAGAAGAACTATCTTGATCTGGACCCCATTCAACAACAGCACCAACAACAGCAACCAAGGTTAAAAGAGAAAAGACCAATGAAATCAATCCACCAATTAGTGAGATGGTCCAAGTCACTGGATAGATACGCATAACATCGATAACAATTTCAAGTACTTGAGCACTAAATGGAATTCTTTTTCTCCATAAGTAAAACATAAGACAATGTAAAAGTGCAAGTATAAGAAGAACAATACCACCAACAACAGTTTTCTTTACAAAACACACAATGCAAGCTAATAATGTTGTTGCAATATTGAAAACCAACCCTGCAATGATGAATCCTTTAGCTGAAACTCTTGCAATTACCAAACCCAAGAATGAAAGCACGGAAGCAATAACTACTATAACAAATATCAAGCCTACAACACTACCATTGAAATGGAAAGTATCTGTACTCGCATCCGAATCAGTGTTATAAGAAATCGCATTTTTCAAAGCAACACCAAAAACTGCAAAAAATGCAATCAAAACAGTAACAAAGAGAAAGATAAATGGTAGATCATTCCACTTAGGTTTTGCAACAACAAAACTATCTTCGAAATTATCAGCATGTTTCGGTTTTTCTTCCTTCAAATTAGGTGGGAGTGGACTGTTATTATTGAAATCTTCAACATTGTAGTTCTCTTGGTTGTATCGTGGTATTGAATCATTAGAATAATTAGCAGCGTAAGGTTGGTAAGGCTGTTGAAATGAAGGGTTGTATGATTGCTGAGGAGGATTCAAAAAAGGATCCTCTGCCCTGTTGGAGTCGTCAAATGGATTGGACATTATGAAATATTGAGTTACAAAATATTGATTAAGTGTATGATTAATTGATTGATTGATTGATTGATGCTATGATACAAGAACCAACCTCTACTACCCTCCTTCAACTTTCCAGAGGGATACATGAGAGCTTATATACAATGCCAAAAACAGGGCGCTCTGTATCTGAGAACTTGAGAAGGCGATGCAAAGCAAAGCGAAGCAAGCAGTGAGGCTTGGACTAGTGCGGGCTGTGCTCTGATCTATAATGCGGGCATGACTCTCATCTCGGCAGAGTCTCTTGAGTCTTGACAAGCTGTTTGCCAATTCTTGTTGAAGAGAGGTACGATGCAGCAAGTAACAGTATAGAATATTAGTGAAAGAGTCGTTGTTGTATCGCCGTCAGTCTGGTATACTGATTCTACGCTATTTGCTCTGTTTCTTGGCTGGCTACTAACAAGTCCACCCCGCATTGAGCCCTAATATGATCAATCACAAAAGTTTGAAGTAATGTCAACAACACAAACTTTTCATTTCTGCAGCTTAGTGGCAAGCCTCGTAAGCTCTGTTTGAATACTGAAACCAGCCATTTTTCAAAAAAAGCTTGTCTTTCAAACGGACAACTCTTATAAGAAGTATCCAATTCAATCTCACAAGTCTGCACATATCAAGATGTTTGAGCCAACAGTTGGCCAATCCCTTGTGATAGCCTTACTTCCATGCTACAATGAAAACAACTACACTCTTAGTATTATTATTGTATTTAGGCCAGTTTGAAGCAGAAGGATCCTCTTCTATATCAGAAAAAAAATCCATACAAGACTTTCTTGAACAATTACAACAAACGAATACAGCTTTTTTACCTGATTTATTTTTGGAAGACTCATGTAGTGTGTTAGCACTATCAGTCATTCTTCCAAAATGCTCAACTACTGAACGTTCATATCCATTGACTGACTTAGAAAAGTCCAGAGCAGCAATTGAGTTAACAAAATGTATATTCAGCAACCAACAACATTCGAAAAAGCTACCGTCAAATTGTATTAAAGTTGACTCTAAAACTCAAGATACCAATTTGATCAACAAATGCTTAGATGGGTTGGCTAAAGATCCTGTACTATGGACAACGTACTTTGGATATCTGAATACTGTTGAACAATTATGTTATTATTACAATGCTGAAAACGAGAAAGATAATATTCTTGCTGT
The DNA here is from genome assembly GCA_001661425.1 of Ogataea arabinofermentans. Classification (NCBI taxonomy): domain Eukaryota; kingdom Fungi; phylum Ascomycota; class Pichiomycetes; order Pichiales; family Pichiaceae; genus Ogataea; species Ogataea arabinofermentans. Next base: position 836,386 of record KV453848.1, read on the forward strand.
TTATGCAGATATGAGAAACAGTTTTGAAGTATTATTGGGAGTTGTTGGTGAAATGGAAATACTATTTGATAGAGGTGAACATTCTTTTATAGGGTCCATAAAATCCAGACTTTTTGAAGAACTTCAAACTTTCCAGGAAGAACTTAAAGTTCAACTTGATCAAGACTTGAAACAAGCATATTCCAAGTTTAATGATACAATTGGAAATGTTACAGCGCAAGTTGAATCCGTTAATGATGCCGTTGATGGACTGGAAACAAAAGTGGTTCATAAAGTTGACGAAATAATCTCACAAATCTCTGATACTACAGATAAGAAACTGATCGATTTCAATAAGCAGTGGGAATCAAACATGAGAGAGGTTATAAGATTGGCAAATTTGAAGAATAGAGCGTACGTTGATGATATTAATAAATATAATGATATAATGAGGACAGATCTAAAACAAAGAAATGAGAAATTGGTTGAAGAATTAGGTTCAAACATTCAATTCTTAGAAACACAATCCAATTTGATTAGCAATCAACTGAGTGAAAACAATTCTAGATTTCAAAAGATGATTGATTCATATAGTAAGTTTGATTCTAAGCTTCTAAGGTTTGCCAAGCTTCTCGGGGGCTTTCTTGGCTGCGTAGCTTTGCTTGGAATCTACTTGGTATGCTCAGCCATTGGCTTTGAACGACTAATTTGGATTATTTCCTTTCTAACAGGCGTGTACTCTGGTTTGAAAACAATGAATTTGTTTGGATTTTAGGTAGAATTCTATATAGGTAAAATATTCCATAATCAAACGAAACCCATTGAAGTAACTAATTGTAGTTTTTGTATTAACAATAAAAGGAAATTTGGGACGAGCAAGGTTACATTTTATAGCTTAGTTAATGTGAGTCTGCCAATTTCCATGCTCGGCATACCGCAATTGAATAAGACAAGTGTAGAACTGCGTTCTTAATCTGATCTTTTACTGGATTGGGTTTTTAATGTGACGTGCAAAAAGTTCAAAATTAAGCATTCGATTGAAAACTTATCGTGACGTTAAAGAGTTCAGAATTATTGCTCTTTTCACGATATCCCACAGAGTCAGTTGATCCAATTGTAGAAAACAGTATCTTCTTGGTAGCCACATAGCCCAGATATATGACAGAGAGTTATATTCATCAATTGTAGAACACAATAAAGTTCAAACAAGGATGGGCTCATGCTGTATAGCCTCTTACTATTGTCCTTATTGTTTTGAAAAATAAGCTACAAATACCGAGCAAGAGCTTGAAATTCCAGAGTTCAGCTAAGGCAGGTTTATAACGGGTGAAGTATAACTGCTAATGTAATCTCTTGATCATTGAAATATGTACCAAATGGAATGGATTCAACACAGTGGTAATTAACTTCACCATGGGTATGACTTCAATTGATATACGGTGTCAGTGGTCATATGCATATATATGAATTGATTTCTTCGATTGTGATTGATCTTGTAAGAAAGACTTCTCAAATTTAATATCCCGATTGTGGAATTTTCCAGCCAATGCCGATTAGGTGCACGAGGGTGACTTTCGCATAACGATCATAGATAATCAGCTGTAGAGTTACTTAAGTTCTTTGAATTGGATAGGCATTCAAAGATATTAGTGCACGTTCTTATAGTCATGAGACCACACTTGTGTTTCTACAACGTATTTTTGAGATGGTAAGGCGTTCGAAGGGGAACAATTGTAAAGTAACTTCAGTTCCCCTTATTTGAATTGACTAAATTGCTCGTGCAGTTGGGCTACTCCCCCGATATATTTGAACAACGCACGTCAGCCAGGCAATCACCGACAGACAGTGGCCTATTTCGAGTTACCCTCCAAGCGATGATGATAATAATGATGACTCGATACAACAGGCCTTATTTTGGTGCAATGTATGCCATTGTGATATCACCGATTTAGAAAAGCAAAATTCTCATTCTTGTTAACTGAATGAAGGAAATTCGTTCTCAAATCATAAAAGATTCACGTCATATTCAAATCAGACGCATAAGACCGAATGAATCAACGGAAGTTATCTTCATTACTCGGAAACTTTCGAGATTTGGATAACATTGTTAGTGTCAACTTTGTGAAATATTTATAGTTTAATGAAATTCGAAAAACAAAGCTTCCTCGACATGAAAGATCTCCTTGTTTATAGACAGACCGAGGGAGTGCTTAGTTCAAACAATATAAAACAAGACATTCAGAAGCTGTACAAAGCAAAGTACTCCTGGCCCACTGGGACAGCCCTGTGGCCGAGAGCTAAGCTCATTCTATATTTTTTCTAAATTTCTTCATTGACCCCTTTAATTCAGGAGACTAAGTATACCATCTAAATTTCGCAGTGACTAAACAAGCGCAAACGACCCCAGATCTTGAGGGATGGATGGCTGGATATGTCAGATGCGGTGAGAGTTACCTAATGGACATTCACTGAGCTTTAAGTGGACAAGATTTCTTCACTATCCGAGGCTAGTTTAGTTTATTTGCAAAGCATGCATGAGTCGGACCAATCAAGGCATTACTCTTTACTCTTTGCCACAAAAAAAAAACACAAATACAGATAATGTATGTAATGGTAGACAAACATGCTTTGATGGGGCAGAGGAGCTTCATCTTCAAATCAAAGGCACATTTTTAAATTAAGAAAATGGTTCCACAGACACAGCACAATTGAGCTCATTTACTCCTCCCTCTTGTAGCCTATTCCCATAGGAGACCTCTAGGTACGATTGAACTACGTTTTAAATACAAATTAAAGAGCGAATGACGTGCGATAGCAATTGGATTGAAGTGTCTATATAAATACATTAACTATCTATTGATTCATGAATCTACGTCAGTTTCCTTGGCCAGTTGTGAAGATCTCAGGAAATCTCCAAGTGTGTGTGGAGGTTGAGATTTAGTATGCCGGCCTGATAGTTCAATCTCTTTCTGCCGATTGAGAGTCAGAGGGGCATAAAACTTCCCTGGTTGTAAATTGGAAGACCGCCCGCCTCCATCTCAGCTGGAACCAAAGAAGGGGTATTCTGCAATAGCAAGCCGCACATCCTGGTACCACAGTCCCACACCCAGTGGAATTGCCAACGGCATATCAAAGTGTTTGGGCGCCCCCCCTCTATCAACCAACTAGCTCACCGCCTGAAAAAGCAAAAAAAAATCGGATTACGTTACCACGATGGCTCAAACTAGAATCAGCATACTAATTACTGCACCTATTAGATTATTTACGTAATTGATCTTGGGTTATAACAAATTCAATGTACTAGAATTGTGCAGAAAAGCCGCAACCTTATATAAAGGGGTTTTGCACATCCATGCGGCAAATCAACTAATCCGAAAAATAGGGTGCTCATCCCAATTTGGTACATCAAATCTTTATCTGAGTATTCAACACATATAAATATATGGGTCATCCGGCTGAAGTTCAGAAGAAAACCTTTCTGGTTGAAATCTCGTCTTTTTAAAGTTTTTGTGTTTTTGTAACGCTTTCCATATACTATAGCATTTGCCTTTCGATAAGCAAAGTTATATCAATCGCTAATAGGACAATCTTGAGTTCAACAAAACCGGACAAGATTCAGTTCTAAGAAATTCGCACCAAATTTCAGCGAAGCTTAACCACAATCTGAAATAGCAAGCATTCAATCAACGATACAAAGGTAGGAAGTGAAAAGGGATATACAGCTTTATATCTTCCATCTGTGTACTCACGCGCTCCCCACCCCTTTCTTGAGAAAAAGATCAATCAAATTACCGAATTGTGGCTTTTTGGACAACTTGAAGATTGAAGTTCAAAGTTTCATTTATTTATATAATCATCCAAGACCCAACTTCAACAAAAACAAATTAAGATTCCAAAATGCAAAGTTTTGTTTCACCAAATACAGCATATGAAACATCACATCACAGCACTGTTTCAAGCAGTCGTGGCATACCTACAATCAAACATACCCCACCAAATCCAGGACATGTGGAACTTGGTTCAACCATATCAGATGAGGAACGTTATATTCTGTCTGAACTTTCAATCGCTTCATTCTTGGATGATTTTTATATCCCTGAATTCAAACAGCAAATATTGTCATTGGGGGTTGATGACTCCATTTCAGCAGAGATGGAATCTTTGAGAAGCAGATACAAATCACTTTCAAGTACTACAATGAAACCCCAAGTCGCTAAAAATACGTTGAGACAATCAGTTGATTTTGAACTGGATTCACCTTCGTCATTCTTACATTCATCCATTTCTTCCGGCTCAACATTTGCTACCTCTCCGCCCGATAAGCAAGACCTTCAAGAGATGTTGTCTTATAATATAAAGACTAACGACTTTATTCCAATTGAACAACCTATGAACCTAGAGTATAGCATTAATCCGTTTTCAGAGATTGAAACTCACATTTCTACCCATTCATCACCAAATTTGTATCCTGAATTTCAATCCGATAGCAAAATGAGTTTGATACCCACTGAAACGTTGGATTTCGATGTTCCAGTGCTTGCTTCACAAATAAATAATTCACAGGATGATAGTTATAGTAGTGATGAGCAGGACACAAAATATGCTGATGATGATGATGAGGATGATGATGAAAAAGAAGAAGGAGAAGGCGAAATAGAAGAAGATGATGACGATATTGTTTACAACAATTATATCTCCGAATACGACGAAGAAGATGAAGAAGATGACAAAAACGTTGTCCCTGGAGCTGATACATCAAATAAAGATCAAAAGCCTAGCGGCAAATCAAAACCAAGATTAAGAGCTCGTTATAAGTGCACTTTTGACGGTTGTAAATACAATGGAAGCTTCCAGTCTAAAGATTACTTACGGAGACATATAAGGGAGCAACATACGCATAAAAGAGAACATAGATGTACTGGAGCTGGAGGATGGGGTTGCCAAAGGGTTTTCAAAAGACCCTATCAATTAATAAACCACTGGAAAGGTGTTAGATCATTGAGGAAATGTTCTGTGCCCGAAAGGCTACTGGGTGAACATGGTATAAAGAAGAGTGCTTCAATCATTAATGATTCAAGACCAAGAAAGAGACGGTCTGTTGACAAAACTAAAATTGAAGCCGTTTCACTCAAAGTGTAAAGTTCAAAGCTCATTTCTACTTATATATCCATACAATATTGCTTCAGTTCAATCAATACGTTTCACATAGTGTACAATTGTTTTAATTTTTCTACCTTCCAATTTCATTACCGTTCTTTTCATTTTATCTAATAATCATCGGAGTATATACTTATGTTTATCTCGTATATGTTGCTTCTTACGAACCTATTCATTTTCAACTGCGATACCCCACAATATTGGCTAGTTTTGGGAATACTTGATGTTTGAACCAAAGTATTTTTCCTACCAATTACAGTATTGCATTTTTGTTGTTTATTCTTCATTTTTAATTCCATTATCGTTGACGATACTACGCTTCTTAGTTCTTATTCACAAATACTAGTTTTACGATTATATCCACATCATCGATTGCTTTCCAAAAGTAAAAATAAACAAGTAATCCAAAGTAGCGTGACATCGTCTTCAACGGTTAAATTGATCTTGCATGGTGGTACAGTAGTGATTCGTGAATCTTTATGTAATCCTCGTGCCCCCGTTTTTGTCAGTTCCAGGCCGCGGGTTTATCAATTTCACCTGTCGTATCCGAAGATGCTTTATTGTTCCCGTCCGAGGATAGGTTTAGTATCGGCAGAAATTATTTGGAACTCTTTCCAAAACGATCGTCGGCCCACTTTCCAGCTTCTGAAAGCACCTTTATTAATATCTGCAAAATCTTTATATTATGAAGAGAGGTTGGTCGATTGGACTACCTTGACAACAAAGGTTAGGTTACATCTTATATTATATATATATATACCGCGTTGGCCGAGGGTAAGATTGACAACAACATCACACCCCTTCCAGTGGTAATTATGACCATCAATCGTAGTATCTAGAAACTGTTTAATAATTCAAAATTGAAGATCTTCACACTGCAAGATATCAGTCGCACCCGTAAGGCATTACAGAGCTACTCTTATCATTTGGTCCCCGATTAAGCATATACTTTGCAGTTCCTGCATTTACACAGGCACAATCCTGATTATGCTTCACTCCACGTTCAAAGTAATCAAAGTTGATATTCAGGTTCACCGCGATCTCTCTTCAAGCATAAAAATGTTTCCTTCTTGTTCTGAAATAGCTTTTAGGCTATTATGATATCTTTTCTAATCTATGTTATTCAAATTAGTTAAATCGAGTCATCATCTATCTTTATTGTATGCTATATATATATGCTGCCTTATCCTTAGAGGATCATATAGGTCGTTACGCTGTTTAGTGGTACTGTGATGGTCGACCTCAGACTTCAGAGTCCAGACTAGGGCTCTGTAGAGTTATCCACCTAGTTGGGTGTAAGGATGAAAATTCCTAGGCCCTTTTCATAGTCAATTATGCGGGTTTACGTAATACGTAGTAGAGATACAGTTACTATGAAAAAAGATATATACACTAAAGTCAGTGGCCGAAATGCAACTGCAAATTTACTATGTATAACTTTAGCATGGGGATACTTCCGTTGAAATTTGCTCATGAACTTTTCAAGATTCATGTGGATTGTAAACTGAGTTTAAGTTTGTACAACAAATCTTACAAATTGATATCAACATAAACGCAGGATCTTTAATTAGACTTTTTCGGAACCTTATCGAATACAAGCCACCTTCCCATGACAAAGTATTATTGTTGAAGCACATGGAATGCTATCAAAGTCTTATTAGTGAAGTTGCCGAGAAGTACCAGTCGCACAACAAAACCAACTAAGGAATAAGTCACTTTGAGTTTGAGCAAAAAGTTTGGTAGCAAGGTTAGAAAGGATAGGGAAAAGCCCCATCCTTGGTCCTTACGTTTTTTCCTTGTTATATAAATGAGACCAATTGAACTTTTTGTCATGCAGCTGAATAGAATCTTTATTGAGGTACGAGTACTGTATATATGTATATATTTTAATATATTTTGACACTTATAATGCTTTGATTCATAAAAATGGAATTTGAGTGAGCGAAGTTCGAACTAGTATACCTTCATCAATATTTAACAGATTTTTTCATACAGTATATGGAAAATGCTTCACGCAATCAATAAACTTTAATTTTTTTATCAGTTTTTACAATTGGTAAGAATGTATTGTTATCGGATGATTTTCATGAATCTTAGTTTTAGGACGAGAATTTACTTTGCACAAACTCTTTTCATTCACTATTAGTTAAAAACGGGTTAGTGACCCCACTTTAATGTAAGCTTAGTTTTACGGTCACCAATGTCTACATTAGAGAATCAAGCATATAAGATCTCATGGACAGCTGAAAGAATTTGAGTCTACAAAAATTTTGTGGCTTTGTTGAGATTGATCTTGATGAACTGGGTTAAATTATCAGATGAGATCAAGGTGCTAGAAGTTGAGTTTGAGCAAAGTATGAATTCGTTTGTTTACTTGTCTAGAAACAGATTATTGAAACACGTCACTCAGTTTGGGAGGCCAATCAATACCCCCCTGCCCCAGATCCTTGCGTGGGGATACGCATTTCACCGGCTACTAAATAAGGTTTTATTAAATAAATGTAAGTTGTGCTAGCGCGGTTTTGAAATCAAGCTCTGCCGCGATGAATCAATAGTAACAAAAGTCACAAAAAGCTTGGAAATACCAAGCAATTGGCTGACTAGATTAGATAACTTTGCATTTTGTGTTTTTATTAGCTTATAAAAATGGGCAGTCTCAAGCAAATTATTTAGATTGGAGTTTAAAGCATAGAAATGGCTGCTTTTTCAGATTAGTGCTCGTCGACAAGTTCTTCAATGCCTTGTAAGATAAAATTCGTAGTTTCAAAAGCATTTATTGATAGTTCCATATTTAGCAGTAAAGACTCAGCAAAAATTCGACTTTAAAGCACCGCCAATTACCCCGAGAGGCTAAATTCAATCTGTGTAAAATCGTCAATGTGTAGTGCTCCATGCAGCCTTTCTTGACAGTTGATATTGATTATCGATGATCATAGGATTGACTAACTGTTGACAACACCAAAGGATTGCTTTTCAGTCTTTCCAGAGATCAGATAGTAAACTCAAACCTCATTTTTCTCATTTGAGTTGTGCATAAGCTTCTACAGATTACGGAGCGGTCAGTCAGGATTTAGTAATATTTATGTTTGGTTCGTAGATGCAAGAGAATAATGCAAAAATTCCGTGAGAACCTTCTCCAAAACTCTTGCAACTCTTCAGATGGCAGTGAATCAGAGTTTCAGAAAGATCTCCCTCGAGTTGAAATCCAAAATGCTTCAATAATAGAAGATTGCTTTAATCTTCCGATATTTTTAGCTGCAAAATTTGATAGGAGGAGACGACTTTCAAAATTGGAGGTAGATTAGAAAATTTTATTTCCATGAATCACCCACATACAGCAATACACTGCTCAACCAAAGAACCGAATCTTTTGATATCATGATGACGCATCGTTTTACAGCTTCTTCGCCCCAAATTGTTATTAAGGTTTTGAGTACTGGTTTTCCTTTTTTATTCTTGTAATGATGTCCGCAAAAAAGTTGGCAACTGGCCACGATACTAATATTCAGGGATATCTACATATGCATGTCATTTTCAGTCACTAACTTTCATATATGGGTACCCCCTGCCAGAAGCTCAAGCAGAATACTTCTAATTACAATTTTGAATATAAGTAGATCAATTTTCACGAGCGCAAAAAAATACAAAGAATTGCTACAGGTACTGCTCGAGATCCTGAAGAGTTAACGAGTGTTGCTGAAAAAAATATCAATTGATTTGCAAGCACCAAATTGCCGGCAATAAGCACTAAGGCTGTGAATTTACCGGACAATTTGAACTATTGCATATAGTTTACAAAATGATCATTGTAAAATACTGCATAAAAATAAGAAAACAATAGGTCTCAGTTCAAACTGGCGAGACAACTTTATATATAAGCCTCAACGCGTCAGCGACAATAAGCCGCATACAGCTACCTTACTGTGGCACTTACTCCCAAATGGTGGTCTGTTGCTTAAAAAAACCAAGTCTTACGGAAAGGCATAGCAGTAGGTTGAAAAATGCAGCCTATAGCTCAGATCGAATTTTTCACATCGTATAATATGTTTGTACTGGAGTAAACTCGAACGATTTTTGACTATTGAGAAGATAGTAACATTAGATTTCAAATGGCAGTGCATGTCATACACATAGTCAGATAACTATCTCCAGCCAAAACTGAAAACCCTTGTACGAATGCCTTGTGTGTTAATTGTTATTAGTTCTGCAAGGGAACTATATATATGTTACAATTTAATGTATTTACTATTTCACGCTTAAAGACCACATTTTTACTTCGTAACTCCTCTCTATTGTCCAACTAAGCTATTATTTGTTTCGACGGTATACATGCTTCTCCCCCTTAAGGAGCGAGAACAACCACTTACCATTGATCACAAAAGCGTTTGAAGCTTTAACGAGTGAAAATAGAAAACTTCTCCACCGGCAAAAATATCATCAGATGTTGCGGTGGTCTGCCTATCAGTGAAAATGTTCTTCCATGTTGTAGTTCTCTCTCTGGGTACAGTTTCTATTGTGGGCAACTTTCGTATCAGCAATCCTTGCGACTGACGGATAGAGTTTTCTGTTCAGGGCTTTCATTTAACACTCTCCTATTGCATATTGAACCATTGCAGCCAATATTGAAAATTACAGTGTGGGACCCCCCATGTGAGGGTAGTCATGCATATTACCTGCTAAAAGATAGCTGCATGAAAAAAAATATTTACTTCGAGGATCCAAGGATTCGAGGATCTGTTCTAGTCACACCAATCTGCTTTGCCTTCAGTAACTACTGGCAGTATGTATCAGGGTGGAGCAAACCAGCTGGTTAGAGATAAAAAAATCGGTCACGTGAACGCAATCTGGGTTGTAATTTGGTCTCAAAATCACCAACCAAAACATAATTATGTAAGGGCATAGCAGAACACTAACATTATATTTTTATAATTACGTATTCCTCAAATTTTAGAGTTTTATACAGGGCGGGAATTCTTGATAAGGTTGGTGATTGGAAAAAGTCACCTCAAATACTTGGTTTGCTCCACCCTGGTACGTATACGTTTTTTTTGAAAGGTACTTGACCTACCTTAAAACTCGATCATACCTTTGCCAGCCGTTACAACTTACAAAGGTAGAATAATACCGAGTTTACAACCAGGTGCGTTGGAGGGTAGAATTAAGTTCGGATCAGCGACTTTTCATAAGATCCAATAGTTGCAGATTGGAGGAAAAAATGAATGCATTGCCCAAAATCGTAATGCAAGACATTGCGGCTTGCTTCAATCAATAGCGACAATAAACCCAGAAACTGGTATGTTTAAAGTTCAGGGATACTGTCTGCTAGCCATATCTACCTGAAAAAATAATATACCGAAGCCCCGATTGAGAACCATTTAATGATTCCAATTCTTCAATCCTTCCGACTGTATGTATAATTTGTTTGAAAAGTCGCACCACCTAGAAAGGATCCCACTAGATTGATAGTGTGTTTCATAGTGTTTCATAATGTTTCACAATGTATCAAGAGTAAAACAACACCATCCAAAAGTTTTTTCCACAAATATTTGTCTTACAAAGTGTTACACAGAGAAGTGACCTTCCCGGAGCTAAATGGGATTTCTCGAACTAATACGGGGACGTCTTTATAGTGCTGAAAATATTATAGTTCAAACTGTGCGAGTGTAAAAGTTTTGTGGCGATTTGCGGTTACTTCAAGGCAGCAGTATTTTCACTTGAAGCTTAACCGCTTTTTCATCATTAATGCAGCAACTCTGAAATCAATACTTTCTCTTAGCCGTTGGTTAGTGTAAAGAAGTATGAGAATAATCTCCGTCTTCATTATAATAGAAAAAGCCCAAAAACTGTGCAACACATGAGATGAGAAGAGCGGCGGGTGCAAAAAGTAGTGCGGCCCGCCAATCGCGCGACCTCTTGGAATGGAGAGATCAGCACAATGCTACCGGGTTTCTCTGCTTGTAAGTTGGTGCATAGAACATGCTTCACCCGCATAGAGCTGCAGGTCAGGAATGCTACTACAGAGAAGAATTTAATGCAGTAGAATTAGGTTGCCGTTGTGACGTTCAGTGTTGGCCTCTTTGCAACTGCTTTCACAACCACCAACTTTTGCTTAAACTCTTCATCTTCCTTTCTACTTTGGGAAACATACGTATCGAATAATGTTTAATCATCTTGTCCTGATACAACTTATATAGACCAGTCTTTCCTCGTTCTCCTACCTTGAGTTGTTTGAAGCAAAAAAAAAAAGAGAGATCTTTTACGTTTTTAGACTGTCGTTCTACATTTCCAACATTCCGCACCGAATCAAAGCAGCTAACTACTACATTGCCAATTGTATCTTTGAACATCACTTATCAGAAAGTGTATCTCTATATATACCTCTTCTGCCCCTTCCACACTTCCTCCTTATAGTCCCACACTTGTTTGACAACCTTCACTTCTTTTCAATTCTTTTCTACTGATAAGATACATTCATTCAATGTCATCATCTGCATCAACCCTACAACAGTCCTTCGAACGATCATCATCAAAAGTGATAACGGAGAATAGGTCACCAGTTTCTCCACAGCTTCCCCGAAACTCTCTTGGGCTCACATCTTCCGGTCATCTTTACTTGCCTTCCCCAGTGGGATCAATCTATCCAGTGCCAAACCTGCCTCTCAACTCTCATGGCTTACAGCTTGAAGAGCGTCCCTTGCTCCCACATTCTCAACCAAGGTTGCTACTAAACGTTTCTTCTTCGCCTCCAAACTCAAATCAATTAGGTGATCCATATCCATCTCCACGTCTAAACAGGTATCTATCTTACCCCCAACCACAACACGAAAAACCAAACCCTGTTGAAATTGGCTCCATGTTAGCTCCTTTTCCATCAACAAACCAATATCAAGCTCCAAAGGCTCATTCTATATCCACATACTCTGCTTCATCTTCTGGATATCAGCAAATGAAAGTTTCTCAGCCACAACCGTTCACCTATCCTGCTCCCGCTCAACGCTACCCAACCGCTTCATCAGTTTCACCTGCAAGTGATTATTCCATTGTTTCTCCTCCATCTACTACTAACCAAAATGAAGCAAATAAAAGAAAACGACGAAAAGCACATGAAGTTGAGAGATTATACAAGTGCAACTTTGAATCATGTTCAAAATCATACGGTACCTTGAATCACTTAAATTCTCATATCATACTACAAAATCATGGCCAAAAGAGAATGCCATCAGAATTCAGAGATTTGAGAGAGGAACTTAAAAGAAAACGGAAAATTGAAAAGGCAAGAGCTAGGCTGACAGGAAGAGGTATCTATCGTCATTCTCCACATAATTATCAGTATGATGATGATTCTTACGAATACCATTCTGAAGAAGAGTCACAACAACGGTCTGCTAGTAATGAAAGCCACTTTAATATTGCTCCGTCATCGATTGTTCCACCGTTATCTCACTATAGGAAGTTTACAAGACCTGGTCCTGAAAATCAATTTCAGCTACGATCTGATCATGATAACCACGTGCAATTGAATCCCTCACAACCACATCATCGTTATCATCAATATCACCATCAGCCATTATTTTCTCATCACCAACAACAACAGGAACTACAGCTACACGACCAACAGTATCATCAACAGCAGCAGCAACAACAACAATTGCTGCAACAGAATCAGTATCAGCACCAGCATCAAAATCAGCATCAAAATCAGCATCAGCCTCCAATGTATAAACCATATCAGTCGCAATCACCGTCTCAATCACTACCACAACATCAATCCCGTTACTTCTATGCCCGTGAGCAACGTGAAGGATATTATCGTGGTGCAAGTCATTTACCTCCTTTACAAGTAAAAGCACAACATCCAGAACCATTTCAACAAGGCAATTTGATTCATTATTACTGAACTACGAAGATCGATCATTAACAGAGCAAGAACTCTGTATGGGTACATATTTTTTTTAGTGAGTGGAGGAGTTTTCATAATTTGCTACTAATTTCGAAGAGGGTTTATGTCCTCTAATTTTACCCCATGGAATGTCATATTTAGTATATTTTTCTTAGTTTACTTATTTATTTTTTGTTTTATTTGGGTTTTGTTGTTTTTTCTCCTTTTTAGTTGTTTATTCAGCTCTACAGTTTTTAGTCAAGGTGTGACATTTCACCAAATTGTGTTCAACAAGCCTTTTCTCATTTTCGGTCTCTTTAAATAATACATCCAATCGTGCATGCATAACTAAATCATACTACAAAATTAAAGTTTTCCAGCACCCTTTAAACAGTTCTGCAGCTTTTTTCTCTTTTTGGGGGGAGGGGTTGGAGGAATATAGGGGGTGGGTGGGAAGATATATATTTCTGACAGGAGAGCAGAATCTTTGAATAATCTTCCTTTACGAGGATACGGCTAACCAACACAAACGCAAAGACAACCCAACCCACTTCGTTTCCCTTGCTCGCGATTATCTCATTTTACGATGTGAGAAGCACGGGATTGAAAGATTTGGCTCTGTGAAGCAGCCGCTGGCAATGATGTTGGTTTCATACATGACATACGTGCAAGTTCAATGCGCTCAGATTTGTTGTCTAAGAGAAATGCTGTACACATGGGCTATCTTTAAAAGATTTCATAAGTGTTACTACATAATATTGTGACTGTTATATTTTAAATATTGTTATTAACAACAATAAACATCGTGCGTACGAGATCTGCTGATATCTAATAATATTAGTAGCATTTCAGTGATGTGGAAGACGCTATGCGCAGTGTTGCATTAGGTTTACCCACGGTTGACCGACCGGCGGAAAGGCCGAGGAATCGTAATCAACCCGTAAGATTATCCGCAGCGGGGGACACTGTCTAACTGTAAGCTTAACCTATATTTTGCTCATATTCATCCAGCTGGAAATCTTAACGAAATCCTGCAAGGCTCAAATGAGACTAAGCTAAATGCATGCGGGGCCGCACACCCTGTCTAAGTGTTATAATAAGCCATGAACGATCTTACTGATAAATCAAACAAGCTGAAAAGTTAGCTGAGTTTAGTATGTTTTATGATCTATATATATGTACATTGTGCTATAAAAGTTAATGCATCACAACAACCCAGTAAGATATAGCTTGACCCTTCACATTTGTCAATCAACTGAACTTCAAATCACAGCAGCCAACTCTTCTGTTTTGGTAACAATTTTAGCAATTCTTTCATCGTCACAATATATATCCCCATCCTTGATCTTCAAAACTATGTTCTTATAAAGTATTCTGATCTCATCTGTTTTCAATACTTCAACACTCAAGACACACAAAGAATTATTAAAGCTATCACTGCTGGGCTGTTGTTGCACATTTGAGTCTTGGATGTCAACTAAGCTGATATTTTCCTTAATAATATCATTTAATCTGAGATCGTCCTGCAATTCCAAAACGTTTTCCTCCTCATTTTCTTCAGACTTTGGCGCACCGTTGTTAGCCTGTTGCTCTTCCATTGTGGCACTAGATCCCGTTGTAGTGGAAATTTCATGATTCAATAAGTTTCTGATTAGGTTGTTCAACAAACACCAACTTCTTATTGTCGACACAAATTTGACAAGCTTATCTAGTCTGTTGAATTTGATCTTATAGAGCTTGATAAACTCACAACCAACAAGGAAGTTGAGTTTCAGCTTTTTTGTGGCATTTAGTTCTCCAGAAATTCTCAACTCTTTATAATGCCCCGCATTGATACATTTATAAAATTCATCTAGCTTGTCATCATAACCAGCAATATCGTAGTTCAAAAACTCATTGCTTTCAGTGATCACTTCGTAGTCTGTTAAACCTAACTCTATCAACAGATCTTCAGGAATCCATATGTTTGGGCAGAACTCCAAAACGAGAAGGTTTAAGTTAGATATCAAAGCAGAATCCTGCTTATTGATCAACCATTCTCCGTTTTCAAACCACTTCATCTTTACTTCATCTTTGAGACCATTATTTGAAGAGCTTGAGCCAGCATTGTTGGCTGATCCAGTCAGAGACTCACTATCCAAGAGGTCATTATCTAGTTTGTTGTTTTCAGTTATCTTGAAATGAATTAAGTATGGATGCAGGCTCTGATTTGTCTTGATTTGCTTTGTATCAAAAATATACCTATTAATAAATCTATTATCCTCCCATATTTTCAAGAACAATCCAATTCTAACTTGTTGATTCATTAAAACCCTTCCCAAACCATAATAGCCTTCTTGCAAGTCTTTAATTTTTTCGTCATGTGTTAACACTGTCGATCTTTCAGTTACGCTCGCTGGAATATTTAACGTGTAATCATACACTTGCAAAAGATTATATGCCAGAAGATTGAAAAGATTGAATAAATCATATGGTGCACTCAAAGAAAGTCTATCGAATTGACTCAAAATCCGCAAGTTTCTATTAAATTGATCCAACGTTTTGGATTGAAGATTTCTCAATAAAATGTTCTCGACTTTTTGAAACTCCCCGTAACCTTCCAGAAAATCATAAGTTATTTCATCTATTGGTTGAACTTTAACTGCACTTGACAACGAGACGTTATGAACTGAATCATTTTGGAAATCAATATCAAGAAGTAGGATTTTTCCACTCAATGATAGTCTATCAATGATCTGCACGTTGGTATCATTCTTGCCCATGGGCGTACCAGCATTACTTGTTGTGCTTCCATACGAGTATATCATGTTGTTACTCGAGCTATTTTCATTCACTGTAAGTGTATCATCAAATGTCTCAAATCCGTATATGTTTGAAAGACGTTTTATACCTTCAACGGTTACCTTTCCCGGTCTCTTGAGTAAGATGTCTGAAATCTTAGAGAGAGGTGCTATAAGTTCTGGGTCGACAGTTGGCATTATTCCAATTACTATTATATCTCTCAATTGAATTGATGGCTGTAACAAATATCAAAAAATATCTTTTAATAAAACTAGATGCAGCTGATTGTTAGACCCATTGAGGTCAGGGACCTAAATAAACATGCACGCGGGATGTCTCGAACAAAGGCGTGGAAAAAAACCAAAAATCTACGTGCTTACATAATATCATATCTGTAAAGCTTGAAGCTATTTGGGTACTCATCACTACAGTTTGATCACTCTTTTGCTAAAGATAATTAAAATATTTAAGTTTTTATGGTCATTAAAATATATAAGTTTGGATATCAATTTGTAGAAAAGTGCAATAAAATCATTAATGATCACAATTCGTCATGCTTGATATCAGAGTGTGTGGTTGTAGCTGAAGTTTCAGAAGTAGCAGAGATGGATTCAGTTGCTGTTTCTTCTTCAGATGCTGTGGCTTGAGATGCAGATGAGATGGCACTTGATGCTAATTTCTTTTCCTCCTTTTCTTTACGTTTCAAGTACTTGTTTAATCTATCTTTCAAGCCTTGAATTCTGGTATGATGCACGCTTTTCAAAGAGGAATGGATTGATTTCAATTCCTTAAGTTCATCTAAGATTGTTTCTCTCAAGTTGTATAAGAGTTCTTTTGAAGTACTGCCAAATTGGGCTCTGTCATTCTTGAAAGTTTCAAACAATTCCAAAAATTCGTTGATTTTTTCAATGTGAGAGTTAATGTCAGAATCACTTATTTGAGGAACTGTAACCTTCACTTTTTTATTAGCCTCTTCAAAATCTAGATTGTTTTCCTCGTATTTAGTTTGAATATCTAGAGCATCCTCTCTCATTGTAATGACAAAGTCTTGTAAGTTGTAAATAGTCTCAGTTGATGTATTATAGAGTCTTTCAAACTCACCAAAGTCTAATAAGGTATCTGATAGGTTGACATAGGTTTCAATTTTGATTCTATGAACTCTGACTTCGTCGTATTTCTCTTGCACCTCCTTTGTTGTTGCACTGGAAGCATCATAGTCTAACCAGTCCAAGTACTCTGTCAATAGAGCTTGCGCAGCACTAATAAGTGATGGTGGACCATTAGCAACCACTTCTTCGTCCTCCAAGTATGCTCTCAAATCATACAACGAAGCTTCCAACTTATTTATGGTTTCTTCA
This sequence comes from Ogataea arabinofermentans, assembly GCA_001661425.1. Taxonomy (NCBI): domain Eukaryota; kingdom Fungi; phylum Ascomycota; class Pichiomycetes; order Pichiales; family Pichiaceae; genus Ogataea; species Ogataea arabinofermentans. The sequence continues at coordinate 853,540 of KV453848.1, forward strand.
TGCAATTGTCTTTCTTTGTCATGTTTTGTCAAGTCTCTCAATCTATTGATCGAAGTTTGCTTGGTAGCCGTACCCATTGGTCTATAAAACGTATATTTTGGCTTTGCGTTCAACACAGTTCTCTTTGGTTTGACTTCTTCAACTTCTTCACCTTTAACTGGTTCCTTTGGTTCAGGATAACATAACACACTAACTGACTTCAAATCGAAAATTCTGCTTTCAGATAGCTCGAAGTTAGCGGAATAATTAACACCGCCTGGGCATGAAGACTCATTCAAACCTTTTGGGCTTTGGAAACTGAACGATTTGAATGATTGGCCATCTTCAAATAACTCAACTTCGAAGCCTTTAATAGACTTCAAATCCTTTAATTCTATAGCAGTTCTGTTGTTGATTGAAGTTGAGCCCTTTGGGACGACAACATCTTGGGAAGGCTTCTTTTGATTACCTTCTTCGAAGTATTTGATTTCATAAGATGATAGTGAATGTTCGATTATGTTCATTTGTTTTGTTCTAAACATTCCTGATAGGGCCAAGCCCCTCAACGTGGCACCTAAAACGTGTGCTTCATCAGCATTGACATTCTTAGAAATCATATCTTCGGATCCTAAATAGGTGACTAGGTGTTTTTGTACAATTGGGACACGGGTGGATCCACCAGCTAAGATGACGGATGAAATGTTTTTCAAATCAAAGTCACCAATTGCATCAATTAAAGGTTTGGTGAAACGGTGAATATTACTTCCAATGTATTCCTCAAACTCCTCACGAGTAACGACAGTTTTGAAGTCAATATCATCATAAAATGATTCAATGGAAACTTTGGTCTCAGAGTTTGCACTAAGAACAAGCTTTGCCTTATCTGCGGCTTGCCATAAACGATTCATAGCTCTTCCATTGGATGAAAGTTTGGACATTTTAACATTTTTATGCTCTGATAGGAATTTGGCTTCAAGAATGTCTTTAATTGATTCAGTGAACAAGTGACCTCCCAAAGTTTCATCATAACCATAACCTTCGTTTTCAACTTGCAAAGTACCGTTTATACTGGATAGAGAAACAAGGGTAGCTTTAGTAGATCCTGCACCCATATCATAAATCAAATGGTATTGTTTCGTCTCGTTGAACTCTCTAGTTGATGCATAGTTCAATGCAACTGCCAAGCCATCATCAACTAAAGCGACAACGTTCAACCCTGCGATTTCTGCAGCATCCTTAATAGCTAATCTTTGACTTTGTGTGAAGAAGGATGGAACAGTGATGACAACATCGGTAACCAAACTTGACTTGGATCCAGTGGATATATCCCAATGCTGTTCAGCTCTAGCTTTAGTCTCTTCAAATGTCATGGCCAGTAATTCTTCAACCGGATATGTAGTACCTGCAACCTTAAATGCAATTGAGTTTCTACTGTTCTTTGATTCAACTAAGTCAACAGAAGGATGTGTGCTGAGGTATTTGACAGCTTCAGTACTACCGACAGATTTTCCAATGATTGATTTCAGATGCAAAAGACATGAGCTAGGATTTCTAACACAAGAACTTAAAGCATGGGAACCAAAATTTCTTTGGACCTCATCCTTTGATCCAGGAACCGTGGTAATTGCTAAACCAGACATATCTTTTCTCTTGGTATCAGCAGTCAAAATTATGTCAAAGGGAACACCTGGGGCCACCAAAACTGCCTTGGTGAACTCTTGACCATAGTCAATAGATAACAAAGCACCAAGAACATGTAGCAGCAGAAATGAAAATACGCTTAAAACAAATGCAGGCCTCATTTTATCAAATTGATCAACAACTTCCTAACACGATATGTATTCCAGATAAGACTAGACAAATTTAACCACCAACTTCAGATCATCTAGATGGAAAGACACCGAAAAATCACACGTTGAGGACAACAAACCGGCCAAAATAATCGACGCGTCGATCTGACAACACATCCCAGTTTTGCGGGTGCCATTTCCCAAAGCAAAAAATTTGAAGAGTGTCCGAGGCCTTGCTAAGGGAGTAAGCTATTTGCCTTGTTCTTGAATAGATTTATCATTGATTGCGATTAACGTCGAGTTATCAAGCTTTATTATACGAACTTTGTGGAAAAATATCAATTGCAATGTTCAGTAAGTATTCCACCTTTTACCGTGCCTTTCAGCACACTAATATAAAAAATAAAAAAACACACAATACTAACCTGTTAATCACAATTTCATTATAGACGAAAGACGAGCCGCAAATAGAGCTGCTCTGAATACTTCGGATAATAAGCCAGCAGAATCCTCTGGACCCAAAAAGGTGAGCTCGAACACACTTCCAACTATGCCAAGCTCAGGTACTTCAGGATTGCCGAGGTATCCAAAAAATAGTGACACATCAAACAGCTCGTACAATAGAAGAGATCATGGTAGACCAAGAGAGAGTAATGGATATAAGAGGGACACAGATTCATCTCATGACCATCAAAAATTCATACCGAAGTATGATAATCACAATAGAGACCGTTATAGATCAGATGATAGGGGTTATAGAGACAATAGATACGATCGAGACCGCAGAGACAACAGAGATAATAGATATCAAAGAGATCATAAAGACAACAGAGACAACCGAGACTCGAGAGATAATAGGTATAATAATGGATATAGAAACGATAGATCAGATCAAGGAAGAAGAGTTGGAAGAGAAAGACCTCAGGGATCAGCACAGCGATCAAATGTTGTTCCTCTTGATAAAATAAAGGTGGAAAATTCTATGTGGGATAAAGCACCTGAAGGATACGAAGGATATTCAGCAGCTTTAGCTAAATCATGTGGTTTGTTCCCTATTCCGGGCGCAACAGCAAAGAATCTGGATATTGAACAAGTCAAGAGAATTTTGAACCGGAACCAAAAATTCAGAGCTTTATCGTTAGAAGATTCACAATTGACCCCATTAGACTCTAGAATCTCGAAAACTTTGATTATCAGTGGTGTTGATTTCAATGTTGTGGAGCCGGAAAAAATACAAAAATACTTCCAAAACTTTTTGATATCTACAATCATACCAGGTGTTAATTATGAAGATCACTCAGTTGATATTAGACTCAGTAATAAACCTGATAAAGCCATTCTTGAAGCAAGTAAGTCAATTGTTGCAACAACGTTATTGGCTTTGAATAACACTGAGATTCCAGAACTTGAAGTTTCTTTGAATATTGAAAGACCAAACGAATATATTGTCTTCAATTCACCTGCAAGTTCTGATGGAGATAATGGTGATGAAGTATATGATGATATAATAGAGAGCTCCAATTTGTATACTTTGACCAATATACCGTTTGATACCAGTAGGGAAGATGTTATTGAGATACTGTCGAAGTATGGTACTCTTCGCTCACTTTCAATCGTGATGGATAAATTAACTTATGAAACTAGAGGTATTGGATTCTTTGAGTATAAGTCGCTAAATGTCAGTACTGAAGAGATGGTTGATTCTGTCAATCAAGAAGAACTGGATACGAATAGATTGAAATGTTTCAGAGCTTGTGAAAATAAGTCTTGTGGATATGAACAATCGATCAAGCTAAGTGCTGGACTTTTACTTGACGTTGTTAACTCTCCAAACCATAAAGTTTCAAAGCATAAAACTACCAAAGCTTTACAATTTATCAATTGTTTCACGCTTGACGATCTAACTAACGAAACAAAATTGAAGGGACTACAAGATTCATTTCAAACAGAATGTGAAACATTCGGTAAGATTGAAAAGTTTTTCATTCCAAAACCTGCTGCTGGTTTCAAGCTTGGAGTTGATGAACTCAAACCTGAATATGGGAGAGCATACGTCAAATTCGAGGATAAGAACGATGCAACAGCATGTTTGAATGGTCTTGCTGGTAGATATTTTAATGGGAGATTAGTTATTGCTGGTTACATAGATGACGAAGATTTTGATTTGGGTATCTTTTAATGATGTCTCCCCCTTTGTGTACTATTATATATTCTGATACTAAAAATAAAGAAACGAAAAACAGAAATACATAAAATACCTAATAGCGTAAATAATCGACATGGTCAGCTTCTATTACGACCAGTAATATCATATTCATCAATTTGGTCATCGATTGATGGATCCCAAGTATGTCTAACCACCAAATCATACAAGTCTGTTGGAATTGCCTTAACAAAACTCATTGACAATTTAACGACTTTTTTAGCTTCAAGTTTTGGAAATTCTCTCAATAGAGTCATTGGGTTTTTGGAAGCGAGTAAATCTTCCCTAATTAAGATGACTTGTGATATTATGAAGAAAATGTTGAGATGAACTCCATAACTGAATAGGAAATCCCAAAGTTCTAAAACTTCAGATAATGGGGGTGTACATGCACCTAATGTCAATACAGAAGGTAACGCATATATTTTAGCACTCAGCATCTTTGACTTCAAATGATTAAATAACTTGGAATCAACAAGCTCCAATATTATATCCACTAATTTGACACCGTTAAGCACACCAGATAAGTTGGGAGTTACATACATTGGAATTATCTTCGTTAGGAGTCTTTTGAATAAACAGAATGCTTCAGGTTCACTTTTTGAAATGTATGCAATTGGAGCTAAAAGGATATTCATACCTTGAACGTAAGGTGAAAGATTGCTGTTATTAGGATGTATCAGCTCAATTTCGTTAGCATATGAATTTAGTATTCTTATGAGCAAACCATTTGAAACCTTATCACTAAAAGTTTGATCTTTTTTGAAAGTTCTGAACGCATCGTTATGTATCTTGGTGAAGGAATTGGATTCACCGTGTTGTACTAGTGATACATAATAATCTGTCTCTATTGGTTCAGCTCGAAGTAGAATAGACCAAACGTAAACTCTATAAGGGCAACTCTCATCTCCATTTCTAGGAAGTCCTTCACATAATATACTGTAGCGTAGTTGACTCAAGCTTGAAAGTATGACTGTTTGATCACTTTCCAAAAATCGTTCTATTGAGTCCTTTTTACGTCCTTTTCGTTCAACTGATGATAGAGTTGAAGCTTTACGGTTTAATAACCTATGTGATGATGTCGAAGTGCGCATCTTAGAATGCGATGACTTTCTGCTCAAGTCTCTCTTGTGTTCCATTGTTCGGTTTATAATCTATGAATGATTTATATATCACTTCAATATATTTGTTTGTGATATTCATGAATACATGATTGATTGTTTACTGTTTACATTTCAAAATAGGTAGTCGTGAGTGAGCGAATCAAGCTGCGGCTCAGATTCGTATCTTTTACTGTTTTCAATTATTGATAGAGTATATGCGCAGAACAACGACTAAATGATATATATAACAGTATGAACGAAAGAAAAAAGTACAAGACTAGGTAGAAAATCAAACATATGAATCATGAAAATATATGTTGGGAAACAAATCATCTAATTCATCTATATATATTTATATATATTTGTGTCTGTTTTTGTTTTTGTTTTTTGGTCTGAGGACAATTATAAGACGAAACAACTTTTATTGCTTATTCTTCCTCAACGGCTGATGCCAACGTAAGTATTTCATAAAAGGAGAATGGAACATATGCATAACCTTCACCTTCAAAGAACTTTGACATTGCTTCAACCCAATGTAATCTTAAAGAATGCAACATTGCAGAAGTACCTTCCATAACAACCAATATACAAACCGTCAATACAAACCACATACCGAATAAAAAGTAAACCATCAATGATCCAACATAACCATTAGTTTCAAATGATACAAACGAATTTGAAATCGTCATGTCCCATAACACAGCAGATAATTGATTATGTGCTAATGATAAAGCCCATAAACGTAAATATGAAGCGGTATGTGACACACAATTCAAACAAAATTCAATTGTATGAATCACTTGATGAATCATTATATCACCGAAATTGAATTCATGGTGATCATCTTCATCAACATCTTGAATCATGAAGAAATCATCACTTATTGAATTTTCCGATTGTGAGGCTAAATCTTCTTCACTTTGTAATTGAACCGCTTGATGATGATCATGTAAATCATTGTAACCTAATTCAATTGATTTACTGTTAAGTTTCTTCAAAGTTAATGGTTTATATAATAATAACCATGGAACACAAACTAATGCAATTAAAACCAAAATAATTTGTACAAATGCTTGACCTGGATATAATTGTTCTTCAATAGTACCTGGTGATAAAAACATGTTAATCAACATATTTAATAATCCAGGTGCTGGTTTATCTATTTTAATCCAATCAACAGTCCATTTATAAATGATTGTAATTGATAAATAACCAAAAATACTTTGCATGAATAATAATCCAGGAATGAAATTACCAATGACATCAACTCTAGATTTGAAAAATTTGTAATTGACAAGTGAAAAATAAAATGAATATGTCATATGAGAGAAACCCATTAAAATTGAAAGTTTCATCTTATAAGAATTAGAAAATAATAAATTATTTTCAGATCCATGCCATGCATAATCTATACCAATTGGATAAACACCAGTTTGAGAAGCTGATATACTATCACCTTCTTTAAAATCAGATGGCCATTTCCAACCAGAATTGAAAACAGTTAATGCTTTAGAGAAAATATCATTGTATAAGAACCCTGTATAAATTGAAAATATTCCCATCAATAATAAAATATAACGACCTGTATATGCCATATCAAAGATTTCATCTCTATTCTTCATTGCACCTATAGATTTTTCCTTCAAGACTAATATCAATGCTGCTAAAAATAGAATAAAACCATGACCAACATCACCAAACATGATGGCAAACATGAATGGGAATGTAACAATCGTGGCCAAACCAGGGTTCACCTCTTGATATGTAGCAATTCCATAAGCGTCAATAATTGATTGATAAGCTTCTGTAAATTTATTTGTTTTATGGAAAGTAGGTGGAGTCTTTGTTGTATTTATTACGTTAACAACAGAATTGATATCAGTTCCTGAACTTTCAGTCACATCTCTTAAAGCGTTTTTGATTAATCCTAAATCATTCTTAGGTATCCAACCTTCAGAGATTAAACATCTTCTAGTTTGATCATAATTGAAAAGGTTCAACACAGTGTAAATTGATTTTTCTTTGGTTATTTCAATCTTCCATCTTTCAATATCCAATGCTATCTCTTTCAATTCTACAGATAGTCTTTCACGAGTATGATCCAACACCTCACTCAAATCCGAGATTTTAGAATTAACTTCATCTAATTGTGTCTTGAAAATTTCATAATTGCTATCAACTTCGAATATTTTCCCATCTAATGATTCAACTATTTTTTTAGAACGTTTGATCAAATTCTCACCATGAGTGAAAATCAAGAAAATATATTTCTCTTCAACTTCACCAGTTTTTGAATTAAGAAGTGGTTCTTCAAATGGTACATAGTTGATGTACAGATTACCTCTTAAAACTCTCCATAAAATTTTTTGTAAAATTAAAAATTTACTACTTTCAATTGTACCACTAATGAAGTTCATTGTTGAGCCCATGATATTCAGCTCATTTCTACCTGTTGTTTCAACTTCATTACGTGATAAATTATTTCCAAACCCACTTTCAATCATTGTTTCTTCACTTAATAAACCTTCAGATTCATCAAGTGAATTTCTTATTTGATTTATTCCTGAGTTTTCATCTGCCAATTCCAAACTTAATTTACCATCAAAAAATCTTCTAGTTCCTTGTAAAACGGCTCTATATTCTATTAAATTTTCTTTTCTTTCAATAAGATTGTTATAAGTATCATCCATCAATCTAATGTTTTGTTCATATTGATCAATGACAACTACCAAATCATCCAATTGAGATTCAGAAAGTCCTCTATTTGATGCACCTCTTATTTCAGTTGTAGATGGTACAATCATATGATCGAACGATGTAACAGGTATTGAAACTTCTTGTTTTTTAATCACTGATTCTAAATATCTCAATTGTCTTTGAGTATTATCGAATTTTCTAGTTTCTTTAACAAATGACCTCTGGAATGCATTGATATTTTTATTCATATCTCTGAATTGAACATTTCCTAGCTCTCCTAAAACAGAAACACAGTTTCTAGATATTTCAGAAGAGATGTAAAATTGAACAAGTATCATTTCCGCTGAACGGAAAATAGCCTCCTCCGAACTCATGTTGTGTTTGAATTCTTTAATCTTCCTCGAGAGTATGTTTGTTACCTCAATGTAAGTTATATGTAAGACAGATAATCAATTCTGCAAAAAAAGGATCGGGGAAACGTTGAAAAATGAAAATTGTTTCAAGTGGTTCTAACCGGTTGAGTAGAGTAATAAGTGGATATGAAAATTGATGTGAAATTGCAAGCCAGCAAGACAAAAAAAAAGATAATTCTTATAAGTTAAGTAACAACCTCTATGTACGAAGTTATGAATGTATGTACTTGTCTCTATTCTAGCTGTAATGAACGGTTCAACAAGCACAAGCTTGCCTATCTCTTGTATAAAGACGAGATANGATCGGAATTTAACAACGCATTAACTTTCCGTGTTAATTAACGGGTTTGCTGAGGTAATCAGCACGAGTTTCCCCGGTGAGACTGATGTTCCACCGGGCAGTTTTGGAGGCGAGTCCCCGCGGTCGCTGAGTCAGCAGTCACCGGGCAGTCAATCGCAGTGGCGCATGCGCTTGCTCTTTTTGTGTGGCGTATTTTGTTCATGTGGCGAGGCTGAGCAGTTTAATGGCTTCACAGTGTATTGAGCAAGTAGTTGTAATGGTTAGTGGTTTGTAGTTACCAGCAATTTTATCACTTACAGCTGCTATATTCATTTGATCAGGCTGTTTGATCATTGTTTCTTGTTTCTGACCTGCTCTCAATTGTTACACAGGTAGTGCAAGCAAGCAGAATAAACATGGTGGTGGAAACTCAGCTGAGGTTAGATCCTGGCTATTCGCCCTATAATCAATCATGTTTGCAATCTGATTCCATTACCCCACAAGATGATAGTAGTTACGTTACTTTCATAGTTGTTGATTTGCAGGTTCTAGATCTTTTGAAGACAAGTTATTCTGGATCTCATGATGTTGTTAAACGGATCACAATGGTGGGGTTATCAGGATACGAGGTTTATATTGTTCAACAATGGATTACTAAAAGAATGGGTAAGAATATCATCGTCACATATACAGGTGAATCAAAGGATGTGATAACTGGTTACAAAGTCAAGTTGTTAAATGACCCTTCTCGATGGCCAAAAATATTTTTGGAGTATATTCAAGATTTGGAACAATCTACTTACTCTTGTCCTACACAAACTGATCAAGGTATAATATTTATTACAAATTTAACTCAATTAGAATCCCGTCTTACATTGATACCCGCACCTAATGGTGACTCTAAGAGTATTTATCAAACTTTTGTTGTTAACTATGATTTGAAAAAATTAGATTGTGGTGCAAGATCTGCTATGATTGTTAGTAGTCCTACTAAATCCGTTGAAGATAAATTCAAATCCATTTTCAAAATACCTTCTGAGGTGCCACTTTCCTATGCTGTTAGAGAATTAGTTTGTGTTGCTCAAGCATTCTTGTACTACTATGACTTGCTAGAACCGCAATATTGTGATGGTTTAATCTGTGAAAAAACAGAGGTTGCCATTGATGATTGGTGGAGAATGTTAGCAGATACTCAAAGTGCAGATGAATTTCTGAAGAAAAATCCACAAACCTCATGTTCAATTTCACTGTCTATTGTTACAATCATTGGTTTTACTTTGTTTTTGAAATCTGTGATGGAATTACTGGGTAATACTGTGAATACCCCAAAAGATCCACTGGATTACGATAGATTCAGACAAGCTATTGTTCAGTTTCAAAAAGCCTACAAGATTAAAAGTCATCATGAATATTCAGGAAAGCTTGATATTGGAACGATAACTAAATTGATAGAATTGAGCTTCACGCTCAAATCAAATCAAACATTTGCCAAAGATTTGAGTAAAGTTAAAAAACTAGTGAAAAATACTGTTATGGATTTCACTTCGGGGAAAACTTTGAATACCCTAAATATCAATGGTACACCAAATGACAATCTGTTACTAAAAGACCAAGATTTACCTGCATATAAGAAAATTGTCAATTGTCAAAATCTGGACCAAATCATTAAAATGTGTCATGGTAAAAGATTGAACTATCTTTGGAGATCAAAGGGTAAAGAAGTGGATATTGAGTCACATTCTTTAGCACATTGTTCACGAAAGTTATCAAATCATATGACTGATCTTTCTGGTATATACACTGGTGGTTCATTGCCCGTCAATGGTACTACTGCAACTTCATCCATCTCTGCAAGTCCAACGACAACTACCACTGGTACAGATTATTTAACAACAGAAGCATCACCTATCAAGCGGTTAGCACTTCCGATTGGCTCGCTATCAAAACAGTTAACTCAAGAATCAACCGATGTGGCATCAAGTCTTTACGTGCCTTCTGAATTGAGCAAACAGAGGTCGAAAACTCTTATTATAGGTGGTAATTTCCAAGATAATAGTGACTCTTTGAGTGTTTCTCAATGTGATGTGAATCCATTTTATGATCATCATAGGCAACAGCAATTAAAAGATTTGCAAGATATTGATGGACGAATGTTCAATGCCAGATTGAAAAGAAGGCATTCTATACCATCAATTAACAAAGAGTTGAACATCCATACCATTGATTTGAAAGTTGCTAATGAAGAAATTGGCTCTGAAATCATATGTTCTAAAACACCAATCGATATAAAATTTGGAAAAATGAGAAGATCAAATTCATTTTCAGCTTTGGAGGATAATATTGAATGTATGCATGAAGATTTGAATGAAGCGACACAATCAACTAAATCCAATTATACATCACATATCAGTATGGAATGGTTAGCAATGCAATATTTGAAAATACAAAATGATTATAAATTGAATATTGTGAATGCATCGAATGTATTCAAAAGAGATCTTATTAATTCAAAAATGCAATTAATTAGTACACTTAATTTGAATAGATATGCAATGAGTTTTGAATTATCCAAGAATGAAAATAGTAAAGTATTGAAAAGATATCATGATTTAAATGATAAATTCATCAAGAGTCATAAGATTCATGCTCGTTTAAAATACGAATTAAGATTACTGTTACAAAAGACTAAAGAAGTTGAAACGAATTTGAAAACTTTACAAGATATCAAGGTTAAATCACTTGAAAATAGTTTACAACAACTTACAGCTAGCTGTAATTTGAAATTAGCAAATCAAGAACAACAACAACAACAACAACAATCAAATGTTGATTGGACTATGATTTATAAACAACCATATTTCCTACTTTATATCATTGTAAACTACATACGGCAATTTACAATTCATTTATTCAAGAATGTTGATAATTCAAGAATTGAAGAGCAATGGAATATGATTGATAAAAATAGAAAAGTTACAACTTTTATTGAAAAATGTTATAGGGAAGGAGGACCTTTAAATAAGGATGGGAAAGATCAGTGATTTGATCATGTATTTATTGTGGTTATGATTCAATAGTTATATATTAATTGCGCTAATGATTGTATTGAAACGTACTATAAAAGCAAGTAATGCAATGACATTTTTTTTCTTTTTTGAACTCTACAACGCTGTAGAGCTCATCTATCAGTTTTCTAATTTTGTTTTGGTTGTTCTTGTGATGAGTGTGCATGCACCTCATCATCTTCACCCTTTTCATCCTCTGTAACATAATTCTCAAACTTACTTCTAAGAGACTTCAACATGCGATTGTAATCTTGGGAGGATTTATGTACAAGATTGTCTAGGAAATCTAAGTTAATCTGATATTGATCAATCCTTTCATTAACCAAATTTTTATAAAGTACTGAATAATCCTGATCGAATCTCATTTTATTCTTGATGTTCAAATTAATCAAATTTATCAATTCCTTATGTTTATCCAGTATCGTCTCGTAGTTTGAACAAAGGTATTCTTCTTTTTGTAATTTTGACAGTATCATATTCTTCTGAGCTTCAAGTTTATATATCGTGAGATCTTCGTCTGATAATTCAATATTTGAAAGATCCAAACTTGTATTGTCAATCTTATCAGTTTCTGAAGATGCTTTCTGCAAAAATTGATCATAGTTAAGTCCACTTTTCTTACCTAATTCTTTCAACTGATTATTTATATTTGCATTTTCCGTATACTCATCATTCAAACCCAACATAAGTCTGTTCAAAAGATGTTTAATTTGACGCACATCAGCTTCAGGCATTGATGTCTCCATCTTCAACAAGTTGTTCGTTCGTGCTTTAGTAGTATGTGATGTTTAGGGTCTAGTGATTGCAAAAAGATTCAATCCTGATCAACTTGATCTCAACTTAAAGAGTGCTTTCCTTGTCGCAGATTTAAAGGCAGTGCACCTAACATGTAAAGAAGACGTTTTTACCATTTACTTGACTAATTTTACTACTTACTGGTTTTTAACAAATAAAATTATAGTTTAAATTCAATGTGAGCAATCCTTACAACGTAGTAATGAAAAAAATAGTAAAAATAAAGTAAGTAATAAACAAAAAAAAGGGACAAGTAATACAGAGAAGATAAAACTTTGTGTTGTTGTGTGAATGTATAAAGATATAACAATACAGGTTTATTTTGTGGTAGTAATAGGTGGATGGATGGATGAATGGATGGATGGATGGATGGTAAGGTTCGTTGACCAATCGTTGAATCAGGTACCAGAAATCGAAGTTAGCTGTTTGAGAAAAAATTAAGGTGTTATCAATACAGAGAAAAAAAACAAAAAGAGAAAAAATCGGGGAACGTTTTTAACCATCAAATAAATGATGGATGTAATAAAATGATGTCTTTCTTTACTTTATAATCATGAAATTAAAATGTCTTGTAATTATCTATTTCTTGGATTTCTTCTCCTTCTTTTCCTTTTTATCCTTCTTCTCTTTCTTTTCTTTCTTTTCTTTCTTTTCCTTCTTTTCTTTCTTATCTTTCTTTTCCTTCTTAGACTTCTTTTCAGATTCTTCTTCATCATCAGAATCATCTCTCTTTCTCTTTTTATCCTTCTTTTCTTTCTTTTCCTTCTTAGCCTTTGGTTTTTCTTCTTCTTCTTCTTCTTCAGAATCTTCATCGTCTGAATCTTCCTTCATGGAGACATCCTTAACGGTATCGGCATCAGCATTGTAAGCTCTAGCTTCAGAGATATCAACTTTCTTTTGTTCTTTAACGATCTTTGAGGTTGTTCTTAAGTCACGGCCTTCTAAAGCACTTAGTCTAGATTCAACTTTAGCTCTAACAGTTAAACCATAATCACCAGAATCATCTCTTTCTTCAGCAAGAGCATCATATCTTAAAGCAACAGCAGCTTTAGCAGCTAAAACTCTAGCAATCTTACCCTTATTTTTACCAGTTGCTTGACCAACTAATGAAGCATGATATAATAAACCATATTTTGGTGTATCATGTTTAGTCTTTAAAGCTCTGAAAAGAGCCTTTTCAGCACCCAATATTTGAATAGTTGAAGCAGGAGCTTTAGCTAATGATATTAGAGAACCAGCATGAGAGATTAATCTAGCACCAACTAATTCACCAACTAAAGATGTTAAATTTGGAGCAATAGCCTTCATTCTTGCTGATAAATAATTAGATAATTGTTCTCTATAAGCAGCAAATTCAACAATTTGTTCAGCTAAAGCTTTGATATTATTTAAATCATCTTCAGTAATTTCAGTACCCATAGAAACTTCAGCAGCAGCTTTAACTTGAGCTTCAACTTCTTCTGGTAAAATTTCACTGAAATCATGTTCAGCAGCATTAGTTCTAACACCCATTGTTAAAATAATTCTAGCGAATGCAACAGAGTCAACAACAATTTTTGCCAACTCTGGGAAATGCCAACCGTACCATTCTTTACATCTCATGGCATATGTATTTAATTCTTTATCAAGATCATCTAATAATGCAATTGCTTGAACAATCATAACATCAACTTTATCTGCACTGAACTTTAATTTATGTCTACCAATAGAATGAGCTAAACCTAATGACATGGTTGATAAATCTTTATCACTCATACCTGGTAATAATTCAGGTAAATATTCTCTAACGGCTCTGTAAATATCTAAAGTAGCAGCATCACTGACAACTGAGAAGTTTAATCCTAATTTATTAATAGAGTTGGCTAATTTAGTATCAGAAACAATTAATGTTGATTTTTTTTCTTGTTTAGATTGATCTAATAATTTTTGTAATTGTTCAGAAACTTTACCATCATTAACAGCATTAGCTTCTTCTAAAGCATTAGCAGCAGATGAAAACTTAGAAAATGCAGCAATCTTGAATTGTTTCAAGACTTTATCTGATGAATTTAGATCTTGTAATAAAGTTGATGATTTGTAAATCTTCTTGTCGGATGCTTTTAATAAAGCATAACCGGCAGCAGTTTCAGTCAACACGAAAGCCATCTTGAAGTGTTGTTATGATGTATATATATAGAAATGTGTCTAATTTGTTGTGATAACAAGAGAGAAGCCTTTTATTAATAACAAACTTACTGCTTATATCAACAAACCCCTTTAGTGGAATACTGTATATCAACTAAGTAAATCTGAAAATTTTATGAAATTTTTTTCTCAAAAAATTTTTTGATAAAGTCGTGCGAAAACAGAATTTGAAAAACAAATAAAAAATTGTTGATTACGTCACCGCTTATGTCATCTTTATAGGTTTTAGCTGTGCGGCTCTATCCTCTATTAGAGAGGGTAAGTTGAGTTTAGCTATTACTACTACTACTACTAGTAAGTTATTATGAAGAAGGGTGTATATTCTATGTACATATGCAGTTTATACATTCAAGCTTCTACTCTTGGACGATCGTATTATTTGACTCTTTAGTTCGTTGACATTCTTCAAGAAGTCATCAGGTAATCCATTACCACTAACACTACCACTACCACGGATTCTCTTTCTTCTATTAGTGAACCCATGTTTACGTTTTTTTCTATTGATTGTTCTAGTTAGATCAATAATTATAGAGGATTCCGTTAATCCTGCTTGTTTCAATCTGATGAAACACCATATTCCAATTTGCTTGAAATTTTCTGTAATATCTTGTAACTCTTCCAAGCTTTTGGATGATGAGGATGATGATCTTGTATAATTCTTGAATGCAGATTGGAAAATATCCCGCAAGATGAAGATTCTTGCATTGTTAGAAAGATTCAACCTCACTTTATCGGTCCTACTTGTGAATGGATTCAATTCAAATTTGAAATCTTTCATTGTCTTGAACGGGGTTTGATATGATGGTGTTTGACAATCGAATATTTTTATCGCAGTCTTAACTGATAATTCCCTTAAAATGTATTTGAAATAACTAGTGTGCCAATAATCCCAAAAATTTCTATCAAAAGGATGAACACTTTTCTTTGCAATTCTATAAATGTAATCAGTCTTGTCAAAGTCAACTTTATTCAAGTCAGATATCATATAATTTAAATAGGTGATATATGAATAACGAGCTAATGATCCAGATGCATCACTTAATAACTTCCATGCTGTCTCACCATCATCATCTGTATTAGACAATGTTGCTTTCACCAATTCATTGAATTCGACAGCATCGAATTGAATTAAATGATCTTTGGCAAACTTCATTATTTCGTTTGCTCTAGTATAATCTCCTTGTCTCAAAGCCATCATTAATAATGAGGTTAATTGATTAGGTGAGTAACGTGTTGGTAAACCTAATGTTGTATCATCATATTGTTTCATCAACAAACCAACCAACTCGGCATTTTCTGTTCGGGAGCCATGTGTAATCATAGCGGACATTAACCTTGGAGAAACTTTGATTGCATTGATAGGAAGATCTTGAATCAATTGATCAACTAATGATCTATATCTTTCATTCTTTGTGTATAGAGTAATCATTTGAGCAATGACATCATAAAAATAGTAACCATTTGATATATTGTTATTTTCCGAAACAAGTCTCGATTGAGTATCTTTTGTATGGAAGGGGCTTATCATTTTCCAAATACTATACACTGTTCCAGGATCATTCGCTTGAATTCTGGTTTCTATAAATTTGTAACAGAAATTAAGGAATGTATCTTTAAGTTTATGGAACTCCAAACTAATCATCTTATTCAATTCTTCATCTTGTAAATAATTTGGTAGAGTTTGAGATTGTTGTGAGATTGAGGATCCTAATTCTTCAATGATTCTTAAGGTTAGTTCAGTTCTATATTGTGAGTTCGATAAAGATGGGTTATATGAATCATTACCTAGGATTGCAGTATCCATCATTGTTATCATTTGAAATCTAGTGTATGTATATCTGGGCAGGTTCATACCATGTAAAGCGTTCAATTTTGATACCATTCTTTCATAGTTGGCAACTAATATAAATACATTATCTATATGTCCATTTGTTTCTGAATGTTTTGTAATCAAGATGTCTATCAATAACCGTAAATTGTCTATATCTATGAATCTATGTGTGAGTTGTTTTATAGTATCGTTATCATATTCTAAGGACATCAACTGTTTCGTTATTTCTTTGTAAGCAAAATAAGGTGCATATTCCTGTTTAATATTAATGGATATCTTGAAAACCATATTCAACAAATCTATTGAGTTCAGCTGTTTTTCTGTTGGCAATCCATTATTCAATCTACGGACAATCAATCGTATTATATCATCCTTGACTTTGAGTTTATCGATAGTTAAAAGATTGAATATGTTGGTGAGCACCTCATTTAGAGGCATGATGCTTAACAATGCTTCAACCTCTAGGATCTTATCATTACGTACGAGATATCCTACCAGATCCAAGTTGTTCGGTAGATGTTTTATTAAATGAAGTGTTCGTTGTTTCGATTTCAAGTTTTTAGAATTCAAGTTTTCTAGCACTTGGTGATATGATGTCAGTTCCTCTGATGAATATGCTATGCTTGATATAGAACGACTCGGGAGTTTAGTTGATATTTTGTCATATATGGGCCTTCTGCCAAAGTACTTTACCACGAATCTTGTCGTGAGACTTCGGGACAGCATCTGCGGTGATAAGTTATACGGTCGCTGTTCTGACTGCTGCTACTGCTACCGCTGCTGTTTGATAAGTATCAACCACTCTACCTATATGTCTTCACACCGTGTCAATGTACACCTGCGTACTTGTAGCACTGTCAACTCCATTAACAACTACTTTCAACCTTTGATCCTCTAGCAAAACCCTTTGTCTTTCTGTCTGTGATAGCTGCCATTAAAGAAAAACGTGCAAATAAACTTTTTTTTCACAAAAAAATTAATCCGTTTTTTGCACAGCCGTGTTGTGGAGATCTGCTCTATTTTAACGTGGTAGTGGTGGTGCTGGTGCTGGTGCCTGTTTGAAACATGTTCCCGTGTCGAACACGCTTTGACTTAACTCTGACCAGGTCTTGTGATTCGTTATTGGCAGCATGTTTAAACCGTTGTATACTGCTCCTGCTTTAACGCTAGGCTCTTTAGGGCTCTTTTTCTGGGGTTCTGGATCCTCTGCACCTGCTCCCGCTCCAGCTCCACCTGCTTCAGGCCCACCGGCACCTGTTGGAGGTGGTTTTCCACCAAGTAAACCACCAACGAGAAACAATGGTGTAACTGATCCAAGAACATCTGCTATTGTGAACCCTAGTGATTTCTTCAAGTATGGTTTCCCTGGTCCTATTCATGATTTGCAAAAAAGATCTGAATTTGTTTCAGTTTACGATAGACAAACTAGAAATCCATACTATGTCGTGGAGCACATCACACCAGAATCATTGAAGAAAGATCCTGAAGGAGGAGATAGAAAGAATTCCATTTTCAAAGAAGATGAAGCTATTCCTGAGAGATTCAGAGCTCATCTCAAAGATTATTTCAGATCAGGTTATGATAGGGGACATCAAGCACCTGCTGCCGATGCCAAATTCTCTCAGGATGCAATGAATGAAACATTTTATTTAACCAATATGTCTCCACAAGTCGGTGCTGGTTTCAATAGAGACTATTGGGCCCATTTCGAAGATTTCACTAGACGTTTAACACAACAATATGCATCAGTTAGAATAGTTACTGGTCCACTTTATCTTCCTAAAAAGGACCCTGTTGATGGGAAATTCAAAGTTACTTATGAAGTTATAGGTAATCCTCCAAACATTGCTGTTCCTACTCATTTTTTCAAATTGGTTGTTGCTGAAAAGTCGTTCAAGAAATCATCAGGTAATGATGAATTGGCAGTGGCAGCATTCGTCATGCCAAATGATATCATACCGAATGAAGTTCCTTTAACTAGCTTTGAAGTGCCTGTTGAAGCACTAGAAAGATCATCTGGTTTAGAGTTCTTGAAATTGGTGCCTGAGACAAAGAAGAAAAGTTTATGTGGTGAATTCAAGTGTAGTATTATCGTTAGAGAGTTTAACAATAATGTTAAAGCTTTACCTGCTCCTAAAAAATAGTTATAGAGTTACAAAAAGTTGCATTGCTTGTGTTCAAATTCAATTCTTAGAAGTGTTTATAAGTATTCTTTTGTGAAGTAATAAACGTCTTTTAAAATGGAAAATCAACATTGTAAAAGAAACGTTGATGAAAATAAGCGTATTTTGAGTAAATAATATAAAGAATGAAGTAAAAGTATGATGAAATAATGTGAAAATATGCAGGAAAAAAAAAAGGTTCAAAAGAAAAGCTAAATCAAGTTTCCTTTGAGATGAATGAGATAATGTGAGATCAAGTTACAGACCAGCCATGAATTTTTCCTCATACATCATTGTCAACTTACTCACATTTCTACCTCTAATGGTGGTACTACTACGAACAACACCATTCGAGTTCAAAGTTGCCATTCTCTGTTGTTGAACA
Organism: Ogataea arabinofermentans; assembly: GCA_001661425.1. Lineage (NCBI taxonomy): Eukaryota > Fungi > Ascomycota > Pichiomycetes > Pichiales > Pichiaceae > Ogataea > Ogataea arabinofermentans. Next base: position 872,427 of record KV453848.1, read on the forward strand.
ACCAGATCTTTTTCAGTATATTTGATTAACTTTGAAGTTAGTTGATCTGAAGGTTTGATAAGTTCATTCTTCAACCTTTCTGTGATTGTTCTTGCGGTAGGTAATGGTACACTGTTCTCTTTGTCGTCCTCGGAATAAAGTGATCCTTCAGACGATGAAGATATCGAACGAAGCGGCGATGATTGTTGGTTGGTATTGCCATTCGAGTTTAGACCAATAGATTGTAATCTAGCATATTGACTTTTTCTAGGCATTGGAGGAGTTGGTGGATTGTTACTTGATCTCAATTTTATATTCAAACTTTTAACTCTCTTCTCGAAAATTGGTGATTCTGCTTGATTTGAAATATAATCCGATGCATATTTATTATTTTTGGTTGTTTTGGTTTTAAAATCTTCAAATTCAGCCATATCTGCTAAATTAATAGAATTGTTAAGATCATCAAAAGTTAAATCACTGTTGAGAACTTTTATAGTTTTATAATTCTTCATCAAACATGCTATGAATTTGAACATATTATCAAAGCCAAGATCGTAAGGGTCATCTGAATCTCTATCATTGGCACTCTTATTGATCTCGGAGCATTCATTATATAGGATCTTAGTGAATGATAGTATCAGTCTCAAATGTTGTCGTTCTTTAACTTTGTCCAAATTTTTGGAATTAGGTTCCAATATTTCATACTCGTTATCCAGTTTGTTCAAAAGTAGGTAGAAGAATTTGAAGAGTTTGGTTAGAATATATCCATTGTCATATTCATCACCGTTGTTGTTCCCCATTGAGCTATCATTAGAAGTTTGTTTTGATTCAATAGATTGGTGAATTGATTGCTTATAATTCAAAGCAGTATTCAATGTTGTTGTAACTTGGTCAACGTTACTGAAATCCAAATTTTGATCAAGCATCAAACTAACAGGTAATATTGGTTGATTCGAATCACTTAACTTGAATGAGAATTTGAATAAAATCATGGCATGTTCCAAGAATGAAAAATCAGATAGATACAATGCTTGGTCCCTTTTCAAGCAATCGCTCAATATATCAACAGCCAATCTGGTATCTAGATCAACCTCACTCCCACATCTAATCAACATTTGCCATTCAGGTGCTGTTAGTTTGGAGTCTAGTTCTGGTGTTGTTAGGTATGCTATTAAATTGTTGTACACTCTGGAAAATTGTTTTAATGCTAGTTGGTTTGAAGGTATCAAGGGTTTGCCGTATATGTTAGCAATATGCTTATTGATTACAATCCTTTCATTGCCGTAGATGTAGTTATCAATTATATAGTTGGTTAAAGAGATAGGAATTTTTGTAATATCAATATGTTGCGCTAAGCTAGTTAAGTTTTCACAATGAACGATCTCTCTTTTAAAGTTATTCCAAAAATTTTTCAAGAAATCAACAAGTGATCTGAAAATCCAGTTTCCGTGTACTATATAGATTTTGACCAAATGGTTCTTTTTATCCTGGGGTATGATTTTGAACAACTTGATCAAATTCAAAGGCATTTTGAAATTATTTGCATTTGAAAAGGAATCATAACTACTGAAGCCAGTTGCTAATAGAACAAGACAGTGATCTTTCATCGGCATTTGTGCTATTAGTCTGTTTGTCAGCTGTGTAATCGAGTCATCTGTCGATGATGCAGTACCGTCTAAAATCGGTTTAGGTAAAAATGATGTGTCAAAAACGTATAACGGTAAACCACTTGACGAGTCATATGTTGACGTCTCATAAAATAGTCTGCTTGTAGTCATATCCAAATTACTCCAGCAATAAAATACCAAATCTCTTGAGCCTCTTTGGTAGATCACTATGTATTCAAAGCTGTTGGGACTGATGTACACAACTTTGATAATTGCACTGCTAGCTTATTTATTTATTCATGTCCCTAATTTTTTTTTGTTTACATTTGCGGTGCTCCCGTATTTTGGCATTGCTCGAAGCGGAAAGTCACGGCACGCGTTTAAATCACGTGTTGCCCAAAGCTATTTTACTTATTACTAGATTAGTTACTGATGTCTTTTAAACACAAAAGCTCAATTTGGGTATTAAAAAAAAGGGATTCGTAAGGTACACACCGAAGAAGGGTACATAAAGATGAAGAAAAAATAAATATGGTAAAATGATTGAAATATGAGCTCAACTTGTCTCAGTATATTTGACGTATTTTTTGATTGTATATTTTTTTTTTTTGTTTTTCTTTTTTTTCAAGAATGATCTTCATCAACAGAACACTTAAAAAAAATTGAAGAAAGTAAACGAAAGTTATGATAAGAAAAAATACTAGTTATGATTGAGATATGAAATCAGTTTGAAAAATTGGATATTTAAGATGACATTTTTGCTTTAGCAGCTGCCTTTTGTTCGGCATCTCTTTTTTCCAAAAATTCAGCTTGAACATCAAAGGTACTACCAACAGCACCACTATCTCTAATCACAGCAACTCTCATAGTAGATAATAAATTATGAGCAGCATTAGAGTGAGCATAAACACCACCGTTGAATGCAACGGATGCATCTTTACCGTAAGAAGTACGGATTAAAGCAGCACCACCTGGATGTTCACCAATGAAAGCGGCACAATCATGAACAATACCTGAGATAATGATTAAACCTTTGCGTTCTTTTGATTTTTCAAAGAATTCCGTCTTATCCCAAACTGGTAATTCTGATAATTGTGGACCCCAATTCAATTCATTTCTTTTTCTATCTAGTTTCTTTTGTTTTTGTTGTAATATACCTTGATCAATTGCATTTTGTGAAAATCTTTTCAAGTTATAAGCTAAACCAACTTTGGAACAAAGGTAAATTAAAACTTTAGTTGGATCGTATTGGTACCACTTCAAAGCATTTCTGTAATCTGATGGGAATTCATGATGGAAATTGTGATAACCTTCACCAAATGTAACTAAAGCAGTTAAGATATGATCTCTTGGAGTTCTTCTATCATCGAATGGTTGTTCACCAATCCAATGAGCTAATGAGTTAACACAGAAGGTAGCTTGTTGAATACAGAAAGCTCTTAAGATACCTGCATATAAGAAACCACCCCAGAAGTCACCCCAGAAGTAACCAGCAATAGCACCAGGGAAAATGAAAGCCATGAAAACCATAATTAACAGGTAATGTCTATGTTGAACTCTAACGATCCAATCGTCAGTCAAATCACTAATATCAGCTCTAGCTTTATATCTTGGATTTGGAACCAACATCATCCAACCTAAATGAGAATACCAGAAACCTCTTCTAGCATCATATGGATCTCTATGTGTATCAGTATATCTGTGATGAACTCTATGAGAATGAGACCACCATTTAATGGAACCTTCAATAGAAGCAGCACCAAACAAAGCAAAGAAAATCTTGATTGGATCTCTAGCTTCATAAGCTCTATGTGACCAAAGTCTATGATAACCACCAGTAATTGATAAACCACCGAAACAGTATAAAATAACAGCTAAAACAGCTGTTTTGAATTGTAATGGGATCTTTGCAGTATATGCAAAACCAATGGCCGGCACACCTAGCACTAAAATGAAGTTCAGCCAGTTGATATGTTGATGCCAGTTTTGGAAGGTCCATGGTTTTTCACTGATATGTTGTTGAGACATGTACTTTTCACGTAAAGCTTTATCTTTAGCTAACATTTCAGCAACTGAATCTTTAGCTAATTCTTCAGCAGAAACTGTGGTCATAGATTTAGTACCCATCAGTTTACCACCGATACCTGAAGCAACAATTCTTTTAATTGGTTTGTTTGTACCTGCAGCAACTGCATTGGCTGCCGTTATATCGACGATATCCAAGCTAGACATTATTTGATTGTTTGTGTGTCTTTGTTATATGTGTATGTGTATGAGTTTGAATTTTTTCTTCTTTTGATAGAATATCAAATGATTTGGAATCTAAATGATTTGAAAGTTAACTAACTCTGATTTCGTTATTTGATCGAGTAAGATTGAACTTCAATGACTGTTTTCTTTGTTGAAACAAAACTGACTATTGATTTGTAGTGATCAGTAAGTACCTTTCAAAAAAGAAGGCGGTTCGGTTGAGAATGAAAGGGTAAACCGATGACAGGTGATGATGAAACAAACTAGATGATTTGCTTAATGGAATTGAATTTCGTATCCAAAAAGTTTAATGTGAATTGACACAAGAAGAACAGAAGGATATATGTATAGTTATATATATATATATATATATATTGTAGAACTCTCTAGTAAAAGGGTTGGATTAAAGGGAGCAAAAGAAAGAAAAAAATTGCAATCTAATCAAACCACTCAATTTTTTTTTTTTTTGTTTAATTTTGTTTCCTTTTACAGGAGAGGCTCAGCCGTTGGGTTTGGGTTTGCCCGGTGGTTAATGGGTGGCGCGCGGTGGGTTTTTGTTGGGGGCAGTGTTAGTGCCGGGTGGGCTCCCGGGGTAGAGATAGTTACAGCCTGATGGTGTACTGGGAGGGAAGGAATTGGGGAAGTGGAGACGTATTCTCACTCGGCCCTCAATCGTCCTACACTTACAATTGTATTGGAAGGCAAAAAAAATGTTGTTTTCTATTCCCATTAGATAGTGAAAGCGTAGCATCTCTAGTACATACCGCTTAAAGAAGTGAGATGATTTAAGCAGTAGGGCGTAAATACAGAAAACTGTCTCTTCAACAGTCGTGGCCCAACCAGACGAGACGGCCCAACAAACTCATTTCGCTCCAACGAGGTGCAAAGGTGTGTTCTTCCTTTGTGAGTCCTGATTCGGCTATAACTAACTCAAATGCACCCCTTGATTTAGTAATCAACCAACACTAACTCCTCCAGGTATTTCTTTTTTGTGGTGTGATTAAAAAAGGGTAGATTGACTAGATGGGGATGGCATGTAACAATTACGAAGTTTACAAATTGTAGGTTGTAAATTGTAGTTGATCTGAGACAACTAGTTGTATAAGGGAGAGAGTTAGCTGACAGGTGTGAGTTGTGGCAATGCGACCAATGTCATCCCCTTTTTTTAACGTTTACCGTTACTGATGTCCTTGAAGTACGTTATATATCTATATATTATCATTGCAATATGTTTGACTCTGATGATCTTATCTATAAGTACAGTATCTAAGTGAAAAGAACGATAGATGAATCAATTTCACTTTTTCAAATTTCCCCTTTTCTTAGAAAGCTAAAGGCAAATTACCAGTGATTAACTTTTCCGCATGGAATATGGAATGTTAATCCTTTATAGTTTACAGGTTTGGACTGAACCTCATATATAGTTTAATAAATTCCTTTCATTCGCCGTTGAAAAAAAAAAAAATTTACATTCTTCATATTTTGGAAACTGAAAAATATAATCATGAAACTTAAAAACTTAAGAGTGTAAAGTTTTGATGATTGATGCCATTTTACAAACTTATCATATGAAATAATACAAAATCATTGTATTATTTAAATATACTCGAATTGTTACGAGTATAGATCTACTCATTAAATCTCCTATTTCATACCTTTCTATGAGCTGTATATCGCTCATGAGCTCATCAAGACTTACATGTTGATAATAATGTATATCGACTTGATAGTTAAAATCTAACTAGATGTCGTTTATGTGTGTTTGAAAGAGATATGTGGTCAAGTATTGCTAAATAGGTATATAAAATAGGGGCAGTATAGCAATGATTTTTAAGATAAAAGTTTCGGCCGAGATTATCAAAAGAGAGTGCGATGCGAGTGTGTGGAGTAGTCAATTGATGAAGGATAAACATGTAGATTCCACTTCCACTTCCACTTATTGCTATGAGATTGTTTACAATTGTGTTGTTAACAAAGTATAAGTACAATGATTGTTGTTATTGGATCTCTAAACTATGATTATGTCACATACATGTCTAAAGTTCCACAAGCTGGTGAAACAATTCATGGTATTTCATTTGAAGAACATTTAGGAGGTAAAGGATTAAATGAAGCTATTGCTGTATCTAGATTAAGTCCACCATCTAAAAAGCAAGGTGTTGTTCAAATGTGGGGGAAAGTAGGCACGGATTCCAATGGTGATAAGATGGTTAAAGAACTTATAAATTCTGGTGTTGGTGTTGAATTAGTTGAAAAAGTTGAAGATACAAGTAGTGGATCTGCCAGTATATTTGTTGAAGTTGATGATGGGGGTGAGAATAGAATTGTTGTTATTCCAGGAGCTAATGGATTACTCAACCCAACTGATTCAGAGTTAGGTAAGGTGTTCAAAGGTACAGAGACTAAAGAATTTTTAGTATTACAAAATGAATTCCCGGATCCTATTCATGTTATTGAATGGTTAAGTGAAAATAGACCAAATGTAGTTAAATTCTATAATCCAAGTCCTATGAAAAAAGAGTTTGCCAAGAATCTCAAAGCTCTTAACAAGATTGAATATTTGGTTGTGAATCAAGGTGAAGCATTAGAACTTTATGAAGGATTTGGGGGTGGTGATACAGTTATAGAAGAATCAGATATCGAGAAGTTAGTTTTGGAATTATCAAAGTATTTAACTTATCCTAATATCATCATTACTCTTGGAGGTGATGGATGTATGTATTTACCTACTGGTAAAGAACGTAAAGTTGGTTATTTAAGTAGTGTCAAAGTTGATAAAGTTGTTGATACAACCGGTGCAGGAGATACATTTTTAGGTGGGTTATGTTCAAGTTTATACTTTAATGAAAGTTATGAATTGAGTGATGCTGTTAAGTTTGGCTCTTATGCTGCATCATTGACAATTCAGAATAAAGGGGCTGTTGAAAGTATACCTTGGTATGCAGATGTTCTAGAAGCCATTGAAAAATCTTGATTTTTTTCAAATATGTAGTGTTTTCAAAATATATAAAATAGAAATATTATGATGTATAGATTTATTTATAAAAGACAACGCGGGAACTAATAATTAATAGTAAAAAACAAAGATCAAAGATCAAAAAAATAAAAATAAAAATAAAGATTCATAGTAATTATGAGACATCCAAGGGATGATGGAATACAAGAACACTAACTAATAACAGTGATAGTGCGGGAATGGGGAGGGGGAGAAAAAGGGTTCAAAAGGGTAATTGATATCATACATAGACAATAAGTCTTGTAACTGCGATCATCTCACTGATTGGTATGTTCAACGGTGGATATTCAAATAACACATAGAGCTCACAGTTTTTTATTTTTTTATTTTTCGTTTTTTGAGTATAATTTCAACATGGTTAATGATAACAGTGGCTTTTTTTGAATTGAAAAATGCAACGTTCTTTCTTTTTGTGTTTTTGAAGTCTGAATTTGTTTCAAATGTAATTAATTATTAATTTTTTTACCAAATTCAGTATTTGAAATGTTAATTTCATCAGGCAAATCCAGTTTTAAAGATCTTAAAGGTGGTAATTGAGTACTATTCAATCCACCAACACCGCCAAGAGATCCCGAGCCTGATGAGCTGGACAGATTTAAACTTGAATTATTATTCATCAAGAATGGCATATTTCCATTATTCATTGGAGTTGGACCTAATTTCGGAGACACTGATGGTGTTTGTAATGGTGTTGCATCTGGTGTTTGTTGCGATGATGATTTGAAAAGTGTATTATTACTATTATGCGATTGATGTGAACCATTGTTACCACTACTATTACCATGATGCTGCGTTGAGAAACCTAATAAATGTAGAGCTGCTGAAGAGTCTCTATTTTGAATTAATGAATGATTTGCAGTTGGTGATCTTGAGATTGAAGTTGGTGGATGTATTAAACCTGGTGAATTTGGTCTTGATTTTTTATATTGTGGTTGAATTAAATCAGTATGATAATTTGAAAGATCAGTATTTGAATAAGATCTTGCAAATGAAGATAATGAAGTTGATGAATGTGATGATGACACTATTGGTCTTTGAGGTGTTGGAGGTGATGTTTGTTTTAATTGATTTTGCGATTTGAAAGATGATGATGATGTCGATGTTGATGATTGCATGGTTGGTGATAACAGCGTTGGAACAGAGCCCGTTGAAGAAGTTTTCAAAGGTGTTAACCTCTGTATTGAAGATAATGAATTGTATGATTTGAGAGATCTAGGTTGCGGCTGGTGAGTGATAGGGTGTACCGTTGTTGATTGATGAGCATCATTACTAGTCATACCTGTAGCATTATTCACCGTAGTATTACTATCTGCAGGTTGGAAATATTGTGTCAACGAAGGTAAGGATTTAACGTATTGAATATCAGGAGAAGTTTTGATTCCTGAAACCAAAGCAGCAGCAGCTTGACGTGCTTGAATTTGTTGCTGTTGTAAATTTTGTAATTCTTGAGCTGCAGCAGATGCTAATATATTGATATCAAGAAGAGATCTTGTTGGTTTGAAACCAGGACTTGAAGTTGCATATTCGTCACTTTGATTATCATAAGCACTCATTAAGCTGCCATCTTCATCACTTTCTTCCTTTTTGATAGCATTACCATTTGAAGGACTACTACTCATTGCAGTAGTAGTATTATCTTCTTGTCTTGATCGTTGTCTTTTTGATATCTTGGTACTTGAGCCGGATTTCTTCAACGTTTGTTTTGATGATGTTGATGTATTTGTGGTAGTAGTACTTGGTGGTGGAGAAACATCAGGAGGTGAAGAACCTTCATCGAAATTAGAAGCCATGGTTTCACCTTCAGAAGGAACTTTTTTCCTTGAATTTGGATTTGTATGAATTCTAGAATGTCTAGTTAATTCATCAGATCTTGAAAATCTTTTAAAACAACCAGGGAAATTACATTGATGTGGTTTTTCACCAGTATGAGTTCTTATATGTCTTGTTTGATGTTCTAATCTATGGAAAGCTTTATCACACATTGGACATTTATACGGTCTTGGTAAATCTGAAGGTGGTACTTTTTTCTTGATGTTACTATTAGCAGTTAAATTTTGAGTAGCTGGTGTCACTGGAGAATTAGGATTTTCCATCTGACTATCTTCATCATCACTGAATCTATTGATATTTTCTTCAACTTTGATATGTGCAGTAGACATTGAAGGTTGATTGGTAGTTGTAGGTGTAGGTGTTGTAGTATTAGTAGTAGTGGTAGCAGTTGTAATAGCAGTATTGGTATTGTTGGTATTGCTGTTATTATTGATGGTTGTAGCCATTCTGAACGTTGTTTGACTTTCTGGAGGAATTCTTGTTGTCATTATACTTTTCTTGAAAAGTAATTGGTGTAATGTATGAAGCCAAAGTTATAGTATGGAGATGTTGGTTACACTCTCAATACTCTATCACTTATTAAGCTTTTGTTTTTTTAAAAAACTACCAAGAACAGAAACAGGAGAAGATGTTATGTTTTGATTTCTGTGATATATTTCAACTTCACTGTTGTTACAATCTTTTAACTCGAGTCGTTACAAGACACTATCTCACTATAGCTTTGCACTTAAAATTTGGTATGTTGTTTAACAAGTGATGAGCAAAGAAGTTTCTTTTTTTGTTCTTATTATTCTGAAAGAGAAAATAATCGAACCTATCAATTAAGTAGACGATTTAATATAACCTCTTATGAAATATTTATAATAGTTAAAACAAGAAAGTTATAATAAACTATAGTTGTTTTCCTATGTGTTGTGTTGTTTTGTTTCTTTTCTTTTTTGGAGGGGGAAGGAGAAATGAAAAAAAAAGTGGAAAAAGGTGGAGAGAAACGAGCGAACAGTGATTTTGCAGCGATTTCGCGTGGAGAAATCCAGGCAGCGTTTTGCAGTTAGTTGCAGTGGTAAGAGTGGTGGTGGTTGTTACGGGGAGTGTTTGGTGGTTTGTATGTATATGTGTTATGAGCGTATATATATGCTGATAGCTTAGCAGGGTTGGTACACCCATGTTTCTGGTGTATATGTACAGCCGGAAAGAGAATGTAGACAAGATTACTTAATGGTGGACGTGGGGGAGAGAAGAAGAGGCCATTTGTGGGGGCGACGTGCACAGACTCAATAAAGCATCCTCGAAAAACGTCGATTAAGTCGACTTTGAGACGGAGTCAACGTTGATGTACCGGTGAACGACGCGTCGATCTTGATCGATAACTGGAATGGCAGGATGGAACGGCTTGAGTGGGGACGGGCGAACGCGGTGTTTGCGAGAGAGTTATGGGGTTTGCGAGAGACGCGTCGATTTGCTCAAATCACCGGGTAAGTTATCAATTCACCTTCTTTTTGGGCTTTTAAACTACATGAAGACAGTTAAAAGTATCAAGGGAATTCTTTACTCATTTCTGCCAGTTATAAAAGCAAATATATATATATATATGTGATATATGTGAATATATATATGACATTCAAAAACTACTTACTCACTTTTTGGGTGTTGAAAACACTAAAAAGGTGCTAATTTTATGCAGTGATTTTTATTTTTTATTTTTTTTACTTGTGAGGTGAATAGCCTGTATTCAATATAGGCTACACGACCTACAATTGTCCCTCTTTAAATACAATAAATGATTGTACTCAGAGTTATTCCGTAAGGCTATAATTCGAGTTGGATTTGCGTCCATAAACGGTATTAGATTATGTTTCTTACAATAGAAAAACCGTTTAATTCTTGGAGTGCCCCTTAAATCATATGATGAACCCATCGCATGTCGGATAAACTATTTAGTGTGTATGCAGGGTTGATTTGATATCATGTTTTTCTTTTCTTCATGAATCTACAGTTTTGTTTCTCCGATATAGGATAGTTCTGTCCAACTATGGAAAAGGGGAATTCCATATAATTTCCTGAGTAACCGAATACCGAGGGAGACATATCTGCACCCATGCAAACCAAGTGGCAAAAAAGACGATGAAATTAGAGTATAATGAAGAAGTGGATATATATATATATATAATATGAAATGGATATTCATATATATTTATATATAAACAAGTCTTAATTCAATGTTTATAGAAAAGGGAACGGATACCTAATTGAGAGTGTATAAATGGAGGGTAGTATACCAAATTAGTAGACACAGCAAGAAACAAACAAAAAACTTGCAAGCAAGCAAAACAAACTCCGAGCAAACACCTGTGCTGTGCTGTGCTGTGCTGTGTTGGACTTCTGTGCTCCGACCGCACATTAGCACAGCTGTTGCAACTTCTTGCACTGCAGCAGGCAAGCGTTCACCCGGCATCACTTTGCGTTCACCAGGCTGGCTCGACACGGAGATGATTCAGCATACTAAACTTGTAAGTTAACGGTAATAATATATATATATAACACTATGTATACACTACTTTAATTGAAAGGGCAACTCTTTATTTTATTCTTTTGTTTTTTCCAATTGATACTTTATTCATAACTTAATCATCTTAATTATGTCTTCCGAATTAGAATTAAAAGCTGTCAATACCATCAGACTATTATCCGTCGATGCCGTTTCAAAGGCCAATTCTGGTCACCCTGGTGCTCCAATGGGTATGGCCCCAGCAGCTCATGCTCTGTGGACTCAAATGAAATTCAATCCAAAAAATCCTGAATGGATAAATAGAGATAGATTTGTTTTATCAAATGGTCACGCTTGTGCTTTATTATATTCTTTATTACATTTATTTGGATATCCATTAACTTTAGATGATTTAAAATCTTTCAGACAATTAGGTTCTAAATGTCCTGGTCACCCTGAATATGAAACTCCTGGTATTGAAGTTACTACTGGTCCTTTAGGTCAAGGTATTTGTAATGCTATTGGTTTAGCTATGGCTCAAGCTCAATTTGCTGCCACTTTCAACAAACCTGGTTTCACTTTATCCGATAACTACACTTATTGTTTCTTTGGTGATGGTTGTATGATGGAAGGTGTTGCTTCTGAAGCTATGTCTTTAGCTGGTCATTTACAATTAGGTAATTTGATTGCTTTCTATGATGATAATCATATTTCAATTGATGGTGATACTAATGTTGCTTTCACTGAAGATGTTGCTGCTAGATTAGAATCTTATGGTTGGGATATGTTATATGTTAAAGATGCTGATACTGATTTAAATGCTATCTCTGATGCAATTGCTCAAGCTAAGAAAACTTCAAAACCAACTTGTATTAAAATCACAACTACTATTGGTTACGGTTCTTTATTACAAGGTTCTCACTCTGTTCATGGTGCTCCATTAAAAGCTGATGATGTTAAACAATTGAAAAAAAAATGGGGTTTCGATCCTGAAAAGACTTTTGAAGTTCCTCAAGAAGTTTATGATTTATATGCTAAGGTTGGTGAAGCTGGTGCTGCTGCTGAAGCTGAATGGAATACTCTTTTAGAAAAGTATACCGTTGAATACCCTGAATTAGGTGCTGAATTAAAGAGAAGATTAGCTGGTGAATTACCAGAAACTTTCATTAAAGATTTACCAGTTTACTCAGTTGATGATGATGCTGTTGCTTCAAGAAAATTATCTGAAATTGTTCTGTCTAAAATTGAAAAGAACCTGCCTGAATTAGTTGGTGGATCTGCTGATTTAACAGGTTCCAATTTAACTAGATGGGGTGCTGCTGTTGATTTCCAACCTCCTTCAACTGGTTTAGGTGAATACTCTGGTAGATATTTCAGATTTGGTGTTAGAGAACACGGTATGGGTGCCATTATGAATGGTTTCTCTGCATTCGGTGCCAACTACAAAGTTTACGGTGGTACTTTCTTAAACTTTGTTTCTTATGCTGCTGGTGCTTTAAGATTATCTGCTTTATCAGGTCATCCTGTTATTTGGATTGCTACCCATGATTCTATTGGTTTAGGTGAAGATGGTCCAACCCATCAACCTATTGAAACTTTAGCTCATTTCAGAGCTTTACCAAACTTAATGGTGTGGAGACCTGCTGATGGTAATGAAACTTCAGCTGCTTACTTGAAAGCTATTGAATCAAAACATACTCCTTCCGTTATTGCTTTATCAAGACAAAACTTACCACAATTGGCTGGTTCTTCAATTGAAAAAGCTGCTAAAGGTGGTTACGTTGTTTATGAAGCTAGTGGTGATGCTCAATTAATCCTTGTTTCAACTGGTTCTGAAGTTGCTATCTCCATTGATGGTGCTAAGAAATTGGCTGAAGCTGGTATTCCAACAACTGTTGTTTCAATGCCTGATTTCCATACTTTCGATAAACAATCTTTAGAATATAGAAAATCAATCTTACCTGATGGTATTCCAATCATGTCCGTTGAAGTTATGTCAACTGCTGTTTGGGCTAAATACTCTCATGTTCAATTTGGTATTAACAGATTCGGTGCATCTGGTAAAGCTCCTGAAATTTATAAATACTTTGAATTCACTCCAGAAGGTGTTGCTTCGAGAGGTAAGAAGACTGTTGAATTCTTCAAGGGTTCTAAGTTGTTATCTCCATTAAACACTCCTTTTGATTCTGTTACTATGTAAATTTGATTTATCAAACATTACAGTTTTTTCAAATCTAATTAGTTAGTTATCTATCGTTTTACTATGTTTTCATTTAATAAGTTTTTTTTTTTGTTTTGAATACAACTCTAAATAATATATATTAGGATATTTAAAGAAACGATTGATAAATTTGTAAATTTCATGTCTATTTTGATTTATATAAAATATAAAAAAAAAGAATTAGTACAAAATATAAATGATTAAAATTGTAATTTGAAGAACTCATCACACCAACTTAACATATAATTAACTAACTCCACACGTTTTTGAACACATCATCATTATAACTTTTTTTAGAGTTGTCGTTTGTAGTTGCTGACGATTGAGTACTCCAAACGTTATTAGAAGGTGGTGTATTCCATGAACCAGTTGCCGTAGCAGTGGCAGCACCAGCACCAGCACCAGCACCAGCGGCAGCAGGAACACCATTACCTAGATTCAAATTAGCAAAAGAGTCTGAGAATCCAGCACTACTTGAATTAACACCTCCGTATATTGGCGTTGATGATGAAGTGATTCCATTATTAGTATATTCACTACCATTGCTACCACTATTAATCTTATTCATTAAAGGTAATGAATTAAAAGAATTATTGGCAGATTGTGATGGGGTTGAATATAATGAAAGTATTGATTTTTTCAAATCTGGTCTTGCATTTTTTGATGTTTGTTGTTGTGGTATTGAATCTATTAATGATAATGGTGATGAAGTGTTTGAATGTGTTGTTGAATCAGGTAATTGAGATTGTTGTTGTGGTTGTTGAACACCAATGCCAAAATCCAATAGTGAATTTGATGCTTGTTTCTGTTTTTGTTGAGGTAACTGGCGTTGCTCTAGCTTAGGGGCTGAACTTGCTACTTTTGGTGTTGGTGTTGATATTGGTGCTGGTGCAGGTGCTGGTGCACTAGCTGTTGGTGTCGCTGTTGCTGTTGGTGTAGAGCCAACATGAATTGTTTTAGGATCTGGGACAGTTGGTGACGTACACCACTTTTTCAAATCATACTTTGTTCTAATGAAATTCTCAATCTTACTTTCATCAGGTAAATAATTATCAGGTAACTTATCTTCCCAATAAGCGTTGGCTTTAGAATTACCCCATAAAACCATTGATTTAACTTGTTCATCAGTCCAAGTATCCAAATCAACAGATTTAACTCTTGAAATATGAGTACCCATACTTCTATGAATACCTGAACATCTTATACAAATGAAGATTCCTAAATTCCACGATGCCCATCTTGGATTCTTAGCAGTTTTACAATCAGAACAATGCTTGTTTGGTTGCTCTCTGAGCAACGTTTTCAATATTTGCTGATTTCTTTCACTCTGTTGTTTTTTCGATGACATTTCAGTAGTACTTTATTAAATTTATCGAAGTGTAGTGAATTGATTTCCCCCAACGAAAACTCAAACCTAATTGTAACGGTAAGCTTTATTTATCGAATTGATATATTGCTTAGATCAAATGTACGACAAAGTACAATGTCCTAGATCGTGAAACTCTCTCTCCCAAGCATCATTCATTGTTGTGTCCCCAAGAGAAACGGAGACACTTTGCTGATTCTGGAGATTTCAGAACACGCGAATCCAGCTGCGATTGCTGACGTAAGAAACTTATCTTTATTACTTATCACTTATCACTGATCACTTATCACTTATCACTTATAGTTAGTTAGTAATACACTTTTCATTAATATATATTATTACAATTATTGCTGGAACTAATACGCAACTCTACTTCTCATTTCCGAAATCCTCTTATCGATATCTCTTGGTAGTCTGTCCATTTTTGTAGCGATATCGACTCTCTTTTCATTACTCAACTTGTAATACTCTTCCACCAAGTCACCATCGATACAACCTTTTATTGGGGTATAGTAACTTCTAAACTTCAAATAACTTCTATCTGTCAATAACTCCAGTTCTTGAATAACAAATTTTTGCAACTCTTTGAAAAAATTTATCTCACTCAATGACTTCATTGCGTGCAAACAACCAATCTTACCTTGTAAACAGGTGTAGACGATACATGATGTACCACCCATGGTTAATGATCCAACTTCAAAACTAGTTGGAATATCACCCACATAGAAATTGAATAAATTATTCAATCTATATGCTGTACCGTTCAGTTTCTGCTCTTTATTTATTAACAAAGCACCATGATTTTCTTCATCACTTAGTTCGGAAATTTGTTGAGGACATCTCAATACAAATAAGTTACCAAATTTATCCCCTCCAAGTATAGTATCATAATCCACCATTACAGTTTTAGTAATATGTCTTTGAATTGAATCATCAACAAACTCAATGAATTTTCCCTCTAACGGTTTGTAAACAACAAATCTAACACTATCTCTAATATCACTAACAACGACTCTAAAACCTTGTGTTTTCATATCCACTATCTGTTGACAATTCAACTTAGTTGATGCCTTTTTCAACAATTGTTTCAATCCAAGATCGTATAGAGTAAGAGAGTTAGCAGATCCAACTAATAAACCATTTTGAAATTGTATTATTGATAATGAAAGTGAATCTACCTTTGTTTTATGTAAGAACTCCAAAGATCCATCTTCTTGAATCTTATAAACTCTCAAATATGACCCACTGTTAGAGTTTGGATTTAATCTTTGATCAGTTGATGTAGAAACAACCAAATAGTCATCATTTGGATGAGAATTGAACTTCACTTTACAAACTTTGAAAGCTGCCTCCTTTATTAACTCAATTGTTTGACCAACAGCTTTATCCTCAACTGAAATGACCTGTAAACACGAGCCCCAACTATCCTCCTTATATTCATATCCGAATTGCTGACAATATTCGATTTTCTCCTCATCAAGTTCATAAGTGACCAACTCTTCTTGTTTTTCATGCTGGACGTCAATCAAATATGGAGATGCAACCTGATAGTCTGATTCTGCAACGTACAACATACCGTTCAAATCAGAGCAATCCTGCATTGCCTTTGGAGTATATCTTAAATTAATACTTTCAATCAAAAAGTCACTGTCCAATTGATCAATGGTCATAATCAACAAGTCCTTTCCATGTATTGACAAGACTCCATTAGAAGGAACATCTTCACTCTTGAATGAGCACATATGTTGAAATGTTGGTTTCGTTAAAGGTGTAATCTTGAAATCACCAGCAGTTGTATAGCCTAAATAAGTTCTTGTTGATATTATGGAAACCACATTTTCATTCCCAATTCGTAAAGGTGCTAAACTAACCGGTGATGGACCAGTATACTTGTTTCTTGGATTGGATAACTCACCCGTTGATAAATCCATCTGTAATCTGGCATAAACACCATTCTCCATACCAATATGAACATATAGGACCGAGGTACTCAATTGAGTGTTATCTTCTTCATCAATCACGTCAATCTCACTATTTATAAAAAGAGTCGAATCCTTCATTGAGCGGATCAACAACGAATGAGCAGTGGCACTTAAGACTTCTTTAGAAATGGTTTCAAGTGGATCTGAAGGATCACAACTCAATATTGTCAATGATGAATCTTTACAACCAACAACAATAAATGGGAATCTGGACTTCCCTTGCGGAAGATCTCCAAGGGAGACTGAAGTTATTTGTGCATCCATTTCTTTTCTCTCATTATATTCAATAAGCCTATCAAACTCATCAATTTCAAAATATGCTAGTTCTCTATTTGATAAACCAACAACCACTTGCGTATTTGTACAAGAGGAGCACACAATTTCAATACCGGTAGGCGTATTCCAATCAATATTTTTTTGGGGTTCCCCATCTTTGTAAAAAATTTGTCTGATTCCATGAGGATGGATTTGGACAACTGAAGTTGACCCAATCTGTTGAACGTCAAAAGTATTAGTATCACTCACGAATCCAGAGTTTTCAACCTCCTCAACTTCCTCGCCAATGCCTAGCACCAATGTCCCGTCCACAAAAGACAAAATCATAAATTTATCATAAACGTCATCTTTCGATAGCTTGGTAGCAAATACTTTCTGAACTACCGACGGAAGTTCCTGTGAAACGATTTCGCTGAAAGGCAACTCATGGTTCAGAATCTTCATTGATGATCTAGGACCTGATCCACACAGTGAATAAATAACGGGTAAATCAGATGCATTTCCTGAATCATATAACTTTGAATCAATCAATGGGTTAAGGTTTTCAATGATACTGACAAGATTTAGGTTGTCGAGTGGTTTGACATCAAAGAATGTATCGGGGTCCTCCAATACAGCAACATCATCAGGGTAATTTGTTGAGGTGAACACTTTGTCATTTGGATCGTCACCTAGTTTTTCAAACTGATAAACGTACTGGTCTCCACTTTCACAATTTGCGTATAGAAAACCTGCTTTGAAGATCAATAGAGATGTACAGATTGGAAGTGAATCAAAGTACTTGATCTCCATATGATCAACTATTCCTCCTTCCCCATTTGATTCATCTGAATCTTGTGGAGAATAATCTAAAGTGACTTTGAATAAATCACCTTGATCACTCTGTAGTAAAACGAAAAAGGCTTTCTTTAGTCTGTGGACCACACCTGCCACAATTCTAGAGGAACAAACTTGACCTGTTCTTTTGGGTATAGGAACAGAGTGAGCCATTTTATTCAAATACTTGTATTGCACCATGCCATCAGAAGATATCAAAACTCCGCTTGGACCATGAACACCACCTGGGATAGCAATCACAAAATTTGACGAGTTGTTTATATCTTCAGAGTACTTTCTCACCACATGATTCAATCCAAGATCTAACTCATAGTAGCTGAGTGTTTTGTATAATTCTTTGGTTGAATCATTCTCAAAATTGGAGTAGTCGCATTCGATAGATGCGAACATTGGATTATCAAACCCAACATCTAGTCCTGTCAAGTCAAATGTCAAGGTATTGTTCTTGTTGGCCTCCAATGGTGAGGATACAAGCAGATCATCATTAGAATCTTTTCTAAATGTATAGACCAATTTGTTCTTCTCTATAGCAGCTATCATTGCTGCTCTTCCTTCTCCATCTGTGGCTATGAATTCACCAGGACCGATCCTTCTGATCCCTGTTTTGGAATATGGTTCACATGAAGCTCTTCTGAAGCGTCCTTTGTTATTGTCAAATTCCACAATTGCAAGATTCCCACTATCGGAAGTGATTATCAGACTGTCTTTCAATGATTTTGTTATCTTGAAATTTTGTATTGATCTTATGTTACTGTACGTATCTTGTGAAAACGCTTTAACCAATTGTCCTGTCTTCTTATTTAACTTCCATAGTTCAATGGCAGTGTTTGTTGCCCTTACCACTTCTTGCTGCTTCTTGTTACCTGTGAAGTTACCAATACAGCATTTGACAGCAGATACAGAGGGCTGAAGAGTAAGATTATACAACTCCAACTCAGGATGTGTATCACTCATTGACGTCTGTTACACTATGTGTTCTCCCCACTGATGAAAACAATAATCCAGCTGAATGGATATCAATTGTAATCTACTTCCTCCTCTGTCTATATATACAAAAGCCAGGAACAAATAAGTTTTTCTATTATTTTTCCAAATCTGCTTTGTCATTCGCTGACTCAGCAAACAGAAAGACGCGACTCTTTAAAAGAAGCGAGTTGTTTGATGTTTTGATTTTGAAACAGTAATACAACATCAGCTGTTTCCCTCTACAATTTGGATCGATTACAACTAATAATCTTGTCTGATATGCCGGCCGTTAAGAAAAGCAAACCGGTGAAGGTTGCAAATGAGCCTAAAACTCCAGTTCCTAGCACAATATCGAAGGTTGGGGAGCTCAGATCAATCAGCGAGCTTATAGATTTTGATCAAATTCAAATTGTTATCAGAAAGGTTTTCCAAGATTGCCAATCGTCTATATCTACTCATAAGAGACAACTAGTGATTTTGAAAGCAACACAGCAGAGATGTAGAGAACTTAATATGAGCGATCAGTTCAATGGTTTATTTCTAAAGCTAATCAATAAGCTTCTACCAATTAAAAGGAACGAGCCCGTTGGTGATAAAATTGTGAGATTCGTGACCGCCTTTGTTAGTGCCATCAACCCAGATGTTGAAGATGCGGATGAAAACGAAGCTAACACATTAGTCAGTCAAGAAGATGAGCAGATGTTTACTGAATTTATTGATGTGTTGGCACGTCACTTGGTTAAAGGTTTGAATGCAGCAAACAGAAACGTCAGATATCGTGTTTGTCACCTTTTATCTCATCTAATGCAAAATATGTCATCCATTGACTCAGGCCTGTATGAGACAATCAGTGAAGAGTTACTATCAAGAATTTATGACAGAGAACCACAAGTTCGAATGAAGGCTATTGCTACCATTGCCAGTTTTCAAGAACCAGATGGATCTGATTCTATTAGTGATGCGGCCAAGAAAATACGATTTGTAATGCAAAACGATAGCAATCCAGATGTCAGAAGAATATGCTTGAAGTTGCTTGAAAAAAATGAATTTACAAAACCATATATTTTTGAAAGAGCAAGAGATGTCAATACTATTAACAGAAAAATTTTGTATCACAACATCTTACCGGAGTTTGGTAAGATCAAATCTATTGATTTCAATGCAAGAGAGAAATTACTTACCTGGGGTTTGAGAGACAGAGAAGAAGTAGTCAGGAAAGCAGCTACTAAGTGGTTAACTCAAAGCTTGATGGAGGCTGTTAATGATGATGTCTTGAAATTTCTCGAACGACTTGAAGTCACTAAAAGTGAAATTGCAGAGACTGCCCTTAGAGTGTTTCTTGATGATCGGCCTGATGTTGTTTCCAAGATCAAGTTTAATGATGAAATTATTAGAGCCTTAACACCTGAGACCTCCATGCTGTTTAGAATTTACTTTGAATACTGTACTGAAAACAAATGGTCAGATCAATTGGATGAGTATTTCCCAGAAGCTGCTAAATTTTCTGATGTTATTTCGTATTATTTTGAAAAGCGGAGGGAGAACTTGTTGAAAATTGAAGAACATAGAGCTGCTTTACAAAATAATCAAGATATTGCTGATGAAATTGACATATCTGACCCGACAGAATTTGATTTTGTTTTGAAGCAACTATTAACAGTTGCCGTGGATTATGACTATAGTGATGAATTTGGTAGATCCAAGATGTTGAACATACTCCGGTCTACTTTAACAAACGACGCTTTGACAGATGAGATACTTGCTGTAATGATCAAATGTATACGAAAATTATCCATTAGTGAGCGTGATTTCTGCTCGATGATTGTCGATATCATCAATGACTTGAAGGACTCTGCGTATGAGAAACAAAATCCTAATGTCGTTGATGAGTCATTCTTAGCCAACGCTTCTGATGACGATGACGATGATGATGACGATGAGGAAGAAGCTGCTGCAAAGACCAAAGACGGCCAAGGAGAAGATGAAGAAGACGATGATGATGACGAAGATGGAGATAAAGATAATACTTTCAGAACTGCGGAGGAAAATTTATCGAATGCCACTGTCAACCAATCTATGCAACAAGAACTTAGACAAGTTGAAGAGTTGGCTCCTGAAGTTTTAATTGATTGTTTGACAATTGCTAGAAGAATGTTGGAATTGACTACTGAGCAGTTGCGTGATAACATCTCCATAAATTCCATTGTCGGCAACTTGATCCATCCTGCCATTCGTAGAAAAGAAGTTAAAATTCGTGAATTGGGTTTGATATGTCTAGGTTTGTGTTGTACACTTGATAAGGATTTAGCCATCAACAGTATGTTCATTTGTGGTATTTATGTTTCCAAGAGTAATGTCGACTCCTTGATCATCATCGGTTTGAAAGTGATTTCTGATTTGCTAGCTGTTCATGGGGTTTCCATATTAGAGTCTGATAAACCTGATAGTGTGGATTCTATGGCTGTTGCAAAGTTATTCTACAGAACCTTGAGAGATAACTCTAGAAAGGAGGTTCAGGCAACATCAGGAGAGGCTTTGTACAAATTGTTCTTATGCGGTGTTATCAATGATGATGAGTTATTTGAAACCACCTTATTGGCTTACTTCAACCCTGCTATTAATGACAACGAGTCCTTGAAACAATGCTTGGCTTTCTGTATCCCTGTCTATGCCTTCTCACATGTCTCACATCAAGAAAGAATCATCCGTGTCGTTTCAGATACTCTATTTAGATTGTTCAATAGTTGGGAAGACATGACTGACGATAATGTATCTGTTGCAAGTCCACACAGTATTATTCAGCAACTGTTATACTGGACTCATCCAAGTCGAATTGTTAACAGAAATCCTGAAGAGGCAGAAACTAGCACTGCCATAGTTGATGTTGCTATTCAGTTGCTAACCGTGTTAGAGAGACTTGATTACACTCCGACAAGAAAGTTGTTTTATAAGCCTATCATTGTGACTTTGCCCAAATTGGAAATCAGTGAAAAAGTCGGCCTACAACCTCTGCAAGCATTGTATGATGTTATTGAAAGTTTGGAGCTTGGAAATGGTGGAGGTTTTGAACATGCTCTGAAGGATATTCCCTCAAGAAATGCATTCAATAAGTTTAAGGAGATTGTCGAGGAAGCGATCGCAAAAGCTAGTGGTGACGAAGAACTTGATGTCAAAAGTCCACCTGTCGATATCAGTGATCAACAGGACAATATAATAAAGGAGTCGGACACCAATGTCGACGAAGGCGGCGAAATAGAGAGGGTGAAGAATGAAGATGTCTTTGAACTGGAATCCAGCCCTGAAGAAGATGAAGAGGAACTAGTTGATGAAGAGGAAATTCCAGTGCTTGACAAACCAGAGGAGGAGAAACCAAAAGTGACCAAGCCTCAGAAAAAACGTCCAAGAGCTGCCTCGAAAAGT
This sequence comes from Ogataea arabinofermentans, assembly GCA_001661425.1. Taxonomy (NCBI): domain Eukaryota; kingdom Fungi; phylum Ascomycota; class Pichiomycetes; order Pichiales; family Pichiaceae; genus Ogataea; species Ogataea arabinofermentans. The sequence goes on from KV453848.1 coordinate 894,662, forward strand.
GATATCGAAGAAGCTCCCGAAATCGTCAAACCAGCAAAAAAGAGCCGCAGGTCTTCAAGAGCTGAAATAAAAGTTCCTGAAAAAGCAAAAACCGCAAGATCTAAAACTTCAAAGAAAAAGAAGGCTTCAAAAGTTAAAAATGAAGAGGAGAGTGACCTGGGAGAGGAATCAGATGTGTCTGCCACTGCGTTTGAGGAAGCTAACAACTCTATAGTTATAGACGATGATTCTAGTGAAGAACAAGTTGATGATGAGTCCGACATTGAGCCTGCTGGAAACATTTCTGAAATCATCTTACTTTCTTCTGGTGAAGACCATGATGATGATGATGATGAAGATGAAGGAAAAGAAGAAGAAGAAGAAATAAACGATGAGGAAGATGATGATGATGAAGATGAAGTTTCTAGTGACGCTAGTGATGAAAGTATATCATTCTTAGGAGAGACTAGGTCTCGTAAGACACGAAGATCTTTGCAAGCTGGTCTGGATACCAGCGAGCTGTCATTTGCTAAGAAGTCTCCTGTCAAGAAATCAAATAGAGAAGTCAAGGCGAAGGGTGACTCAAAACAGCTGAACACGAAAAAAGGGGGCAAACAATCCACTCCAAAGCGAGGCAGTCCTAGGATTACAAAGAAGGTTGCAAAGGCTCAGCAAACCAATCCAAAAGTGAAGATAGAGCAAAAGTCCAAAAAGTCAGAAGCTCAATCGCAAACTACGCCAACAACAAGATCTCGTCGGTCTTCAGTTCATTCGGATTCGAAGAGGGTGAAGGTCAAAAAGGAACCAAATACTGATCGAAAAGGACGTGTTACGAGGAAGTCTTCACAGAGCTCTCCCCAACGACCAATTGTACTAGAAGATGACGAGGATTTCATGAGCGACTGACTGAGTATTGTCTTGACGTAAAAAGAGTGATAGTTCTGTAGCAATTTATGTAATTAAAATGATTTTGGTATCTATTATCAGTCCGCGTATTGATCGGCAATAAAGCCGGGAGTTTATTTAGCCGAATTTTCAAGGCAGGCAACGTGAGGTGGTGCACTTGCTGCGTTCGCCTGATTGCTTGATGGGGTACGTTTCAGGCTGAACTGACCACTGATTATCCACCAAACACTATAGATTAATCTGTTTGAGCTTATATAAATTCTACTGCAAATCATCATTCTTTAATTTTCTGCTTTAGCTAGCCTCATCTTCCCCTATATTATGCCTCCAACCGCTAGGGTGAAAACCGCCTGTCAAAAGTGTCGATCTTTGAAGCACAAGTGCGATTTTAAGTATCCACAATGCTCAAGGTGTCTAAAAGCCAGAATATCATGTGTCGTTCAAGATCCAATCACCAAGGAGTTGCGAACGAGAGAGTTTTATGGGCCTCCGACAGGGCCAGTGATTACTATACATCCCACCTCTGCCTCAAAAAACGGGAAAATGAATGGAAGTTCTTCTAATAACAACGAACTCGGTAATAACATCAGTCCTATTCCAAGTGACCATACCTCAGCTAGTATCAATGAAGATTTTGAAATTGAGATGGGACTATCGATGAACTGGGGGTTGCCTTTGAGATATATGTACAACATACGTGAAGACGGTGTGAAAGAGATCACGATGTTCGGAGCAAGACCAGAAGGTAATGAACATGTATGTGATCACTCGAAGCTCTTAAAATTACCACCTAGAAATACTGCCAAGTTGATGATTGACAACTACTTCAAATACTCGTGGTCCCAAAATCCTACGATACATAGAGACAATCTCATATACCATAAAATGAATAACATATACGATGTTGTTGAATCAGTAGACAATGCTCCTGATAACATGTTGGATTATATACATTTTCTTGCCAAGAACGTCAACTCGTATGATCTATTCCTTCTTTATATCATTATTGCTATTGGTGCGGCTATTAATTACAACACCGATTTATTAAGTCAGTCTGATGCCGAAAAATTTTATATTACATCGACTATCTTCTTCAATAAGTTTACAAAACACGACTGTCGGTACTACAAAGTTACATCAGTACACATGTCTAATGTGATTCAACTGAAGACTATTCAAAGCCTACTATTGATTGCAACGTTTGGATTACTGAAACCTGTTTCACCAGGAGTTTGGTATATCATATCGATAGCCATGTTTCTTGTCACTGATATGGGAATTTATGAAGAAAATACCTTGAGATCATTCGAAAGTTATTACAAGACAAAACTACCACCAGACGTTTATCCTCCTATTTCGGAGCTTTCATTTGATGAACATCATTGCTACAACTATAAGTACTTACACAGACTTGTTTTTTGGAGTTGCTATTCAATAGATAGACAAATAAGTACTTATCTTAGTAAACCTTTCAGTCTAGGTGATCTTGATATAAGTGCTCAATATGAGTTTGGTGACGACTCAACCTATGCTGTACCAACATTTTTCATCAAGCTAAGAACGATTCAAAGTAAGGTTGCACAATTTGGCAATGTGAAAAGGAATCATCCATTCTTAGTGAACTTCGACCTAGAAAATTTCATAATGGATGTTCATTTAGAATTAAATGGGTTGGTGGTTGACTTTTTAGCTTTGGATGAAGCACGTGGAAATAGCGATACTAGCGACACATTCACGTTTGTTTCTGATTTTGCCATGTTGAACTACTATTTCCTTTTGCAATCACTTTACAGGCCTACTCGTTTGAAGAAGATGCCATCACAACAACAACTAGAAATGCTTTTCCGAGTTTCAACCCAAATAATTATCATGTACGATAAACTAGCAAAGTTAGACAAGATCAACTATAAGTATTTATCCATCCACTCTGTTCATCAATCGGGGATCAGTTTTATATATGCCCTTATAAATTCTACAGCACTATGTCTTTCAGATGAGATATTAACATTCAGTGATCAAATCATGAACATGTTATTTAACCTTCTTGAGAGCTTACAAAGGGATTGTAAACCAGCAATACTTGTTCAGGAAACCTTAGTCAAGATGTATACCAATACAAGAAACTTGATAGTCAAGAGGCAGTTCGAAGAGAAGTCAAATCCAAATATTGAGCAGTCAAACTCAATAGGTTCAACCTTTCCAAGCTTGCAAACTTTATTAACCCAACCAGACAATTTACAAGACATGGTTATAACACCGGTGGTCTCACCCACATATAGCAATAAGCAGTTCGATTATGGTGAATTTGTATCAAACATAATGGGTGAAGAAGATCTATCTAGAATCAACCAAATTAATCATCTTCCACATCCATACCCTATAACTCGACAGGACAATTCCACGGCGCAGCTGCAGAAGGGTCATAATGGAAACATGGAGCAACATTATCCTATCCCTGACAATTCACAAGCTATACTACAAAGACCACACCAACCACAATCTCTATTACAACCACACCAACAAAATTCCATGGGGACGATGCTTCATGGACCCAATGTTGTTAGCAGTGACACTATTGAAAACACCAATGGCAATCCTGCTACATCAGCTAATTCTGGTAATTGTGGTACGACAAACATTAATAATTTGATACATGGTAAACCTGCAGGTGAATTCATCACTGAACCCTTGGAAATCAGCGATATTTCGCAGGTTTGGAACATGTTGTTCGACCAACCTTACAGTTTGAAAGCTACGATGCTTTCAGGTATGGAGCTGTAGGAAGGTACAGTTTTATATTCTAGACTTCAAATCAGTCAAAAAGAGGTCTTCTGTTTACAGTCTTTTCTAGCGAGTCATTATCGTTTCTTTCCATAATTATATAACTATATGTATTCATACTTTTCTGTGTATTCATTATTCATCACGCAAAAACCATTATGTCAATGGTTTATAAATATTTAATCTTCTTTCCAAAACATTCAATCTATCTCCAACGCTAATCTTATATCCAACCTGTAGTTGAACAGCATGAATTCCTAAAAACGCAAAATTACTATTTCCAATATCCACTCTTCTATGTTTTGCAAGAGTTTTTGAAACTCGATGAAGCTTGTCAGGAAGACCAGTTACTGGGTCAATATTAGGAATACTGCATCTTGGGCACTTTGACGTAACTAGCCAGTCATACTTTCCAGTATTCGTGTGAATTTGATAATGATACCAGTCATCGGTATCAAATGGAGTTGCGACACCGCTAACAAGAATGTTTGGTCTATAGTTTGCAGCAGTTGTTGGAGGAAAATCATCTTTTTCAGGAAAGCTTTCCTGTATTTTTCGGTTTATTTGTAGGATGTCTTTGTCAGACATAAGCAAGATGGGAAAATACTCTTGAAATTTAGTTATTCTAAATCTTTGATCTTCTGCGGTTTTATGGAAGTTCTCATGTGTTGTTAGATTATCAGGTGAGTTGGTTTTCACATCTTTACCGGAAATGGAATACAATAGTTTGATATCTTTAGGAAGATTCAGCACATCAAGAAATTTATCCAGATTTACTTGATGAAGAACCAAAGTTTTGAAACCAACTCCCCATAGCTCTACATCTTGATCCTTTAAATTCGAGTACTGACGTAAGTATGAAAGAGTGACGATTCTTGGCAAGCATATGTACGTCGTGTCTTTATAGCTAACTCTGAACTCATCGTCATGTAATGAAATCTTTATCAGACTTAGATGAGGATACTCTCTCAAAGTGACTGATCTGTATTTGTTGGTTTCGGGATCCAGATGACCTAACATATACATTCGATCGCATTCTAGTCCAAATTCATCAACTTTCCATGTTTTCACCGATAATCCAGGGAGTGATTTGATTGGGTACACCATTATCTCAGATATGTAAGTACGAGGCTGAGATACCGTTGGCATATATGAATTCAGTTTATGTGTGAGGTTGATTATTTTGTGAATCGGTCTAGGATTTAAATTATGGAAGCCATGCTGAGTCTTAGTTTGTTCAAGGTGAAAAAATTCCAAAATGTAAGTAGTTGCATTCAAAAGTAACAGTATAGCTATAGGAAGTAATACAGTTATCCATATATACATTGTGTGTTACAGCAGTGGAATATGACACAAAGGAATAAGTATAGGTTGTATATAAATTGTAACTTCTCAATTTCTCGGTTTTTTCCATCTGCAAGATGGACGGGTGATTCCGATGATTCACTTGAGGCCGAAAACGCGGAGTAGATGGGTGAATATTTTGTACAACTTTGAGCACACTTTATGATATAATCCATATATTCTAGGAAGAGAGCACAATTCATTGATCAAACGAGATATTTGACTGGATTGCAGGAGACTCACATGATTATTCCAAATCATATCGTACTAACGAGTTGTCGTTCTCGCTTTATGCTTTATCTACAAAATTTACTGGGCTCGAATCAGGTAGATATAAGCGTTATGACTATGAAGAAGGATAAATAAACAAGAGTGGTCGTGAAAATCATTAAAATTGACGATTATAAATCAGAATGGAGAATGCGATCATTCATTCTTCGTTAATAGTATCGTTTGTCCCTGTTAAAAAGTCGCCAAGAACAGTATGCATCTTCAAATTTGAATGTTCATACACTGGATGATGTGTACCACCATTTCCTGGTGAAATTGTATCCATCAAACTAAGCTTAGCAAGCTGTTGTTGTGACTTATCTACAGCTGCAGTCAGGTGAGGACTATCGGGCTGCGAGACTAGTGAACAAGTTGATCCAGTTGATGAAGATGAACTGTACCGTCTGCCTTGTGATCCATTTGATGAAGTGTTTGATTTGAAGCGAAAAAGTCCATTTGATGGTTGTGAAGAGTTCTTCTTTTTGAAGCGGGAGCGTAATGGCCTCATACCCCCTACATGTCGAAACAACGATGTTGACTTTTTGTTATCGTGGTTGGTATTGTTTAAAGTTGGTGACTGTTGCGATGATGACGATGAGGCAATGTTCGTACATTTTGGGTCGGCATCAGATTTCCAATGGCTATGTATGTGAAATGGAAGACTGTGAGATGCCAATAATGAATGTTCGTGATGAGAGTTGATGGTGTTACTGTTCCGTTCACAAGGGGTAGATCCCCATTCAAACTGACTGCGGCTAACCTCAGGATTTGGAACAGAACATGGACCTTTGGAAACAATTGATGGAAGTGTGGATATTTCTAGTGGTGGTGAATCGGAAGTTTGACATAATACAACTTCTGGGTTGATAATACCACATGGGCCTTTGGATAGAACAGGCGGAACAGGTATAGAAGACTGTTGATCCATTGAATTTCGTTTATCTTTTTCCAGTCTAGCTTCAACAAGTTCTATAAACCCACGATAAACATTCTCTTGCAACAACAAATAGATCGATTTCTTGGCCTTAAGCAACGTGTTCGGGTGATGGAAGTCTGATGAACGTGAGTCTTCTTCCAATATTAGCTTCGTGACTGAGTTCGGGAGGTTAATCTGATCCAGCGAATCTTCTTTTATGTAATTATTGATTATCTTATTCCATACTTGTACAAGCTTTTCCCTTAACTCTACGAAGCTTTGAGGGGGTTCAACCTGAGATAAAACTCCCTTTTCCCTTTCTGAGTTTAGTTGTTTGTTGATGCTATAATTATTGAACATGTTATCCATCAATTGTTTCTCATTATCTGCTGAGCATATCGGTTTTTCCCTATTGTATTGATTGATATCAACGAATGATTCCAAGTTTGTTAGATTGCATATGTCAGCAGTGAGTGCTTCCGAAGATTGCGCTATAGATGGATCTTTAACACTTTGAGTGCTGTTTCTATGTTTCTTTGAGCCTACAGTAACATTTTCATTCTCCGAATCTAGTGACACGCTATCTCTTTTGGTCATCTTTTTGTCACTTACACTGCCTCTACTCATATTTCTATCATTGTTGCTACTGATATTTTGCTTCATTTTAGAATTGGGAAGCGTGTGCTTGTTGAGTGGCGTATCGCTAGTTGGCATTCGAGAACGGTTTGGGGAACCAGAGGTTTCGTCAAACACCAAATTCCATAAGCACTCATACTCATGAACATCAATTAAGAACTGCAAGTTTTCGTAACAGTGTGATTTGATGATATAGTCTTTGAAGTTTGTTGCACTGAAGTAGTGTTGATCAGGTGTATTCGAATAGCTAAAATGTGAAATCGGTAAAGGATTCTCTCCTAGAGATTGGCTATAACATGATCGTATAAGTTCTTCGAGGGTTGGCACTATATAACCTTGATTTGCCTTCTGAATTAAATGATGATATTGTGGTGGCTCTGATGATGTCTTTTTTGAATCATTGTGGTGATGATGGTGGTTCGCCAGATGGCGATGTTCGTCAGCGATTGAACCCATTTTGGAACAATCGACCGAATGCTTGTTGGTCTAACCAAACTAAGTCGCAACTAGCAATTACAAGCAGCGAACTTATAATTAACCTCTTACACCTGTGTTTGAACAGCAGGTTGGATTTATATGAGAGGAGGTCAAGAATTTGACTAGATTAGAATTGAGAGTATTCTTACTAACAAGCAATGTTTGAACTTAAGTCTGAAAATGATGAATACAACGGTGTAGTCTAAGAAGAGGCCTTACAGTATATTGTCTGCAGTTTCTGTCTTTCTGTTGTTATTTGGACCTGACCGAAGCTGGTCAATGATTCTGCCAACTTAACGGGTAGAGCGTGCTAAGGTACCGTTTTACAGCCGAGGACGATCTTGTTGAAGAAGCCTTTTTTTTTTTCGTTTGCATGAATATTATACAGAGAACAGCATGGGCCACGCCGCGGGAAAGTAGTGCGTGCTAGATATTCTGAAGATGCCCGGTGGAATCTCTTATGCCCTGCAGATTTACCAGGGCTTATGGTGCCAGTCCGCCGCACAAGAATATGTTTGGAGACTATAAAATAAAAAATCACCTGATTTTTTGACAGCTTTCTATGTTCATCCCCCATAAATTTGTTCTCTTGTAGAGAGGAGAAGTCAAAATGTGCAACTATCATATGAATGGCGATTCAGATTCATTTACACCCGCCCAAACTCGGTACCTAATACCGAGTGCTTTTCTAGCCGGCGAAACTAGATCATCCAACAGCTAAAGCATATCACACGAACTTCCCAAAAACCAGCCTCCTCAAAATCGACGCGTCGCTCACCCGCTCGCTATCAGTCTTCCCCATATTTCAGATTGCGCGATAAGCATCACAACTTTCAAAGCAGCCAACCAGCCGCCCACAAACAAGAGCATGAGTACTTTATACCATGTATTCAATACCCTTTACCGCCTAAACTTGTTTTTTTGTTGATCTAAACAACAATTCGATACTCTTTAACTTCAAAATTAATTACAAACCAGATTTTACAGTCTACTACATCTATATTTGCCATTGTGCTGTTGATTGGTCTCCTTTACAACAGCATATCAACTCAACTATAGTGTAGTCTAGTTTGCTACAATGAGCAACTTCTCTGGTGATAGTCCAACTGACTCAAGATCTAACAAGACTGACACTTCGGACTCTGTTGGGTCCAATAATACAGCAGGTCTACTACGAACTCCAACTTTCAAACCTGTCACTTTCCCACAACCAGAAACACCATCCAGATGTTCAACTGCAGATGATTCCGAGGTCTCCGTCGTCTCCTTGAACTCTCCTCCACTCACTCCTCCTCGCAGAATTATCAAGAGACTGACACCAATTGGTCAGTATTCTCCGAAAAAAAGGTCCGACTCAATAGATGAAGACCTAGCTACCCATGAGAGAAGAAGACTTCAACTACTTAGCGATAAGATATCAAAGGCATCCAGCCATTCTAGTATAATAATCGATAAATTGAATAGCTCTCGAAAATCAAGAGAAATGAAAAAACTACAACTCGAACGGAAGTATATCAGGGCTGTCAAGAATAAAAACGAATACATTGAGCAAAAGAGAAATATAGCATCTGCAACAATCAAGTCGATTGTGTCATCGCACAGTAGCTTATCTTACATTAGCACATCTACAGAATCACAGTTGTTATCGGCATTGTCTGAAGGACAATCCAGTCACCACGAGCAAACTAAGACCTCTGGAAAGTCTTTCGAATGTGAAATCTCATCTTCATTGACTCCTTTACAAAATATGCAAAAAATGGAAATTTTCAACGATCTCTCAGAGACAATCAAAACTATGGATGTCAAAACAGTCTATAAGTTCATACATTCTGAGAGAATAACTGATTGTTTTGCTGAATTATTTAGAGAGCTTAATCCAGACTTTGTAGATCCATCTGTAGCTGCTCGATGCTTCTTATATGGTTTGGCATTGTTGGTGGAAAGAGATAAATTTGATCGTTTCAAAAAGAAAACAAGCTACATGTTTCAAATTGGGAAATACCCACCGGCATTCTTCAGAAAGCACTTTTCAGACTTGCCTACTTTAAGAAGGTACCATATGAATGATAACTATTACGAGTTTGTTGTGAAGATGATATGTAACAGTGCATACGAAGTGTGGGATATATTACAAAGGTACGTCTCAAACGGCGGTTCAAAATCTGAAAAAGTCCTTTTTGTTGACATTTTTGAGTCTGAATTCTATCCACGTTTCCAAGTGTTCAAATATAACCATTGGTTTAGATCTTTGATTCTGTTGATAAGTGGATCGTCAAGTTTGAATTTTCATCTGTCTTTCTTGAAGTCGATACAGTCAATTACGTCCGAAAATGATCCACTAGCCAAAGAATACAAAGATATGGTTGAAAGAAACGAGTTATACATCGAATCAAATAAAACACATTTCGATAGAATGAAAAAGAGTGCCAATGGGTTCAATATGAAACTGATTGAAAAACAAGAAACATTGTTGTATCTTGCTCATAAATCAAACGTTTTATCTGGTTCATTAACTGATGATAATCCATTAATTTCAGTTGGATCAACTAGGGCCTCTTCAGAAGTTTCAAAGCTATCAAGATCTGAAATCAAAAAATATCATGCCCTAGTACCTCCTTCTTTCTCAATAGAAAATTGGAGAAAGGTGTTGTTCATGGTAGTGATTGAATACAGAAAACATCAACAACAGAACCCTACTACAGTTCCACTAGTGTTACGATCTGGTAAGAGACCTAGATTCTTGTCGACTATTGGTGGTTCATCCAATAGTCCAAAAATGGGTAAAATGGAAGGTTTTTCCAGTTATATTGAAACCATCTATCAAGCTGACATTGAGCAGATAAGGGCTTGGCTAGGTTTGAAAACATACGACGAAGGATGTATAGAAGCAATCGAAAGATTATCATATTTGGATACAGTGGATGAAATGATGGTTGATATTGTACAGATGGTTGAGCGTTGTCTATACGCCATGTATATTGTGATGCAAGACGAGCAAGATAAGGTCAATCTTGTATTCCCAGATTCACGTGCCGATCGTGCTGATCATACACAAGTCATTAGTTTACTATCTGATTCTGTTTTTGTTTTATGTCAACTTCAAAAAGGTGAATTAAGTATAAAGAAATATTTTAAACTAACGTTAGAACTGTTGCGTACTGAAATACCAGACTATTTGAAACCAGAAGCCGAACAATTACTATTGAAAATTGACACAATTGATAAATATTTTGCTCAAAAATTTGTGGAACTCATCAAAGACTGTATGATATTTGGTGTTAACGGCTGCATTACTAGTTGTCTCAAAGCTATCGGTGCAAATGTTATTGAAATTGAAAGAGATTTGTTCAATGGTGGTGATACAAGTTGTGATATTCCACTAAATTTGAGACATCCAAATTTGTTCAGAGCAATGATGGCTCAGAAGGCTATTATTCCCACTAGATTAGATTCTCCAGTATTACAATATGAATACTTCAATAAGTTGTTTATCAATTTTGTCTGCTCTGCAAATGGAATGAAACGATTTGAAATGCCGGAACACCTTGAAAACTTTTCGATACAGGTGATGGAGATATCAAATGCTGTAAAAGCGACAATAACTTTACAAAGCTTGTCAGTGATATTAGTCAGTTACCTCAAGGGTGAGGACGTCAAGATTCATCAAGGGGTTGAGAACACTTCGTTTCAAGGTAAAAAGTGTCACCAATTAATTGACTTCAGAAAATTACTTGTTGAATTAGATGGATTCTTAATGAACTATTTTGATAATGGCTCAACAGCAAAACTAGGAATCTTTTTCAAGCATGAAGTATTTAAGATATTAATCAATAATGCTAAATCCAAGCTATTAGATTGTGGTTTATCAGTCGCTGATACTTCAAGTATCATTGAATGGAACTTCGATTCCAAATACATCAATGGATTGATAGATCAAATTGAGAAAGTTAATATTGGATCTTCAAATATAAACTCACTTAGAACAATTTATTCAACTGCTGTATCTGATATCATATTGGCTAATATGTTGAATAGGGGTATAATTCCAAATATTAACTCTGACTTGGATGGATATACATTTTCACCTGTTTCCACAAGTGACTTTGACTCAGAGAAGGTGTTAAATCTCAAGAAAAGTTTAAAGGTTTCGTATGATAAGTTTTATAAATCTGATTTAATCATTAGCAAGTTGCAACAGTTAGTGGAAGATTACTACAATGTTTTCAACCTTTGTTTTGAAATTTATATCGATAACTTGGTTCCAGATATGAAAGAGTTCGGGATGATGGTGACGATACTTGGTGGTGGCGTGGAACTCAGTTGAGTTAGTGAACACCGGTTTATTTTAGTTCAAGAGGATTAAGTTAATCGTTGAGCAATATCGATTACTGACCATGAGTTGATATGTATATCTATGTATCCCTAAGATCAGATGCTAGATTGCAATAGGTATTCAAAACAGGTTTAATTGGCTTCCAATTTCGCAATTTCAGCAACCGTACGAAATTAGCAGAATCGATGAGAGGCCAAAAATAGAAGGGAAATTGTTTTGAGTGGATTATTGGTGTGTTTTTTGTTTTGGTTTGTTTTCGATAGAATTTTTTACGGGAGCGGGATGATGTTGTAAAGCCTCCTTTCAATCAGGACTTTCACAAATTCATGGCCGCTATGGTGGTTTTAAGTATTTGATGTGTAGAACAATTAGGTAGTATGTTTTTTTAGCTACATTAATTTAATTCGGGTTTTATGAGTATTTAGTCAAAGTGTTTGTATCTAGAGAGACTGGGACAACTGGCCTAGAAAGAGCTAAGGCAAAGTACATGTACGCCACATCTATCAAGTGAAAGTTTCTGGTCTCAAATTTAGTTGCGCTTCAGAGCAGTACGAGAGTTTCTTTCCATATGCATCATCTTTTTTCTTTTCAGTGATAACTCTCTAAGTAGCAGCCACAAGTACAGATAACTACTTAGTTGCCAATTTGAAACCAAAAAATCATATCATAATATTCACTTGCAGCTAAGTTGAATAAGTTGGTATGTGCTATTACGGGAAAATACAACACTATGTTGCTTGAGCCCGTTTCCTTCTCCTGTAGGTAGATGTAGCTACCTATACCTACATTTAGATGCACAGCTACCTATTAATTTCAAACACTCCGAACGGCTTATAGTGGAATGATTTTACTTATTGTTCTCAAGAGTCAGAATTTTCTTGACACTTATTAGAATAGTCTTCTGGGCTGTGAATAACTGAGATAATTACCTCATATCAAAGGTGGTCATTGATAGCAGAGTCTAAGGAGGTTGACGTGTTCAACGATTTATATGCCTTCAGTTCCACTTAATACCAGCATGTGAGTCCCTTGGTTCACTAGAAAGAATCTGCTTGATTTTCTTATTAATTTCGAAACCGAAAAATGCGATGAAAAAGGAAAGACGCTATAAATAGCCAGGTTGTTGGCGCTTTATTAAACAAGTCTCCGCCTGCAGTGAATAATCCACCGCATTCTTATAGGAACGTGGTACGATATAGGGTAGCAGAGCGGATTGTGTGTTGTTATTCCGTTTGAACTTTACGTGGTAGCAGGTTGCAGTAAAGTGTATTAACTGATGTATGGCGCTTAAGTTGCGCTAGGGTAGCGGTTCCAACCAGACATGTGCCAACCACCATGGTTGGGGACCCCCTCTATAACCACCGGCCACCCAACTCACCGCCCTAGAAAACTTTACTATGGGAAGTATTTAGCTACCTAATCATTCATATTTATCAATACTATAATTAGTATTGATAACATAATCAACCTTTGGGTTTTAGCTATTTTGAAGTCAACCTAGTACCAATTTTTGGCGAGCCGCAGATGGTACTAAGGGTGGTGGGCTCCACCATGGTTTCAACTCAGATTGGCTTTTCAACAAAGTACCTCTTAAGTCGCTATGATGATGAAATATTCAGACCTTTCGTATTGCCTTTAATTTTCTCAAAGTCGAGATTAGTGAATAGGCAGGAAAATGCTCGATCGTCAATATAGACAAGTGACTTTTGGTAGCAGCTGCGTTAGGTACAAACAGCCGCACACCGATAGGTGCTCCCCCTTGAGAGGAAAATAACTGGACTTTCAGGAACATTCAAACGTGTTTTTAGTTACGAAATATAGTCCAGATTGCAATTCACAAGCAAGGTAAGCTTGTGTATCGTACTAGTTAATCAAATTTCAATGTTGTTAAATCATGTCTATGGAACAATAATGCTATCAAAAAGAAAGCCGCAAAAAGTTAATAGGTACACTTGCACCTTGGGCTGTGAAATAATTATTACTACGATTTCAACGGTATTGAAGATCTTTGAATTAGTCCACAATATTCTTTCTTGAGAACCTGCATAATAATTAACTCGAAATTCAACACTTGTACTATACCTATTATGTGAAAGGAGCAAACTGGTATCTTATGTAGAAGCAGGAGCTCGAATTGAAGTATTTGACTACAACCTGAATGCTATTGGTACGCATCAGATCATCAGTGTCACAATAATTTCTATTTAGTTGTAATAGTTTTGATGTTATATTAGAGATATGATTTTAGTTGCCTTTCGCTAATATGAATACAAGAATCTTATGCTGGAAAACCACTTGTCTTCGCAATAGGGGGCATTAGAATGACTGGCGCACCGCGATGTTCATGTATTGCTTTATTCTACCTCGGGCCAAAGTATTTTTAAGTCGTTTGTCAATTGAATAGCAGCTATACAATTTGTTATGCGAGTGCAAATACCTACATAAAACTAAAAAAGAGAGGTTCTTGTCCGTGTGTCTGAAACAGCTGATTTTTCAACTAAAACAATACACAAAGGTTTCTGGAAAACCACGTCCTTTGTGCGACGCATCCTCAGAATTGCCAGATGTGGACGCCCCATATGCACTTAGCGAATAATAGACTGCGCGCATGCACGCAGGACCAGAGGCATCTTCTCTCTCGCCGCCTTTTTTCCCTTACTTTTAACATCGAAGCAAACTATGATCGCTGTGGAACCTTGATGCACAAGTTTATTGGAAAGGGTGAGCGATTTGTGAGGAGATATACTGCCAAATCCTGCTTCGTTTTTTGTTACAAAAGATTCTTTGTAATGAGCTTTTTGTATTCAACAGTGGTAACTCTTCAACTAAGAAAAATATCGGAAAGATATACGCCATTGCACAAGTAACGGTTTTCGTTAGTGCAATAATAGCGGGTGTGTGGGACCGCCTGAAACGAAAACTCTTCCTTGCCTTGTTGCACGGGCCTGGCCTAAAGTCTGTACAGGTTCTTGCTCGGGGGCAAGACAGCGCGAGAGGAAAAGATTTGCAACACTTGCATGCTTCTATGCATGGAAGCAGTTGCTTATTTATTAACCGCTTAATTCAGCACGACGGGTCAAACGGGCCACTGTTATACAGTTTCTGTATGGCTAACGTTTTTTTGGGGGGCAGCTCAATGAACTATTATGAAGATATCACCGCTATGAGGTACTATGGTCAAGGGCTTCTCATGAAACAGCATTTTATGCTTGTCTATAGTCGTTCTTGGTTCAAGTAGGGCTATAAAAATAATAGATTGCTTGCTTAGCAGCTTTCAATACACTGGCCAGTTTTCCTGCGCCAAAATCATCACATAAATTATGAATAAATTAAGATTAGTACAGCAAGTTTGGATTAGAGGTTCAGCATGAATACATATTCGACTAAACCGCAATATATTTACTTCTTTACTTAATTGTAATAATTATTATTAGTGATAAATTTCCTACATAAGCCGAACAAGGATAAAATCGAATAAAAGTAATAGCAAAATAACAAAAACACCTAATGCTAGCATGAGAACAAAATAAAAATCACTAATGCTATACACACTAATCCACAGTAAAACTAGAACCCAAAACGTCGTCTTAACAAGCCTAGAAAGTATCTTTGACTTTGATTAAGGGAAACTCATGAAATTAAACTTCCAAAATCCAACAAGCGTAACAATCGTTAAAAACATGAATATTATAACATAATATCAACCTTCTATTTTGTAGTCAACCACCCCCCTCAGTATTTTAATTGTACCGTAAAGTTCATGATTCATTTCATCGTGATTGAAATGATTGTTCTTTGATCTATTTCTACGTTCGCTTCCTGGAGTTGGCCATCTGCAACGGATAGATAGTCTTGAGCATTCAGAGCATCCTGGTCTTGTCTCGCAGCACTTTTTCTTTCTCTGTCTACATGTTAAACAGCCATTTCTTGATCTTTTGGCTTTTCCTGCAGCAGATGAGCTTGTTGACGAAGAGACACTTGCGTGTCGTCTATGTCTAGGAGAATCTGCTAATGATTCGGGTGATCTTGGTGAAATAGCAACATTGTTGCTGTTCATATCTGATCTTCTTTTATTGGCTTTGGCTTCAATGTCATAGTAAGCACTACTTGATTCATCTTTAGCATCCCGGCTATTGGTCAAGGGCACCATGGAGGCATATCCCATGCTTCCTCTTCTTCTATTTTGAGCAGAGGTAGAAGCCAAGTTGGAAATACTTGACGGGGTCAAAGGCTTCCCAGCTGCAATACCTCTTCCAACCATCGAGTTATCTTGGTGATAGGCTGCGTAGGTCGGTGATGGAGAAAAGTCGGCCGAGCTTTCGTTCAGCTGGTTGTAACTGTAGTTACCTGGAGCATGAGCTGTAATCCCAATTGCTCCAGAGTGTTGATAATTCTTTGATAACAGATTGAAGTCTGACATCTGGTTACTAGGGTTCCCATGTTCAAAACCATTCAAAGAAGGTAGACTGTTTGATCCTTGAAAATGATTTTGTGGATTGAAAGGTTGTTGATTTTGTTGCAGACCTTGAAATTGAAGAGGAGTGAATCCTGGATACCCAGGGAAACTCCTGTTATTGAGATTATTATTGAATTTAACTGATCCAGAAAGATTAAATGAATCCACGTTTGACATGTTCTTTGATATGTTGAAGTTTGAAGAAAGACGGTTGAGCTGGTGATCTATGAATTATTGAAGAGAGTCCGTCTCTTTACTTTGAGTTCAGGGAGCTTTGCTTTGAAGTTGAAAAAAAAATATATTTATTAAAAATGAGGGGTGTAAAAATAAGGGCTCTAATATAACTATTCGAGTATGGAGCAGATTAATTGGTATTTATAATAGAATTTGGGGGAACTTTGGGTTCTATACCGTTGGTGCTATTTGTTAGTGTTACATTGACGCATGCATGAATGAATGTTAACCTTTAAATTTTACGATTTCTTTTTTACCCCTTGTTCAAATCATGATTCTTTCGACGCAAGATGGTTAAGGTAGAGCACTAATCCTAGCTATTGTTCTCATGCACTTAGTATTATAAATTGCAAAAAATGGAAACGGGTAGAGTAGCTCACTTGAAGCCGCACTCTTGAAGATGCATATGGCGACGCACAGAAGTATGCACGCTCTTGCTCTGGAACAATACGTAGTAGCCGCTTGTATAAATCCACGCGCAATTTAATGTCGTCGCCTCAAAATCCAGTGATTTTACATTCACCCCAGTAAGTGTGCATTTCACTATAATAGATGTTCAGGGTGCAACATTGCCAAACGCAAGGTCATTTGAATTTATCGCAAACATTATGTCTTAGTTGCCAATCAATTATATCTCCCCTATAATTCCAGCAGGAGTTAACTACAAATATCATTATCTTCACTTGATGGTAATTGGTTCGATTGTCCTGTCAAAAGAAAAGTTGTAGCTCTTTTTTCCGAGGTGCGGAAGCTACCGCTCAGCTTTGATTTATTTCAAGAAATACGATCTCGTTCGTTTAAACAACCATTTACTAAAAGTGTTGAATTCATTTGCGAAATATGTATCTTTCTGCACGAAATGATTGACCTCCAAATTGTCAACTTTTAGGTTTCCAGCTGAGAATTACCTTGTAGACTAAAATTTGCACTAGATATGCAGAGTAGCTTTGACACATTGGACTTTTTTGCACTAGCAATATAACGAAAATAGAGTTGTCTTGGCATTGAAAGTTCTTTGTCACATGGCTATTAGCCAATGTTGTATACTACAGAAGTTGCGGGATGATATTTGCTCATAATTGATTGCGATTGTTCTGAAATTAAAAAGGGTTTTCTTTATTTCTTACAACTTTACTACTATATTCTTAATGTAACTACGCAGACCAGCAACATTAGTACAAATACTAGTAGAAACTAGATAAGTAAGAACAACAGTAGCCAAAGACTGAACATTGCGTAATCATGCCAATACATATTCAATGTTTTGAATAGTTCAACTTCTGTAGTATACAGTATATTTCTTGTTAACAAATAGCTCAATCTCCAATAAGTCCATGCAATAGCAACGAGGCTGGAAAAATTCGAGATACAAGTTACTATTCTCAGGGATAAACTATTTTTTATTTCTAGCTAAATTACTTGAAAGCCATCATAGCATGAAGCTACATATAGTTCTTCCGTAAATTTTAATTGGCCTTAGTCTCCTAGAGAAGCTTTGAAAGTATTGGAACATTAAAATATTCGATTTCAATGCAAAATATGTAAGTATAACTTGTTTTTAGTTTGTTCATCATCCTCGTAAACGTCTTTTCTGCAAGATGCTCCAAGTTGCAGTTTCGTGGACGTAGCAAAAAACTTAGGACAAGTAGGATCTATCACGGGATCTATCTCCGGGCAAACATCCTGTAAAATATTCTGTAATTGAGACATGACCATCCTGCACAATTTTAGACTGCGGCGCTGAGAAAGTTCGAAGTCCAAAACCTTTATCTCGATTTTGGTACGATGATAAGAAAGGGAAGAATTCAAGTACATCTTCGAGGCTGTACAAGTCAAGGTTTCTAGTATCTTTTTGTGGGTTGTTCATATTTTGTCTCAATGAGTATGTATTTGAACAAATTGTGAAGTTGACCATAACAGTTACACCTGACTTTGGTGTACATTTGAATAGATCAGAACATTGGGGATACAGGACTGAGATTACTGGGTACGAATACTGTGGCTCATTGATACGGAATTTCAATAATCAAACAATGTTGCAATCGATTAAACTGATAATTCTTTTGGCAATGACAGATGGCTCAAACATTCTAAATAAAGTCGCACTGCCAATATCATTTATATCAGTTGAATAAGACACATTGTCTTCGTTCCTCAAAATAAAGATACATACATGCTTTGAGGCTTTATTTTAACTTAAGAAGGAAATTCTTATTTGGATTTGTTTGAGCCAAGAATCAAATTATAGTGAGTCACTAAGTTAACCAAATTGATAGAAGCCAAGAACATTGCCGGATATTAGACCGTACCATGTCTTTGTTTAGAATGTGCTCAAATTTTTGTCTATAGTGAGGTACTTGCTGATCTATGAAACAATCAAACAAAACATAACTAATTTGTACCACCATGTACGTGACCGATCAACTCTTTCACCCCCATCCAAGAATATATGTTAAAGATCAGCACTTCAGAGATGAGCATCCCGCATTGAGATTGCATGCACAAATTTACCCTTGATCCCTTTCAGTCCCAGAACCTGAATTAACAGTATTTTTAGAGATCTTTCAGATAGGCTGACATGATGCTGAGCTACTCTAATAACTCTTATTGTTACTCTACCTTCAAAGCTTTGGTTGAGAGTAGGAATTGCAATCTAGAGCATATTAGCGAGACACCTTCCAAATATGCAAACTCCTATCTTGGCCAGCCGCAAGGGCTCTCGTCGTGCGCCTGCCGATCCCTTTTTAGATGTGAAATTTGACAGGCTACAGCCTGCATCTGTTATTATGTGGGAACCAGCGGAACATGTCAAGTTGCGCGGGTAGAATGATTCTATTAAATCTATTGGGCTATCAAAAGAGTTGCAAGGGGTTCGCCCACGTACTTTGTGATTACATTGGCATTAAGAGCTGATGGTATTTTCCAGCTGATCTCTTCGCTTAGTTCTAGTAATTATTTTAGTACTATATCTGCAAGTATAGCTGTGTGGGCAATAGAGGCATCGCGAAGTACACTGTACAAACGGGTATACGGGCGCTCTACGCCTATGATCTTGTACCACTAGATAGTATTGTGTATGAAAACAGATCGTATGTGTCTAAACACATATAAACCCACCCAATGAAACGATCAAAACCATACAGACGGAGTTGTAACTTTAGCTTTCTCCTATTGGCAGTGTTCTTTTTTCGAATTCGTCTGAGCGACGCAACGCGGTGCCTGTAAAGTTCTGAACTTGCTAAGCAGTGTAAAGATGTGCTCGATTACATATTCTACGCGTATTTGGCTATGTGCATGTTCTTTAACTATTTACTATTTCTTTCCCTCCTTGAAGCCCAAAGCAAAAGAACCCAATATTCAAATCTAAAGCTCTGTTATCACTATTGTATACGAATTAGCGACAATGAACGACAGCTCCAAAGACTTACCAGTCTCTATCCAACTTTTATATAACTCCATTAGCCTCTTAGATATGGCCATTGAACCAATTAGAGAAGTAAGTTCGGATTCTACGAACTACAACAATGTAATAGCTACTCGGGCAGTTTTTGATGTCCTCTCCGAGAGCACTGTCAATGACAAATCTACAGCGTTGAAAGACATCATTATACCTCAAATCAATAAAGATTATGCCCTCCTAAATGAGCTGATGAAAAAATGTGAGAAGGAAAGATCAGAGTTAATAACTAAATACGAAACTTCAAGTTTGGAGCTGGCAAATTCCACTTCTCGTGCGATTGTTGGAAGTAAAGAAGATAAGCGAAGACTTCAGGATTTACGAACTAAAAAAGCAGAACTTCAAGAACTACTCAAATCTTTAAAGGAGAAAGAAGAAGATAATAAAGGAAAAAACTAAACAAGTTAAATGCACATGATGACCCAATGTTTTGACTATATACAGCTCTTGAAATTCTCAAGTATCTTTGCTACTGTCTTTTCCAAACTTTCCAGTTTAATACTAATAGACAATAACACTGGATCTGACGTGACAACATCGCAGTTCTCTTGGATTGTCACTACTAATGGATCGCCATCGTTATCCACATATGTAACAGCACTTTCTAGGTATTTGTTAGCTGTTTTCAGCATCGTGGAATATGATGGATCAGAATTCGAATTGAATATATTTTTGATGGTAGAGCCAATACGTTGAGATTTATCCTCGGGTTCGGAACTTTCATTCTTCTTCCATTCCAATAGCTTGGTATATTCAGCAATCAAGATATTTGGTATTGAAGTCATTCTATCTTCAGAAATTCTTGCTCTCACATGATCGGCAAAAGATTTGTGATTGTCTGGATCGATCAAAACATCCCATGGTTTGGTTGTCACCTTTCTCACACTTTTGAAATCTATCGATAGATCGCTGCTATTAACCAAGAAATCCAATGATATCGAAGATGGTAAAGTTGGCTCAAATAGAGTTGCGTTGACTCTATGTTGAGGGAATATATATCCCACATTTGGAGATGTCAAAGAGTTTTTAGCAACATCTAGTTGATTGTATATATTCTCAATATATCTTAAAAATGTTGAGCGATCCAGTTTTTCATTCTCTAGTAACGTATTAAGAATAGCGATTGAATTGTAAATCGCGTCGTGACAATCTAAAATCTGTCTGACAATCAAAAATTGACCGGTTTTCAGTTTCAAGTTGAAAGATTTACCTCCATTGAGATTCTTAGACTTCATTGTGATATTTAAGCCCGTGATTTTGAAATTCTGTCTCGTTATAACACCTTTTAAGATTTCAGAGTTATGCGATGATAACGGTAGTTTGTATTCTTGATCACTAGATTCATCAATTTTCGAAAAACAACTGTGTAGATTTTCTCTTATCGACGGAAGTTGGGGTCTTATTATCTCATTTATGAGCCAATCCAGCTCTCTTCTGGAGTTTGCCTCACCAATCTGATCAATCTCAGTCTGCATTAATGTGGAAGGCGAGTAGATTTTTGTTGACATTTGTTGAATGTTGGGTGGTCTAGCAAGAGGGGACTATGACCAAATGGCAGAGATTTGATATGATCGTATATATACATTTTTTAATGGTTGATAGCTTTTCATTTTTCTGTTTTTAAAACTGGTGTGCGAGAGGCTCAAGTCCGATTTCCTCTTTTGGACAAATAGGTTCTCATCTCCAAATGCTTTGTCTCGAATAAAACCGATCCCTCTGAATGACATAGTACGTACTTCATTTTTAAACGACAAACGTTTTGTTTGAATCATAGACTGTATCCTGGTCTCACCCATCCATCAGTCATTGCGTTTGGAAATGGTTGATTTGCAGATCACGGAGAATGATAACTCATCCTTTCCAAGCAATATTGTTGAATCATTAGTTCACCATCCATTTAGCTACATACTTCCCAAACAAGATCGTAAGTACTATACTAGGATCCCATACATTGAAGATATATACTAACAATTCTCTATGTTGAATCTAGTTGTTTCTTTTGCTGGGCCGTTTCACATCAAATTTTCTTCCGATGAACTTTCACTTTCTCAAGAAACATTTGTTCCTGCAGACTCTTCTAACGATGATGTTCTAATGGATCAAATATTGAAAGAGCTTGATACACCAGCTGAAGATCTGAAATATGTCAAGTTTAAGAAACCAGCGATGAAATTGGCTGTATCTGCAAAGGAAGGCGTCAAGCCTATACTACAGTCAACGAGTTTTCCCACTATTGAAAAACAAGTACTTGAGAAAACGGAACCGGTAACGAATATTCAATGGACAAGACCAAGTTTGAAAGTGAAAAGAATAAAGCTGAATGATACTCCAGATGATTTGAAAGCAGATAGGTTCTTCAAATCAGCGAGAAAAAGGGGCCCCTTAACGGACGGTGACTCCACGTTCGATCAAACCACTGATCTGAAATCCTCCTTGGAGACATCACATAATCAAGAATTGAATCGGGATGTACCAGTCACGTCCGGCGACTTTGTCAAACTTGCTACTACGAATATTACAAACCTTGTTGATAATATTGGCCAGGAAGATACTTTCAACTTTTCTGATTCGTCCCTCTGGCTTTCATACTTCTCATCTGATGCAAGTTACAACTTACCTTTTGACCATATTCTAAATATCGAGACAATTCAACTACTTGAAGATAATATAAACAGACTGTCTGTTGCCAAAGCCTTTGAGAACTTTGAGATTGACACTCTACTTCGACTCCAAGTGATTACATCGAGGTCAGTTATTTACGCTCTATCTATTTCGTGGTCGAAGCTCAGTGATTCCACCGACATACAGGAGAAAAACTGCTTGATACACCTTGCGTGTAATGTTTTGAAGGCCTCAAATATTTTATTGAGATTATTATCCTCTGGGAGACCGGAAAAGCAGCTGTATCTTGAGTCATACCCCAAACTAGTTCTTGATTTTATTTTCATGTTAACAGACGAGGTTCTTCTAATGAAAAACCATGAAATTGCTTCAGATTGTGAGTTGAGGCATTTTGATATTCTTCTTCAGCAAATATCATTTCTCTTTGATACCATTAGTTCATATGTGGAAGCGAGTCCACTCGATGAGCATGTTATTATTAGACTTGAGTATTTCAGCTTCAATATCATGTTTCATGATCAAGAAGAAAAACCATTATCTGCATTTCTTGATCCGCTTTACGACATGCTTAAAGCATCAGCTTCAAACATAATCTACTCCATATTTTATAAGCATGTTGACCAACGTGAGTTTATTTTAACTGAGATAGCTAACAGCATGACTAAGCTGCCACTTCACAAGGTTGCCGCTAGAAAATTCAGGTTGACTAGTGGTATCAACGTTCAGCTTGTTTCTAGCTTGTTTGTGCGCTTGATTCAAACATCCCATATTTCGGACTATGTGTTTGACTCTTCTTATTGGAAGCTGGTAAGTGATCACCGTAGTGCTGCAAAGAGCAGAAATTTCGAGGAGCTCAACTCTCAGTTCTATGATCACGTCACATCTATAACAAATGAAACGGCTAGCATGAGTAACCAGATTTCGGGCTTACTCATTACACGTCTGGCTGGGAACCCTGACTCTTTGAACAAAAAGTCATTCGAACTTTTACTCGAAGATTTGTTGGCTATGCTATCCTATCCGGAATATTCTGGTGCCGAAACACTGCTGGAGTCACTTATGAGCACTTTGTTGTACGTTTGTAACTCTGATAAGTACTCCAATACACTGGATTTTTTTGCTATGGAAATGGTGAGGGTGATAAGCTCAAAGATACTATCACTAAGGTCAACCACAAAAAATTCGGTCAGATTTTCTACGAAAATGTCAGAACAAAATTTCAGCGACATAACCGATGACTATCTTGCAGTACTTTATTACCTGAAAGAGGACACAGACAGCTGTCAGAATAATAGTTATAATTTTTTGCTAACAAAGCTTTTCGTCGCCATTCGGTCGCTATCGAAGTCTATTGATGATATCCCAGAAGCGACAAGATGCTCTGAGTCTTGCTATCAGGGATTATCATCTTTGAGTTCGAAGATAGAAGCTCTGGAAATTCGGCTTATAAGATCTCTTAATTCCGAGGATTCTATTGAGTCCCGTGGGAGCTGTTCTTATTCTAAGGTTCTCGAAGTGTATCGCAATGTTCTACTTTCACAAAGGATATCCTCTTATTATGAAAGTTTTCAGAACTTGATTGTCAAGAAATTGGATGATTCCAAAGCTAAGTCTCGTAAAGGAGCGGTTAAGCATCTGCAGCTAATAATTGGCAGTGATCCATCGTTGCTAAATGCGGGATCGATCAAGTCGTCCATTGTCTCTGCATTAAACGAGTCTTTCTCGTCTGTTCGAGATTCAATGCTTGATCTCATTGGTGCCTTTATCGATTCCCATCCTGAGATCATCAAAGAGTACTACGTCATAGTTTGCGATAAGATTGGAGATCCAAGCATTTCTGTGAGAAGAAAGTCCATGAACTTGGCAATAAGGATGTACACGAATATTGAGAATAGAGGTGTGAAAGCACTTATAAGTGAACGGCTTTTGAGGAGACTAGACGATGAGGAAGAAAGTATAGTTGATCTAGCTACAAAATCTCTCTTGAATATGTGGTTCTATTCCATGATCAAAGACTGGGACTCACAGCTACAAAAAGGGAACAAGAAAGTCATCATGACTAGAGTAGATAACATTGTTGATGTAATAAATGCAAACGATAGGAATTGGGCCTATTTTGAAAGATTTATTAAAGAAAAGGTCTTGTTTGTGCACAGTTTGAATGAAGCAACACATAGTCTATTGATCAGTGCTGTTTCTTTGATGATTGACAGCATACTCGAGTTTGTTACGGAGCTTGTTGATGAGTGTAACGACCAGACTCATATTGAGAGTCTGATGGGAATATTGTCCATCTTCCTGAAAATTGACGGATCCTTCATTTCGCAGGACCAGCTAGTATCATTACAGCCTTACTTGCTTGATGAAAGTTCCGCTGGTAACTCACTTTGCTTCTACACTTTACAAATATTCAGATTCACATTACCTCGTATGCATTCGCTGAAACCTGCATTTGTGACGCAATGTCTATCAATTTTACTAAGCAGAATTACTAAATTCAATGCCAGAGACTTAGATGAGGCAATGCCATGTTTGTGGCTCTTAGCCAATGAGAGTAATGAAACCATCAAGTTAGCAAAAGCATGTATTGCTTCCCTACATATGATCAGGCCTTATATTACCAAAATCAAGGCGCCCGAATATAAGCCTGACTCCAAAATTCAAAGGCTTTTGTTTCTACTAGGAAATTTTGGAAGGTACTGTAAATTCAGTGAGCATCAAGGATTGTTCCTTACTTCAAAATTGGGAATGAAGCAAAATGAGTCTGTAACAAGCTTAATCTTCAAGCATTTGTTGATTTTCTGTTCGGAAACATTGAATTCCGATCTCAAAAGAGTAGCAGTTCGAAACTTGATTAATGTCTGCATTACCAACGCACGTTTTTTCATGAGCGAACAACTTTTGTCTGTTATCGATCAAGCCTATGAGGCCTCCGATATGAGTCTTCAGGATGTTGTAACTAAAGGGTTGGGGACTTTCTTGGAACTAGAGGAAAAGAAGGTCATTGAACTAAATGGCTTAGAAAGTAAAGATTCCAAAAGAGTCAAACTTGATGTTGCTGTTTTTCATGGGGAATCAGCTAATTATGTCAACGATGGCATTTGCTCAGCCTTGGTCCAACGTTATCTGGAACCAATAATGAAAAATTGTCTAGTCGACGAATTAGATCATTCATTCAAATCTATTCGCTTCCTTCAACTTGTTGTGAAAATGGGTTTTGCTAACCCTAAACTTTGTTTTCCAACGATTATCGCTTTAGAATCATCTGCAATATTTTCAGTTAGATCGGCGGCCACTTTGATGCATGAGGAACTATTTGAAAAACACGAATCATTGATTGAAAGTAGCTACATCGAAGGATTAAAATTGGCAGTTGAATATAGAAAAAGGCTCTCCCCTGATTTGTTCCAAGAAAAATATTTTCTGATTACATGCATGAAAATTATTCAGACAAATAGGAACTCCGCAAGAAAGTTCCTGAAGATTGTTACGAAATCTTTCAATATGATTGATCTATCAAAACCAAGTCAAGATTTAGAGGTTGTATCTGCATTTATCGGGTTCATCTCTGTTAATTTATCTGTGGTAACATTGAAGACTCAAGAAGAAGTCTTGATGATAATCGATGCGACAGAGAGAACATTGGATACAGTTGGTATTGATTTTTCAGAGCAGCGTCGTAATATTGATTCTGAAGATGGTTGGTATAAGCTAGGTTTGATCTCTAAATGTCTGGAAAGTCTGATGCTTCTTAGGTCAGTGCTATTATCTAATTATAACGTTTCATCAGAAAAGATCGAGAAGTATAGATTGACGCCAAATTCAAAAGATTTCTATGCTAGCATCAATAAGGTTGATTCTCAAGAAGTGAAATTGGATAAAACTGATATGAATTTGAAATCTAAGGGTCGAGCATTTGCCAAATCGGTCTGTAAGAGCTTCAATCCGCTCAATTTTTTACCTAGTGATCCGATTCATTAGTTAAGTTTGCTACATAATTGCTTATTCTTTAAATTCTAACAAGCGTCTGTTTGATATTTTGCTTGATTAAATTATATAATAACAGCCAGAAGCAGTAATTTTATATACCTAGTAAAAATCTTTCGTTGAAATCTGATCTTTGTCTAATGTAGTGTTTCAAGAGACTCTTCTTCAAGTACACTAATTTACCTTCGTTGCATAAATCTTTTAATAGTTCCTCCTGGCAAGAGAACAAATTGGTTAAATCTTTCAAGATCATGAAATTTTCTTTGAAGTCATCTAAACCCTCATAGTTGTCGAAAATTGAAATATAGTGAACTATATCTTGTGTTAATATTAGCGAACCGTTTGAATTGATTTTGAATTTTGTGAAGTGATTGATCAACAGCAATAGTAAGATTGATACTATTTTTTTCATGAGATCAATTTTAAGAGATGGATTAAAGTCAAGATATTCATAAGCTGACTGGAATACCTGATCCAGGAATTTTATCAACTTATCACAGGTTGAAGTCTTATCAATAATAGACTGGCTGGATGCCGTTGGTTGGAAATCATCAGATGATTGATTGTTCAAAATCGTTTTCAAATTCTTTTGAATTAAGTAAACTAAATCATTCAGTATGATATTCAAAGAGATCTCTAGATCTTGTAAATATGAATTAAAGTTGTTACTCAATTGTTCCTTTATGGTTGTTGAAAGAATCAAAGGGTAGAAAAACTTCTTGATAACGAGTGACAATAAGTAAATTTGTAGTGAGATCAAGTTGAGTTTGCTTAAGAATTCAAGAGACAATTCACTTGAGTTTGAACCAAAAAATGAGTTCAACTTAGGTTGCTGAACAACTATCCCATTGTAATAGAGTGCCTCGAGACCTACAAAAACATAAGAGTGGCCAAAACCATCCAATAGCACGTCAAGAATCCCCATAGAATATTCATTTATCTTTGCAGGAACCAGTTCAATAGATCTAGTCAAGGACTCCACTGCATACTTCAAGATCTTTTCAGTGATCACAATCGAAAGCTCGGAATCGGTATCGGCACCAGATTGATAGTCGTTACCAAAAGGTTCAGAAGTATTACGGCTGTGACCATTGCCATGATTGTTGATACTATTGCCGTTCATTGTATTGCTGGACTTTGTTCTGGATAGCTTATCTTTCAATGATGGCGTTCTCTCTACGTTTTTGAGCAACTTCGAAATGGAGGCGAGCTTTCTGGTTCTCTTCGAGTAAGATAGTAGTCTTCTAGCAGTTGATGTATTATCGGATGCAATAGCATTTTTTGAGTTGTGTTGAGGTTGCTGTTGAAGTAGACTTTCGGCAAAGATTGATGATTCCGAACTTTTTTCAAAGTCATCCATTTCATTGTTTTGGCTTTCCTTAAATTGTTGCAACTTAATTTGAAGATGACGCTTACTAATGATCTTCTCATTTTTGGCAATGAAATTTGAAACTGATTGATGTATTAGTTCATCTAAACTTTCTTTTTCGATAATGAAATAAGAATCATTCTTCAGATAAGGTGTAAATAGTCCGGTATAAAGCTTATCGAGTTCAGCAGATATGTTCAAATCTCTTGAAATGCATAGACTTTTGAGATTTTTAGTCACAGAAAAAAGCTCATTTGAAAGCAGATGTAGCATTCGAATGTATGATAAGTTGGAGTGAGACGATGCATTCTTTAACAAGTATTCAATTCTCGCTTGAAGTAATTCAACGTATAACTTGTTCATGAGTGATACCATAACAACGTTTCTTTTATCCTGAAATATAGTGGCTATAGCATCGATTTCGTTAGCTATTGACTCAGTCATCGCTTGAAACATTTTCAAAGTTGAGTTGTCAAGTGCTACTGTCATATCTGGGTTTCTCAAGTCTCTCCAATAGCTATCGCTAACATTGCTATCACTTTTTAATTCTTGAATAATGGAACGGTTATCAATGAAAAATTTGACAATGTTCGTACCCCCATTGAATTGAAACAAAACGCTTGATAACTCTTTTAACTGTTGAAAGTCTTTAGCCACGTAAAAATTAGAGAAGGCTTCTAACAGGTTGGTTTCAAATTGTGTACAGTGTGTTTTTATAAGTTCATGAGTCTCAATTGAATTCTCCAATTCTTCACTTGCTAGTTTCGAAGACAACGTCAGTAGCCGGTTTAAAGAGGCTGCAATTTGCTTTCTATCATTGGGACTATATTTAACCAACTCGATCGGTGGTTGATGATTGGTATAAAACTCGTTATAGCACTTTGTCAAGAAGATCAAGTCGTGTGTATTCTCCTTCAGATTGTTGGCGTTGGTCAAGTTCTGGCCAATTGGGTTTATGCTGTTGTTGACTTGTGTAACTTTTAAGTTGAGCTTGTTGAACTTCATGTTCAAGTTGTTAGCTCTAGAACTCAATTGTAGAACATTATTGTAATGATCTGTCTGTTTGACTTCTGTGATTCTTTCCAATTTCTGATTTCTGTTTGTACATTCTTCGCTCAGCTTTCTCAACTCTTTCAAAGTGGACTCAAAAGTTCTAATATAAGGTTTTGGATCCAAGTATTCAATACCATTATTTAGTTCCGATTTGAGAGATAGGTTCTTCGCTAGCAACTCAATAAACTCAGACACGGTCAGACCATCGAGGAAGTTGTCAAGCGACAATAACCTTCTTGTGGTGTCATCCAAGTAGCTCAATGAAGTCATAGTGCTCTAGAGTGAGGAGAAGGAAACATGACATAGTGTCCCTCTAAAGATGTCTTGTTCGGATCAACACCCAAATAAACCTCTCAACAGGAACACCTGTACACCACTGAAACCAACAACAACAACACCCGTACACATGAAACCGGACACGTAGCTCAAATTTTTGTCCCGCAATTCAACTTGTAAATTTCCAACTCAAAAAACGCAAAAAGATCTTCGCTGAAAAAAAAGAAAGAAAATTTAAATATTCCCGCGCGGATCTTCAATTAAAAGATGCATACGTAGTCAATTTGGTATCATATATTCTTTCTCTCCCGCACTTTTAGACGAGAATCAAACGAAAATAGAAGCTAAACTTATAACAATACGTATTCTCTTAAATATCACACACTATTCGTTTCTAATAGTAATCGATTTACGCGTCATCTGAAACACCTATATAATCATTTCTTGATTGTTGTCACATTTGTTGTGCTTCTAAACTATCCTCTGTTTTGTTTCGCTGTTAATATTTTGTGTTGCTGCTTTTTAAGCTGAAACTAAAAAAACCCCACTAAAATAAGCTTCACCTGCAATGAGGATTGGCTGCACTCATCAACGGCAGCTTTTGACTCCATCTCAAAGCAAAGAATCACCTCTAAACGCGTCAAATAAGCAACATGAGAACGACATAATAACTATACAACATGATGCTACTCCACAAAACCACGGACAACAACAGCAGCAGCATCAGCAGCAGCAGCAGCAAAAGCTTTCAATCTCAACATCGTTACCAATCACAACACAGTTTGATGAACAAATTGTCCGGTTAGCTTCCCTACTACTAAGCTTAATATTTCCAATCACCAATACAGCAACGGCTTCTGGACTTGCCAGTTTGGATATTTTTGTCAAGGAAGTGCTGAAAAGGTCTAAAACTTCTATCCCAGTGTTCAAAGTTACTATTTATTATCTGCTTATATTATACAAAAGCCTGATGAAGAGCTACAGCGATATTTCACGCACCAAATTTGACTCTTTGAATTGTCCAAGACGTTGTTTCTTGACTTGTTTGATTCTTGCATCCAAATATCTACAAGATAACAATTACACTTTCAAAATATGGAAGAAAATAACAGGTTTGTCTGTTCAAGAGTTGAATTCTAACGAATTCAAAGTTCTAAAGCTACTAGACTTTGACTTACACTTGACTGAACAAACAAGTTCAAAATTTACCAAACTAATGGACAACTCACTTGATATCATCTCATCTGACAGGTTTGAATTACCAACCTCAACATTATCATTATTATCTCCTTCATCATCTTCCTCGTTTTCCTCTTTTGCTCCAACTAGTCCAACTACATGCGTTTACCTTAATGATACATTGACCCCACCATCTTCTCCAAAAATTGAATCCCAAAAACACTCCAAATTTCCAGCGACTTCTTGTATTGATACTATTGATCACGAATCAAATAGTTGCAGTAGCAAATTGGCGCGGTTATTTATTGGCTTTTTCGAATCAATTGATTCAGGAAATATTGGAATGGTTAATGATCATGCTACAGAAAAATCAGCATCTTTCCTGGATACTCAGGGTAAAAACAAGAGAACCTTTGTTGATGATGAGAATGATGATGGTAAGCCTCATGCTGGAGAAGGATTGAAAAAGCTCAAAACTTAACAAATCTTCTTCAATGTGACTATGAATCGTCCTTATCCAACCCTGGCCGCATTTTCTCCTTCTTCTATAATATACTAGATCACACTGCTCTATTCCTCGCAATTTTTATTCTCTTCACGTCTTTATGGTTTTGATGTTTTTGATGTTTTTTTTATGTTTACAGTTTTTTTTCTTTCTCTTTGTTTCACGAATGGTCGCTGATACCTCAACATTCTGGTGTATCGGTACCCAAAAATCGCTTCCCTTTCTCTTGCTTTGGTCTACATGTTTAATTCTGGTTTTGCGTTTACCATTCTTCAGCGTTTTACACGTTTTTTACTATTTAATGAATTTCTATGCTTTTTAATTAATCAATCGTAGTTGTTGAACCTAAAGTAATAGGAAATAAATCACTGAAATAGCAAGACACTCAAAAATGACGTACTTCATCAGTAGTAAGCAGTCAATCTTGCTTAAGTGATCCGTGATTCTATTTCCTTCAATTTCAGCCTCCATGAATCCGACATATTTGGAAGTTCTATTATAGCAAATCCAAATCAAGTATAATCCATTTATAACGGCGAATATAACATAGAATATTATATCTTGATAAGGCGTAGGTAAGTAGCACATAGAGTATGCAAAAGTGGGTGATTTAACTATCTCGCCATTAACACTGATACTATCTCCGCCATGATCGTATAAAGTTAACAATTCAACAGCAGGTTTCCAAATTCCCATTGCCATCGAGATGGATTTCACATTCACTTCAATTGCTTGCTTATGATCATCACCATAATGATGGATCACTTCGCAATAATCATGATCATCACCACTGAAGATCAAATCTGGTTTGACTTTTTCCAATACTTGTTTAGATATTTGACCATCAATTATAGTTTGGTATTGATATCCTTTTGAGAGGGGGAATGGATTGGATGATTCCCTTTTAGGTCCACATGTTTGTATTTTTGGATCTCTTGCTAGTGGAACATGATGAAACATTATCCGAGTTGATTGTTTTGGCTTCTTACTTAGCTCTTCTAAAAATTCCCTTGATGACTTACCTACCCTTTCATCTTCCGTATTAGATAACGATATCGTGTCCAAGAAAATCAATTCATGATTGTTTCTAGTTAACATTGTATTTGTTTTCCCATAAGCTTCTTCAAATCGTGTTAATCTATCATATTGAACTCCATTCGCCCAACCTATATCATGATTACCAGGTATGCTGTATATCACCTCACTTTCATATTTTTCGAGTGGGAAAATGGTATTGAATCTTTTTGATCCATCTTGGAAATACTCATCATTACTGTCCCTTGCATTATCCTGTAAATCCCCCAAAAATATAACGGTATCCGGTTTAAGTCGTCTCATCAAGAAACCAAAATTGGTTCGTATATAATTATCAACTGTAAATTGAGAAATAGCTAAACCTAAGGGTCCACGATCGGGATAGGTATGATTATCAATCAACTGTGGATCCGCTATGAGTAAAATATTGTAAGGATTTTCTTGTTGGGTGTCGAAGTTACAGTTGGATGCCTTTATATAGGGTAAAAACACTTGAAAGAATATAAACAGTTGAAACCATATTATGATGGCAGGCACTATAGGTTTGAGCGAGAGTATTCTTCTAAATAACGAGGCTTTGACTCCCAACATACTACTTCTCGGTTAAATGATTCAAACTGAACAATCTTCTCAACTCACACATGAATAAGATAGCATCGGTATGTGAATTCATCAAATATAATGCATGGTTATTAGACTCATTACAGATTGCCTGAGGCTCGAGAGCTGGAAAACGCGAAAGATTGAGTATATGTAATAAAATCCCCGGTAAACGTGATATGGGTGTTTGAAACTGAGAATTCAGTAGCTCTTTAGCAAGTATCAGAGAACGTATGTGTTCCCAAGTACCAGTTGATAGGAACCAAAGGCAGCAACCATATCTCCAGTTACTGCAGTTGCAACTTCATTAGTAGACGTAGACAAAATGAGATAACAATTTAAAAACATTATATTTGAGCGTAGTTCGTTGTAGAGAACATGAACCACCCGGTTTCAAAGCTAAGAAGGTAGTTAATTGGTCGATTTTCTATAAAAATATACTTTAATTCAGCACTCGTATTGTTGTTCAATTGATGGTATTTGAATTTCCACTGTTACAAAAATCAATATCTCATTCATCCCTTTTTTCAAAAAAGTACTCAGATTTCTCAGATTTTTGGAAAAATTGATCCAGATACATTGAGAAGGAAAAAAATTGTAAAAAAAAAAAAAAAATTGTGACTACCTTAACTATGTAGAGTGAACTTTATTATGCTTCTAAAAACTCCAATTCAAAATATACAAAGTAGCCCTCCTTCAGCTATTATACTAAAGATAAACATTCTCACGTACCAGAATGCATACTTCTGTAAAACTATCCTGCCAACAGGTACAAAGTTATACAGGACCATATTCATGATACATCAAATAGCGTGCAGCGGAGATCTATATCTAAAGTGTAGAATATTGAGGAGAAGATGTGGCATAAAAAATAACATCATTGGGGAGGGAGAAGAACGTTTTGTATGGTGTTTCTGTTCCCTTCCGGATTAGAAATCATCTGCCTCAACCTTATCTATTGATTACTTGGAAGAAGGAGCATTGAAATTTAAGAGCACAAAAGTGCACCGCCTGAAAAGTTGACTCGCCGCCTTGTTTAAATCGTCAGGCGAGCTATTCAACTCGTATAATACATCTGCTATTAACAAGCAACAAAGTACAGAGATCCAAGGTGACACAATTCAAATCATGGCATTTCTCACAGCGGTAATTGTTGGACTCTTGTTGATTCTTGTTTTTTCAATCCCCAACATCATCTCCAATCTGAGGGATATCGATCCTGTTGCACTCACTGCTCAATCATCATTAAGTGCAACGAGAAAGGAAAAAGAATCTGCAATCTATAGATCTGTTGATGTGCCTCATGGATTACCATTGAACACCGGATTGAGAATACAGCACGGTTACAATCTCCGAGATGGTAATCTGAAAGATATTTGGTTCACTGCATTAAAGGAGAACAAAACTACTTTAAGATTCGGTGACACCGGTCAAGAATATAGTTTACAACAGATCAACTGTATGATACATCAGTTGAGTAGTAGCCTACAAGAATTGACATCCTGCAAAAACATTGGAATTCTTTCCGATTTTGACAGTCTTGGAAGTTTACTTGTTTTATTTGACTCGTTTTTTGTCTCAGATAGAACCATAGTTAGCTTTAATTCCATACCAAAAGTTAAAAAGGCAGATCTTGATGTTATCGTTGTTGATTATAGTAAGCTTGAAATGGCGTTTCGGTTTGGATTCAAAAAAATAGTTGTTATCGGGGATTGTGAGATTCCAAGTTTACCAGATGTGTTTTCTGTTATCAAGATGTCATCTCTTGTTAGACTGAAAGACCCTGAATCCAACGATTCATTCGACTACACACCGAAAGATTTTGAAGATAAAATCAACAACCAACCATATTCCGAAATCAATAATTTCAAGGAATACAAATATTTTCAAAGAAACTTTGTCTCCTCAGTTGCTTCCCAGCTAATGTCATTATCATCCGAACACACATGGGCCGAAAAAGATAAATTACTAATATGCGTGTCATCACAGGATGTTACATCAAAGAACAATATGATTCTTAAATTGCTGAGCGGTTTGATATCACAAGTCGGTCACGTCACGATAATCAATGAAGATGAGGTCTCTTTATCTCAGATCGTCAAATTAAACCCCACTATCTTATCTTCAACTGACACAACACTTTATAACTTGATACCTAAAAAATCCACATACATTGGAAACATCATACTTGATAGAGCAAACTACTTAAATTCCATTGGTATATTCAACAAAGTAAGTAAATGCAGCAGCGGGTTGAATCTACGTTTAGTTTATTCTCAACAAACTTCATCGCCACTAAATTCGCTTCAGTATACCCAACTCAAATCATTACTTCATTCTCGAATAATTCGAGAGAAAAGTATAGTGGGTTCAATGGGACCGATCTTGAAAACCAATTTGTTTGATTATAGAGTTCTTCAAAATGAGCAGACTAAAAAGTTAACGGTTACTCAGTTGGGTGTTTCTTCCAATTCTTTGGAGATGAAAATAGTGAAAAATCAAGAAACGGATAAAATAGGAAAATTGATGATTCGAGGTTTCAATTTGTGCAAATTTGAAGGAATGTATTCGGATGATGAGATGTGGTGTGACTCTGGTTTGGTTGGAAAGTTTGGTAGTGACGGATGTTTCTATCAGTATACTTATCTTTGAAAAAGCGAATCGCATATATATGTATAGTGCAGATATTATAGTAAAGCGAAGAACATGGTAATACTTCTACTGAGTGTGCTTGATAGTTAGCTCTCATATCTTAGTCAATCCGTTATCATATTCACCATCAAAAGAGCCAAAAGTTTGTCTAATCTAAATCCATCTCGGTAGTTTCTTAGTTGAGCAGAGGAAAAAGAAACTTAACATGCCTTCCTCGATCTTTTTTATCGTGTAAATGAGCGGAAAATTTTATCTGCAGATAGTCCAAATCATAAAAAAAAGGGGTACAAGAGCGGAATTTGTAACTTCAAAAACTACGATGCAGCTTTACGCGGCTCATTATCCAAACCACTCTCTCTTTTTTGGTAACCACCAAAATCTTCAAACCCATTTGTGTGCCAATGTACTCTATGCAGCTTGATTGAATGATACGAACACCAGTAAGCCACTCTCTGTTTATTGTATCGCTTCTCGGCCGATACAGAAATGCAAAAAGCTGAATAGTCAAATCACCGCTTACTAGTGTTTTTTCCTCTTACCTCTTTTGCTCATCTCTAAAAAATCATATCCAGTTCCCGACTCTCCGTCTGGAGAAACATAGTGGAAAGTATTAACGAGTATTGATGCATATTTGAAGATTTCTCGCTTAATAGCTCGCCCTTGCTTACCGTTGTAAAATAACCCCAGCTTTCGGTTCCCAAGACTCAACAGATTAGGGTACACCGGAGCTCATCACCGCCAAGTATCTCCTTGTCACAACTTATTTGACCCCGAGTATACCAGATAATCATGACAAACGGTGGATATCTTTTCCAAATTAGTTATATAAACAAAGTGCTATGTACTTTCTACTGATTATGTTTGAGACAGGTTGCGATTGTAACGAGAATGAAAAGAGGACTATACAACAAGATAATTCAACAATGTATGTACTTTCACGCGGGGTCTGGTAGAGGGGATGTAATTCTTTGCTCCGCAAATACCCACCCGACTTCGAAAAGAAGCATTTTGTAACTGATGCTACGATTTACAAATTTGCAACATTATAGATATGATTATTTTCAAAACTAATGCAGTTAAAATCAGCTTTTATATAACTATTAAGACATAATTTAATTGTATTATAAATAGCCTCTTGGAATAACATCATCCCATAATTTATCAGCAATCTTTTTCTCATTCTCGTAGGCTTCCACTTTGTTAGTCAAATAAAAGTTGTCTTTATCAGCCTTAATAACAGAGCTGGTCTCAAGTTTAATATGCCAATTATCCTCATCTCTTCCCATGATATACGTCCATTTACATTCGTTGTAGGCTGACAATGGGTCACTACCAGAGATCTTCCATGTATTAGTATTCGAGGAGCCATTGTAAATACCAGTAACATCACCAAAGTCATGAATTTTAACAGCACCCGAATCCTGGACATCAGTTAAGTTCCAACTGTCATTCGGATAATCGTAGGTGACAGTCT
This sequence comes from Ogataea arabinofermentans, assembly GCA_001661425.1. Classification (NCBI taxonomy): domain Eukaryota; kingdom Fungi; phylum Ascomycota; class Pichiomycetes; order Pichiales; family Pichiaceae; genus Ogataea; species Ogataea arabinofermentans. The sequence continues at coordinate 931,203 of KV453848.1, forward strand.
TACTTCTTCCATATGGTTGTATTATTTCAACTTTGATAGGCTTAACGATAGTTGGGCTAGCAAAGTCTGGTGAATTGACAACGTTAGCCTCATTAACAAGAGGTAGAATCAATTCACCTTTGAATAGTTTCAATGAAGGAGTCTCAGCACTTGGCCAACTCTGAGGCCAGTCACAGGTTGATAGAGCAACTCTCAACTTATGACCTTTCTCCAACTTGATACCCAAGACATCTAACCCAATTTTAATATCATATTTTTTGCCTGGTTCCAAGTACTCAGGAAACTCATCTGATTGTCTATGAGACAAGTTTAGCTGACCCCACGAGATAAGAACATGTTCACCATCGTTTGGATACATATCAACAAGTCTAACGGATAGGTTTGCCAACTTCTTGTCAGAAGAAACAGTCAGCTTTACAACTGGTTGACCAAGTAGATCAGAGTCTTCTGAAATAACTGGTGAATCAAAGCATAAACATTTGGAATCTTCCAATTTTTGATCAGAAGGGAAGTCACCTTTGAAACCAAATGGACAATAGGTACCTCTGAACATTCCATGTGCTAGATCACCACTAAATTGGTAATCCAGTTCATCCTCGTTTTGTTCTAAGGCGAGCTTTTCATCTTTGGAAAAGTAGTATGACAAATATTTCTTGTCCTTGACATTATCGACAGAAACCCACTTACCTTCTCTGAAAACATAAGAGTCAGCAATAGAGCTTGGGTCTTGAACGTAAGCAGTTAATCTAGGTAAGGTGAAAGTACTGTTTTTTTCTGGGTGTAAATATTTCGTGAACCATTCCAAAGAAAGTTGCTGGTAGCCAATCTTTGGGGCCGGCTCTGCCATTTCAGGATATTCGTGAACCCATGGACCAACTAAACCACAAGAGTCAGGGTTTGGTAAGTTCTCCACCATTCTGAAAACTGGATTAGTGTAACCATCTCTCCAACCACCGACAGCTAGAACGGGTATGTCAACTTTACTGTAGTCTTCACAAATAGAGCCATGCTTCCAATAATCATCTCTAGTCTGATGAGTGACCCAGTTCTTAACCATTGGCTCGATGTCCAGTCTTTCCAGAAAGTTTTCCTTCCACTTATCACCAACAACTTTTGGATCTTGAGGTCTTGGTGTATAAGCTAGCATTGTTGATCCCCACCAAAGCATATCAGATGCAAGCATACAACCACCTCTGTAATGAACATCATCAGAATATCTGTCATCAGTGGACATCAAGGTAATGATAGTCTTCAAAGCTGGATGCTGTCTGGCCGCAACTTGCAATCCATTAAAACCACCCCACGATTTACCAAACATACCAATATTTCCATTGGACCACTTCTGTTGGATGATCCAGTCAAATGCTTCAAGACAATCGTCTTGTTCTTGTAAAATGTACTCATCCAACAACAAACCATCAGAACTAGATGCACCTCTCATGTCAATTCTGATGGAGGCCAAACCATTTCCTGAATAGTAACTATGTCTGATAGAATCTCTTTGGATCGTAACATCTGTTCTATAAGGGATATATTCAACCAAAGTACCAACTGACAATTGACCTTCCCATGCTTTTGTTGGAATCCAAATGTGGGCTTGCAATTCGGCACCGTCCTTCATAGGAATTCTGATATCCTGAAGCTTTGTCACCTCATATGGTAAGCTGTCAGCAGTCAAGATTTCGGTAACTGACTTTGGATTTGTGTTACGAACGTTGAAAGCCATACTTTGTGTGATGATGTTTGATATGATTATTCCTTTGAGTATTCTACACAGGGATGAGATGACAAGATTCAGATATTGAGCTTCTACAAACTATATATATATGTGCAATAAGGCTCTGTTATGCCAGCGATAAGCCTCAGAACCTCTTGGTGGATTCATTTTTACAACTTCCGATGGAAATGTTGGCTCGGTCGTTAGAACCTAGCGTGCGGCTTCTTGTGGCTCTACGTTTTTCTACCACTCCTGTTAGAGCGGAGAATAGCTTATAATAAGAAGAACAACGATGTCTGACGACCTTTGTTCAGATTAGTTTCAAGGTATTGATGATCTACGTAATTATCCAACGAGAAGAGATAAATAATCAAATCGAGCTCGAGGTATGTCTCTAAGATACCTCGAGATATTATTGTTGAAGCGATGTTGAACACAAAATGTATGCTCTCGTTCAATGTAACCTGATCCAATCAAAACCCAAGTTGACGACAAGAGCAAAACGCGGCTGATGGTATCTGGAGTTTTATTGTAAGCTTTCACAATCAATAGGGAGATGATTACTATTGAAAAACTTGCTCTGTAGGTTTTGGTGAAGGTGGTTCTGGCTCCTCTCAAAAGAGTGAGTCAATCTGCTGAAAAAGGCGTGTGAGGACGGACCCCGAGACCCTTTATTTCCGGCTTTTCAAGGTCTCACCGCTTGTGTTCACCTTTTAACATTGATATCCCCTATACGACGACAATTCCTGATTGATTGGTACTTTTAGATCTCAAAAGTTAAGTCATTCACTGTCTCTAATACTGCTCATCTTAAAAAATCAACTGAACTGATGCTGAACAATCCTGTTCAGTCACCGCAAGTTAAAGGAAGCGGCGCCTGCGCAAATCATGCATTAAATTCTCGGCTGCACCCGAGAACCGTTGAACAAGCCCGACAGAGCCATCTGTGAGAATTTTTAAAAAAACCATTTATTATATTAGTTTATTAATTTATTCAAGATATCCATCCCCTCGGTACAACTTACGGGGCCAGAAAGTTCTGAGAATTAATGTATAGAGCTAAGCTAAGTTTTGCTGGAAATTTTAAAATCTTGAAAATCGGTTGATAACTTTTCAAATGGTATATGATATAAAATTAGCTATCTAGTTGCAGCTCGATACGAAAAATGGGTGAACTCGGTCAAGAAAATTATAAATCCTTAAATAATTACAAAAGACCGCTTCTCAATAACTCACCTTGCGGACATGGTTAATTATTCCACCTTTCATTATGCAAAAAGAAAGCGTAGATCTTTATCAATTGTTAAATAGATTTAAAAGTCCGGAAACGGCGCATCGGTCTTTTAAAGTTGCCCCAAACAGTTACCGGTTGATTTAAAAGACCGATCAGCTTCCGATCTAATATGCGGATCTATTTCTCCTTGTATAGAGTTGGGCCTTAATAATAAAATCGAGTCTTAGAGCCTTTCAAAATCACTGTCAGCTGCATACGTGATATCTTATCGCTGCTAATCAGAAATTTACCTACCCGACGATAAGCCGCATCGACAAATTTTTTTCTTTGAATATAGAATATAAGTATAAATACTTTGATAGATTCTTTTAATTTTGTAGACATATGAATAAATAGTGAAGATTTAGTTAACTTTACTATCCCTCTTTAGTAACATATTCAACAATCATGGTTTCTGTGTCATCTGAAAACAAAGAGGCTGCTTTGGTCGATGTGAACCAAACTGACTCAGAGCTTGGAGAAATGGCCTTAGACTCTAAAATTACCAAGACTGACTTAGCTGAAGCTGAATCTAGCGATCCAGCATTAGCTAGAAAGATTTTTTTGATAAACAATGCTTTGGATGAAATTGGATTCACCTGGTATCATGCTAAACTATTCTGTGTTGCAGGTTTCGGTTATTCCGTTGACTCTCAGATGGAAATGATTCAATCTGCTGTTAAAGTTTATGTTGATTATCAAATGAAAGGTGGTGGGTATCCAATTGCAACTGAAGTTTTCTATGCCGGTTTGATTGTTGGTTCCATCTTAGTTGGTTTCAATGCTGATATCATTGGTAGACGTCTACTTTTCAACTGGTCCTTATTTACCACTTCCATTATTGGTTTTGTCGTTGGTGGAATGGATAACTATCCTATGTACTGTATTTTCATGTTCTTATCTACTGTTGCTGCTGGTGGTAACATTGCTACAGATGTTTCTGTCTTCATGGAATATTTACCTTCCAAATATGGTTACTTAAACACCATGATGGCTGGCTGGTGGGGTGTTGGTCAAACTATTGCTAGTTTGATTTCATGGGCTTTCATTCCAAATTACTCTTGTGCAAGTGGAGATTACTGTCCTTCCCATATTAACAGAGGTTGGAGATACTGTTGGTGGACCAATTCTGGTATTGTCTTGGGTGCCTCATTAATTAGAATCTTCTTTATGAAGTTGGATGAAACTCCAAAATTCTTGGTTACAGTTGGAAGAGACGAAGAAGCATTTGAAAGCATCAAGAAGATTGCCGAAAAGTATAACAGACCACTTTCATTAACTTTGGAAGAATTGAAAAGCTGTGGTGAGATCTCTGAAGATCACTTCAATAAGGAGAGAGATGGTTACTCGTTGAAAAGTGTTTGGACTTCAATGTGGATTAACTTAAAGACCTTGTTCACTACAAGTGTTGTCACTAGATCCACTATCCTATTGTTCATTTCATGGGGATTCATTGGTATTTCTTACTCTACTTTCTACAATTTCTTATACATTTACATTGCTTCTCACGGTGGTGATGTTTCTTCATCTACATTCGTCTCCTACAGAAATGCTACATTGGCTAACTTTGTTGGTATCTTTGGTCCTATTCTGGCTGGTGGTTTGATTATGATTCCAAAGGTTGGTAGAAGAGGGACTATGATCTTTGGTGCTCTAGCGTCGATGGCCATCTTATTCGGTTACACAACTGTTAGAACCGCAGCTGGTGATGGTGGATTCTCTGCTACTACGTACTTCTTCATTAACATCTACTACGGTACCTTGTACGCTTACACGCCAGAAGTCTTGCCATCTGCTGCTAGAACAACCGGTATTGGTCTCGCTTTAGTTGTTTGTAGAATATTTGGTGCTTTCGCTCCCGTTGTGTATTACTTTGGTGCTGAATCTGGTTCTTCAGTTCCAATTTGGGTTTGTGGTGCAATTATTGGTAGTTTATCTCTGGTGTCAGCTTTGTTACCATTCGAACCTTCTAAGAGTAGACCTGTGTAAGGTTTCTCACTCCTTATCATGTTGTATAGACCTTTGAAAGAGCAGTGCTCCCGAAGTATTATATCGAATATGTACTAGTCCCGTCGCCTTAAGATTTATTTTCTTTATATACTATTTTTAAGACCCGTAAATGTATACTCAAGTTACCAAGTATCATATTGGGCCATATTTATTGTTGCACATATAGTTCAGACTATACAATAGTTCATACAACTCAGATTACCCTTCAACAGCAGTTGTAAGAGCTTATATAAGCGATGAGAAGAGATGAGTTTTTCATAATGGTGTAGAGGTTTAATACACTCAGCCCGTGCTAGTCCTCATATGCGTAAACACCACCCAGAACTATTTCTTCTCAGACCCCAAATGATCTGAAAAAGAAGACTTTTGTGGACGGATTGGTCAGCAAGTTTTGAATCTCAACTTGAAGAAGACAATCAAATTTGAATCTCCTAGTTCAAACAATTGTTCTTCTAGGAAAAAATCTGTTGTTAGCTTTGATCTACTCACCAAGGTTTCAGCAGCGAGAGCACACACATTGACTCTTCTTTTTTTTTTTTACTTCAAAGGAAATACACTAAGACTAGCTAAAGTCACTGAGAAACTTCATTCATAATAATGGACTCTGTGTCTGAGGCTCATGAAGACCATGACGCTTCTCGAACATATCACAGCAAACATCTACTAGGTGCATTGGAGATTGAAATACCCGATCTATCGAACTCACCTATCCCCGACGGAAGCACAAATGGTACCTTTATGCCTATTGATCTTGATGTTTTGAATAGTGAAGAAACTTACAACGCTAGAGTGCAGGGTAGTCCTGCATCACTCAGAAAAACTAGAGAGTCCGACTATTTCATGAACGCTCAGGTATCTAATAATAACAACAACAACGATGATGACGGATATGGCAGACAACCTCTGGCGTTCAAATTAGGAAACCCTCCATCGCAAGAAAATGATCCAAAGACCCCAATCAACCAAAGTCATCCAGACTTCCCTGCCATGATAGTTGATCAACGAAGAGCAAGTTTGGCTATCAAACAGCGTACGTCATCGCCCAATTACACACTAAACATCATGGTTAGGCAATTTACCAAATATGCGGAAAGGAAACTCAATCTCTGCCTCAATAGCGCCCCCTTAGACCGTGAACCGAATATCATTGATTTGCTTTCAGAAGGTGTCGACCCAACGTTTGACAAAATCATCAGCTCTTTGGGCTATATTGCGAGAAGAAAACCAAAGTCCGTTACAGATGCTGTGATGCATTGGAGAAGGGGTAAATCAGAACTCAGAGAAATGGCTAGAACAATGCTAGAAAAAGATGTCATGCTTTGGAAGAATTTCAAATACAAAAACAAAACTATATCCCACAAAAAGACTACATCTAGGTCGTCCAAGACCGTATCTCAAGAGACCACGACTGTTGACGAAGAATATGATACAGTTTTGAAACAACTCGAGAAAAGCGTTCAAAAGTCAGAAATCACGTTCACGCAAGCTGATAGACAGTTCACAATTAGTACATACATTTTATGGAGAGTGTTAACCGAGGTTGTTCGTCAAACACCAAACTCAACATTGATAGAAGAGACGGGTCTCGAAGAAATAATGTATAACTACTTGAAAAACATAGATCCATTTCAAGTGAATCAGAGCATTATCCACTCTTCGAATTGGAATCTTTTGGCTGAACTGCTAGGCCACATGTCAGAAAAGTCTTTGTTAAGCGTTAGTGATAGATTTATAGCTGATCTAGAGAAATGTCCATCTGGGTTCACAGATGGTACTGGAATGAGTGAACCTAGTCTCAACCTCTTGATTCATGGAATGAGATACTTACAATTTTCAAATGCATCATTGGAGAAATTTGAGGAAGTCGCTGATTTTATGAAGAGTCTTGCAAAATTCTTCTCCAAATGTGAAAATGATAATATCCTGATATCTTATTGTGAAGTTATAAATCAACTACTATTATCAGTGGCAGGAACTTTGACAGCTGAGGTTAACCATCCAACCTGGTTTGACGCAATAAAGATGATTTATAATAAAGGGTTGAGCATAGCTCTGAATATGCCACCAAAGTTCTGGAAGAGCGCGACAACATTGGTTTCAACCTCATTGTCGGTGTCTCCAAAGTCACTGTTTGAACAACAGTGGCTGAAAATTGTTGATTTGAATATCAAGAGAGTGAAACCTAAGATTCAAGCATATGAAAAGATCGTTATTACCACTTGTCTTGCTCGACTTATTTGGTCCTACCTATACAGATACTCTGACACACTGAACGCAAAAACAAGAAATTTGGAATCTATTGCCAATCTTCTATTCCAAAATCAACAGAATAAAAAGCAGCAGTGGATAACCCACGATCCTCTACTAATTCAAGCTACCGTTCAAATCCTAAGATCCATGGCATACTCTCAATTGAACTTTACGTTGGAAAACATTGTCTTACCTATCATGAAGAGCTCATTCAACGGCGTTTCGTTGGAAAACCTATCACACGAAAAAATGACCCTATGTATCAGAACATACTCAAGTATATTATCTGACTATAGTACCAAAGAAAGGCCACCATTTCCAACGGACGATGTTATTCATTCATCATTGGATCCCATGGAATTCAGCAATGACGATAACAATGAGATATTTGATAGCAATTCATCCAATGCTGCTGTTCACGAAGAAGTCTCCAATATTTTTACTGCACTTCTGTTTCTACTCGACCAACAAGTTGGCTGCAAGATTCTAGATATGAACACATCAAATTCAAGCCAGGCTTCAACCCCTTCGTCTGCTAGTTCCACGCCTACTTTACAGCTGAAGTTATCAAACTTGTACTTCCATACAGGAGACAATACCGCCAAGAATGTGGAATTGTTTTCAACGGTGATTTCAAGTGCTACATGGTGCTTAAATAACAATTCAGCTCAATATAGAAAGACCATTCAACTTTTAGTGAAGAACTCCATTCATGATGACGAAAGTGTAGCCTCATATTCTATAGAGACATTGAAGATTCTAATGGCCAAAAAGAATCCTAATGTGATCATTACCACTTTTGCAAGAACTGCGTTCTATTTGGATGAAAAGACAACAAGTTTCTTGAATCATGAATACCTATCCTCGACCGAATATATCAAGTTACTCGAAGTTTATGTGGATTTGTTGCACTGCTGGTTAGAATCGTTGAGCGAAACTACGAAGGAGTCAGTAGAAACCCCAAACGAAATGTACAACGTTAATCATGGGTTTGTTCAAGAAGAAATTCAGGAGTTCAAAACAATCGAGGAGTTGGAGTTGAAAAATATAGTTTCAATTATTGATGAGGTTGAAGGAAATGGCTTGTTCTTTTTGTTCAGTCATGATTTCAGAGTGAGGTTCTTAGGCTCGCAGATCTTAAGAGTTGTTGCTCAATTCGACGAGGTCATCTATGACTTGACTACCTCCGATGATACATCTAGCAAGGCGGCTGAAGAGGAATTCAAGAAAGCACACAACAGAATGCCATCGAAGTTCGTTGCTGAATTTGGGACCAGAATCATACATGTTTTAGAATCGTTAGACTGTTTTGAGTTTATTCAACCGAAAAAGGCAATTTTGAGTGAAGCTGAGTCTAAGAGATTTGCAAGATTGCAGCTGAAACAGAGGAAGGATACGATTATCAGATTAGCAGAAAGTAATCATGGTGTGGATGCCGCACTATGGTTCAAAATTTTTGAAGAAGTTTTGGACTCTTTGGTGAAACGTTGTCCTATTCAAATTGCAATCACCAGATCGCATAGTTGTATCAGATTGGTTCAGCTATATGATCAAATTGTTCAAATCAGCTCTGATGGCGTGTCGGGCAAGGTGAATTCATTAATTTGGGATTATATGCTTTGTCTTAAAATAGCTTGTTCTTCATTGACATCTACAAGTGAACAGCGATTACATATACCTGACCTTCCAGCACCAACTCAAACAAGCACGAATTCTCTTTACTCTCCGTTAACTAGAACACACAACAGAAAACGATCCCAGCAGCTTTTTACCGTCCAACATCAAAAAATCACCAGTGCTAAGTCCATTTTCAAAATGACAGTTCCTTTGCTAACCTCCTCAAACAACAAGCTGAAGGATGCTCTAGTTGAAGGACTAAGTTGTTTGAACGTTAATATATTTATGAGTTTCTTGCAAAGTATTGACAACATCATGGAAAGCTGGAAAAAAGACATTGATAGTAACAAAACCCCGACATACGGTGATACTAGGCTAAGGATAGAGATCACTGGAATTTTGACAAAATTAGTTGCAAAGTTTTCCAAAAGTGGAATTGAGTTTGTGGATGATGTTGTTTTAACTAAGTTACAGATTGTGCTTACGAACATCAAACTGATGCTTTCCAAACAGAAATCTCAGACAGATTACGAACTGCAGCGTCTTAGAAAGTACTTTTGTGGTTTATTGGAAACTTTTCATCAAGAGACCTCCAAAATTGGTCAGGTTGATCTTTGGCTACCACTTACGTTCAGGAAACAATCGTTTGAGTATATGGAACAATGGTCTGGATATGGTCAGGACGTCGCCCTCTTCGGTGAACGTTACCAAATCATGATGAAAGAGGCTGCTAGTAAAAGTGATGCTGTCAGTTTGCAAGCGACTTTAGAGCTTCAGAAGAGACAGCTACAATATAGTGCAATCAGTTGCATGACAAGCTTATGCTCCAGTCCCATCGCCAATGAAGATGACTCGTTCAATATTCCTAGACTACTATCTTGGATTGACTCTCTGTTTGGCACTTACAATGACAAAATTCATTCACTAGCTCGGAAGGCTTTGTTGGAAATTCTCACAGCGAATCCTGACTCGGATGAAATTGTCGACGAAGTCATCAAAAAATGTTACACGCATGACCCGTCATTAGGTGACTATTTCATAACTTTGAGTGAAGCAATTGTGAAAGGGGCCGATTCCAAATATCCTGTTTATAGGTTATTGGCCTTAACTTTATTCTCATCGGGCTCTGATAATATCAATGTTAGAGCAGCAGCTTCAAACTTAATCGAGTATACCGAAATGAAATTCTATGGTACAAATAAGAGTGCCAGTTTTGCTGATGGGATATGCTGTAGGTCGAGAGTTATTTACAAAAGAACTCTGTTTGAATTATCGACCCACTTTGCGACTGCTTATCCAGAAGAAAGGTTCAAAATGATCTCCGAACTAACTAAGCTCTTTCACGTAGTTGGATCAAGTCCAAGAAGAGACATTCTAGCTGTATTACTCCCTTGGGTTCAAACTGTTGAATTAAATATAGCTCCTGACCATCCGAATAGGAGTAATTCATTGATGGTGTTATTCAACTTTTTTGAAATCACCGTTAAACTAAGTCACAAGATACAAAATGAGGTTGAAGCGTTATGGGTTGCCCTAGGAAGTGGTGCTAATGGTGCTAATTTAAAAGAGATTTATACGTTCATCGTTGACCACTCTCTCGAATCCAAAAATTTGGCATTTATTGAATGTTCAAGACAAGTCATTGTCTCGCTTTCAACAATCAAAACTGGAGCTAACTTGGTTGAATTGCTACTGTGTAACTTAGAACCTAAATCCATGATCCCAACTGACAAAAGAATTTCTGAAGGAGAGAAGGAGAAAAAAGCTGAGGAACTTGACACTGAGGAATTGCCGTATGTTGCTGATCTGTACATAAGCCTACAAAAAACTGAAACTATTTCCACGTCTACATTCTCATTGTGTGAACTTTCAGTTATTTTTTTGGTTGATTTGTTGCTTACCCCTAGTGAGTCCACAAAGTCTAAGCTTCCACTACTTCTACAACTCTCGTTTGTATTGATGGACCATCCACTGGCCATTATTCAGGAGCAGTCAGTCGCTATGTTGATACACTTAATTCATCAATATGGAGATCCAGCGGAGGAGAATTATAAGAAAATTGTTGATTCTTTAAGGTCCTCGGATTACCAAAAACATCTTTGGGTTCATAACGATGTGTTGACAGACAAGAATAGTGGTAAGATTCCAGAGAACATGGATGTACTAATCCGAAACGTACTAAGTGTTTTTGAAAAGCCAATTCCCGGTATTCAACAGGAATGGAGTAGAACTGCTCTTGCTTGGGCTACATCATGTAAAGTTATGCACATTGCTTCTAGATCATTCCAGGTCTTTCGTCGTTTGATTTCGTTCCTGGATCTTGGAATGTTGAGAGACATGTTATCATGTTTGGCCAATACTGTTTCAGATGAAAACATTGGTATACAAAGCTTTTCGATGCAAATCTTAATGACCTTGAATGCAATCACTGCTGAACTGTATAGTGAACAATTGATTGACTTCCCACAATTGTTTTGGGCTGTTATTGCTTGTCTCAATACAATACATGAAGCAGAATTCATTGAGGTTGTTTCAACGTTATCCAAGTTTATTTCCAAGATTGATTTAGACTCTGCAGATACTGTCAAGTGCTTAATTGCCACATTCCCACCTAAATGGGAAGGCAGGTTTGATGGTTTACAATCTGTTATAATGATTGGTTTGAGATCATGCAATGCTTATGGTCCTTCCCTGAAGTTATTAGATAGATTGAATATGTTAAAAGACAGTGAAATTATTGGATCTGGTGATTCAAGAATATTGATGTCATTGCTGGCGAATATGCCAAGATTTCTGCATGCTCAGTCGACAAAGAGATTTGGAGAAGATGTTACGAACGCTGCAGATGTGCTCTGTAAGATGGCAGATAATGCAAACATGACCGCGTTGTCTAGAATCATTACCTCACTTGTGAAGAAGCGATTCAGAAACAAGGATGATTTCCTGAGTCAAGTAGTCAGTGTTGTTAAACGGCAATTTTTCCCTGAGTATTCAGCTCAGACACTGGTATTTTTGTTGGGTTTGTTGTTCAATAAAACCAGTTGGATCAAAATTGAAACAATGGATTTATTGAAACATATTTTCAGAGTTATTGACTTGAGAAGTGAGGAGTTTGTTGGTTTGGGTGCTGATTTGGTTTCGCCTTTATTGAGATTGATGATGACGGACTATGTCGATCTAGCTCTAGAGGTTTTAGATGAAGCAACCTCCATTTCAGCTTCTCCTCTTGATAAGCATTATTTGATGATGAGCTCTGGTGATTCCACCATGAGAAAAGAGTACGAAAAGATTGCTACATTATTTGGTATCCCAGATGATAGTGGTTGGTCTATTCCGATGCCTGCGGTGAGCACTGCTAGAACGAGAAACAACATCCATTCAGTATTTTCTACTTGTATTGTTGCCTCTACTGATGAAGCAGGTGAAGAGAATACAGCACCACCTCCACCAGAATTCAATAGAGATGATTATGTTCAATATAACCCATTATCTGCAGAGCAACAACAACTGTTCAACAAACAATATCAACAGCAACAACAACAGCAATATATTAACCGGCAATTGATGCAGTACAACACCAGCTCCGATGAACAAGACTCGTTGAGCAACATGCTAGCGACTTTGGAAAATTTGGATTCATTTTTTACGAAGGATACGATGGACTTACCCGAATCATATGGACATCAGTACAACGGTTCCGTGGATACAAGATCTACTGTTGCTACATCTGCCACTGAAAGTCAAAATTGGGGGTTGAACTTTGACTCTCCGAACTTGGAACAAATGCAATTCTCCCCAACTGCCTCATTCCAAACTCTGATGGGAGAATCAACACCTAATGCTGGAATTGTTCCTTCATCTTCGTTCAGACACTCAACAAAACTAGGAAAGAGACGTTCCTCAATTGGCAATATCGTTGAATCGATACAACTTTCAAGCAAGTCTGTTACTGACCATAGCCATGGAGAGTTGCCACCACTTGGATCGCCAATGTTAGCAGGAGGATCGGCTACTGATGACTCAGATGGTATATTCCGTTTTGATATTTTACGTCCTTCCAGTAAGGTCAAAAAGAGACCAAGCAGATTGAACTCTCCAGTTGTGACAGCATTAAACGACGACAACAATTCTCCAGGGTCAAGAACTCCTAGAACACCCAGAACTCCAAGATCTGCTAGGACCCCGAGAAGTCCATACGGAAAAAACTCAAGATTTGGAAGAAAGTACCCTCCATCCAATTACAAAAGAACAACAAGGCTCTATAGTCCCACTGGTGAAACTCATGAAGAAGTCAACACCGACAACGAATGAGCGACTAGATTCCTGCCATGAAGTTTCGTTCCCAAAAAATGTGTATATTTTGTAACTTATCTATTTATCTGTGCTTTTTTCTCTTTTCCCACTATGTATATTAATTAGCTTACCCTTTGGATAATATGTTAAAATCGGCTTATGTAATCTTGTTATTTGTATGGTGTAAGGATGTACAGCACAATCGACCCCTCCTGTCTGCTTTCTAGTAACAGTCTCACATTACCCCTCATTCTTGTATTTTATTTTGGTTAGTCGTTATTGGTTCAAGGAAGCGTGGTGAGTCTTAAATACTACTAACATCAATTCTCTTCAAGACTGCTAGTAAGATCTTGTGATTGAACCTGGAATTTTGGTAGTTTCAAAACGCTAATTGGAAGCTGTTAGTCAAAAAGGGTGAACTCATAAAAATAATAGAAGAAAAAAATGATATCTCTATCAGCTAGTTCTGTCTCTAGGCAAGCCACTAAAAAGGTGGTCACAAGTAGCTATACCAAGAGCAATGTGATTTTCAAAAGGGCTTTCCAAACCACAGGGAAGTCTTTACAGGTTATCAAAACATCAAATGCTAATCCCAAGTCGATTGAAGATATGCCTAATCCAAGACACTTACCTAGACCTGATTTTGAAGAATTACATCATCCAGTCTACAACCCTAAAGAGAAATACAAAGAACAAGGAGAAGAATTACATAAGTTTGGAAGATATATCATGAGTTGTATGCCTAAATTTGTGCAACAATTCTCTGTTTGGAAAGATGAATTAGTGATCTATTGCGCTCCATCTGCATTGACCCCAGTGGCTACATTCTTAAAAAACCATACTTCTTCACAATTCAAAGCATGTATGGATGTAACTGCAGCAGATTATCCTTCAAGAACAAATAGATTTGATGTTGTTTATGATTTACTTTCAGTTAGATTCAATTCAAGAATTAGAATCAAGACTTATGCGTCTGAAATGACTCCTGTTCCAAGTTTGGTTCCACTTTATGAAGGAAATAATTGGTTAGAAAGAGAAACATATGATTTGTTTGGGATTTTCTTTGAAAATCATCCTGATTTAAGAAGAATTATGACGGATTATGGGTTTGAAGGTCACCCTTTGAGAAAGGATTTCCCAACTACGGGATATACTGAAGTGAGATATGATTCAGAGAAAAGAAGAGTGGTTTATGAACCTTTAGAATTGACTCAAGCTTGGAGAAATTTCACAGTTGGATCTTCCGTTTGGGATCAAGTTGGTGATGGTGTTGATGAGACTCCTCAAGATTTCAAACTTCCTAAGCCTGAATTCGATGAACCAGAACCTCCAAAAAAGTAATTGACAGTTTACTTTACTCCTTTATTTATTATTTATTTATTTATTATTCTAGAGCTATTTTCTTCTTAGTCGCAGATTGTAGTTACAATATATTTTTCTATTCATTGCAGTAATCGATTATGGATGCACTCCATTATAAAATAAAACACACTCCTCTTGTTACACTAATGGTAGCTGGCGATCTCCTTTCTCAACATTTCAAGTTCAGTTTTCTTCCCTTCTAAGAATGCAGTCAACTGACTTGCCTGAGACTCCACTGATTCCACATTGCTGAGAATGTATTTCAGATCGCCACCTTTACTCAACTCTGCAACTTGTAACTCTTTAAACTTCAACAACTGTTCGTATTCATATTTAATTAACCCGAGAGTATCATCCTTACCTTTGTGTTCTTGTTCATACTCTGCTTTTTTGATCAACTGCTCAAGGTCTTCCAATTCCCTTCTTAGCTTCACTTCCTCCCAATCGGTACCTTTAGTCAAACTGAAATCTGTTCCATTCTTCACTATTTGAGATGAGCCAGACGTTCCAAGTTTGTTTAAATAACCTTCAGCAAAAGATTGTTTCGTTGCAGGTTGTTGTGAATTTGCTTCATGAATCTCTGCTTGACGAGAATCCACATTGTAATCTGGTGTTTCTTTGGAAAATGTAGCTCTTAAAGAAGCTGGCACAGATCTAGGAACTCTCTTTCCATTTGATCTTTGATTCAAAATATGTAGAAACACCAAACATTGATCCTTATCAATTGTTTCGTACTGCTTTGGGTTGACGAGGTTCCAAGCTGATGATATATCTGTTTCAGGGACATTTTCTAGAGACTTGTATAATGCTCCTAAAGAATTGAAAGTGATTCTACCGTATCTATCCGAAGAGTTGGAATATATGGTTTCGTATGTAGATTTATCGGTAGGTGATATATACCAGTCAAAATCCGAACTCAATGCCAATTCATCATCTGTATCATCATTAAAACCTGTACTGTTGTTCAAAACTGCTCTATCAGCTTGAACCAAATGTTGTTTGGAACCCGGGATCAACCAGCTTGGTAAGAAATCGGGTAGCGATGTTGCACTTCCATTGACAAGATCAAAAATCAATCTCATGGCAATACAGAATTCTTCAAAATCTAACTTACCGTCAACATCAATGTCGGACAGATCCCAGATCTTTGTCAATTGAGATTGATCTAAACGTGAATTTTTGAACACAACGGAGACCTTGTCTCCACTTAGTTTTTTATCTACCGGGTTTAAACCGTTAAAGATTTCCCAATACTTCTTGATTTCCCAATCCTCTAACTTAGGCATATTATATATTGTGATTTTTCAAAGAAACGTGTGTGTTTTTCCGTTAGTCTTAGCAATAAAAGTGATAATTTATACGTTGTAGTGTATATACTTAGTTCTTTATCTGTTCCAAACGTGAAACTATCGTACCAGCGAGACTGGCACAGCCCAGCCGGGTAAACACGTCACGTGACACTTTTCATTCTCAAAATATCGTCTTTCTGTGCTTCATGTATATAGATATGACTGTGTGTATGTCCTTATTATCCGTTCAAGGAGTAAAAACAGCAGCAGCAATTATATAGGATGCTCAAATTCACTCTCACGGATAGAATACGTGACAAACTGACACATGTGCAGATACCTGAGGATTTAACTTCGAAGATCACTACAAGAGGATGGATTTCATATGAGGATCTGATCACTCTTCACAAATTACATCAATCAAATATACAACCTGACTCCCAAAATGAACAGTTGTCATTGCTCGAGCTGTTAAAGGGATCATCGATATATAAACACCCACCTCCTACCGCTGCCAAGACACCTGAATTCCTCAAGATGATGGAACAATTACGACTCAAAGAGCAAGAATATGAATACCAAAAATTAGTTAAATCGGGCAACCGTTATGGTGGCTCTAGAGTATTCAAGTTGGATGCTGGATCAAATGACGATGATGAGTTTGAAACCTTGACACCTTTACAGCAAACCAAACAGGTGAATCATCAACTCACTACTATCTTCAACATTTTTGTTAGTGTTGCTTCTGTAGGATATGCTGTCTGGTATTGGACAGGTACATCGATGCGTATTAGCGATGCATATAGGGTATTATTGAGTTTGTTTTTTTCAATCTTAGTTTTGGTTGCTGAGGTTGTCGTGTTTGGTGGGTACCTAAGAAAAGTGGAAGAAGCTAAAAAGACTGAGCGAAAGAAAAAGGAGATTCAAAAGGTTGTGGATACCGTGACTTTTGGATCCAAATCATAGATCTAGTAGATATACTTGTACGATATAAATAACGACTAATTAACCTGCATTTTCCAGATATATATATATATTTATAAAGAACTCAATTTATTTGTAGAGCTTTGATTGTAAATGTGAAACTAGAGGATTGCACCACGAAGGAACTGGGCCAAGTTGCGGCGCGCGGGCAATTAAATTGGGATATTTGCGGGAGATCCATTTGGGAACGGTTCAAGATGGTTTCTACAATGCAGTACAGCACCATCCTTGATCAAGGTGATAAATTGGGCACTGAAGCTTATGGGGTAGGTATATCGGAGTAAGTTTCAATGTGTGTGAGGTAACCATTGATGTAAGAGGGAAGTTCCTACCTAGAACTTGCCGCAGGACAAAGTGGTAAAGAAAAGTGGCTATCGGCCCCATACGTGTAGTGAAATATTGAAGTAGACTTAATGTAGTACATCTACTGTCAGTCCAAAAACCTGACCCCTACATCAAGAATATGAATACGTGAGGATATTTCAGAGCTGATGTGTGGTCAAAATTGTAGCAGCTGCTAAGCAGTGAAGCACCCTGTGTAAGCCCTCGCGGAACTTGCTAGCTCTGCCCCATGAAATCGGGCATTGCTCCATACGGCTGAAATAAGGATCATATCGAAAAGTCAATGCCCATTTACAGCTTGTTTGACTTTCGTGTATATAAATACCACAGGGTACAAGCTTTTATTCGTCAAGTTGTTTTTTGAAGCAGGATGGAAGATCCTGCTGGAATTTATAATCATTTTTCTATCACCACTACTACAAACAAACAACAAAAATGAAGTTCACAATATTAAGCTCTTTAATGGCTCTGGCAGCAGGAGCGCTCGCAGACGATTCCTGGATGACAGCAACTCCTGGTACATCTCTAGCAAATGGTGTTACTGATATGGGTTCAACGACAATGGGTTTCGTGATTCAAAGCTATGATGCAAAGAGAAAATCAAAGAGGGATGACACACTCGTACTATCTCAACACTGTGGTGTTGATGGTAACCTTGCCGTTACATTGACTGATGGTATCTTGTATGATGCTTCAGGAAGAGTGGGTTCGATTGTTTCAAACTATCAATTTCAATTTGATGGTCCTCCACCTCAATCTGGATATATTTATGCTGCTGGCTGGTCTATTGATGAAGATGGTTACTTAGCTTTGGGAGATTCTACAGAATTCTTTGAATGTTTATCAGGAGACTTCTATAATTTGTATTATGACTCTGTTGGAGATCAATGTAGTCCAGTTGAAATCTTGATGGTTGAATTAGTGGACTGTTAGGTTACTGAGCAAAGAGTTTAGTATTCTATTACCTTTATATGCTTTTTTTTTTGTCAATTTACTACAAAGCTCAATGCGACTACACGAATATATAAATTATCTTCAGAATTAGTAAAAGCAGATTAAATACATAAAATTACACAAGTTTTTCTTTTTGCATGGAAGCACAAGCTCAGAATGCCTCATTACTGCCTGATAATCTCTTGACTTCATGATGAATATCGGCAAACTCATTAGCTAGCTCGACATAGAGTTTGAACTCTTCTTGTAGAGTACTCACAATCATTTCCAATCCATAATTACCACGATCACTTGAGACTAACCCTCCATTCAAAGAAATTCTATCCAAATCATTAACCGTGTTTTCCACCTCTTGTAGAATGGCTTGATATTTTTCAATATTTTCCTTGAATTCTTCAACTTTTGAAACATAATATGAGTTTAAGATTTTCGTCACGTTCAAATTGGACTCCTGATCTTGTTTCTGTTGGTTAGCGTGTAAGCTCTGCTGTTGCGAATTCGAATGTGATATTCTTGTACCATTCACTCCAATTATCTTCACCCCTTCCGATGCATCTGATGATCGCGAATGATCAGCTGAACCGTTAGACATTGGGTTAGTTAGCTGTAGATAAACTTTGATCAGTTTTTCAACCCAATCGTTGAAACTTTCTAAAGTTTTAGCTTTGAAAGTTTCGACAAACTTAAGATCACTCGACAACGCTTGGTTCGTGGACATATATTTTTTCTCCAAAAAAATGATATCTCTAGGTATGCTATCAACCAGCTCCTTATGAGATTCATCATTATTCTTCAATTTCTCAGCGATGGCAACTTGTGACTGGATGTACTGATTCAATTGCTCCAATTCTTTTTGCATTTCTTCAGGTAAATCAGATACTTTGGTCATCGCATTGAGTTGTGGCATTTGTTGTTGCTGTTGTTGCTGCTGTTGTTGTTGCTGTTGTCCCAGTCCACCAAACATGTTATTAGTTGCAGTATTTGAGCTTCCAGTAGTTCCAAACATCCCACCAAGTGGTTTAGGTGCACTACTGTTCAAAGAGTTGTTACTAAATAGTCCTCCAGCAGCTGGCTTTGAACCAAACAGCCCTCCTAATGTACTTGATGGAGCCGTGTTGTTGGATGCTCCCAACGAGAAACCTGGAGATGAGCCTGTGTTTGAACCGGTAGTATTGTTGTTGTTGTTGTTGTTGTTGTTGGCACCAAAAGAAAAGCCAGTGGATGGTGTGGTGGTGTTTGGTTGTCCTAGTCCACCAAAAGAGGTTGAAGCAGGGGCACCGAGAGTACTTCCTGCAGGCTTGGAGCCAAATAGGCCACCGGCCGTAGTACTGCTCTGATTAGTATTGTTAGCACCACCAAATGAAAATCCAGTATTTGCAGCGGGAGAAGCTGTTTGTGTGTTTGTATTGGTACCTGTAGCACCAGCTCCAAATGAAAAACTACTAGACTTTGGGGCACTGCTTGATCCTAAACCACCAAATGCTGGCACCGAAGTTCCAGCTGGTTTAGCACCAAATAAACCGCCTGATGGAGCCGTGCTGGAGTTGTTTGTACCACCAAATGAAAATCCACTGCCACCGTTGTTAGTGGATGTTGGTGCATTAAGTGCGGTATTGTTAGTACCTGCACCGAAACTGAACCCTGATCCAGATCCTGATCCAGCAGCGGGATTTGAAGAGGCATTATTACCACCGAATGAGAATCCTCCCGTTCCAGAGTTTGCGCCAAACATTAAAGTTCAATGAGATATAGATACCAAGGAGTAAATAGTAGCAGAAATGGCTGATATAGAACGCAGTTCCAAGATAGCAAAGCAGTTCTATATACAATAACAACATCTTCAAACACAACCGTCTACTTAGTGTTGTCTCCGACACCAAAATTTGTCAAAAATATTGATTATGTCATTGCTGATGTCATCAAATTTATAGTTGTATTAGCATTTGCACACGACTTCTCGTTCTGTTCGTTCACGTCTCCAGTCTCCAGTTTCCAGTCTCCAGCAACGACTTGATAAACTCGACACATCTAAATAATTGTTTTGCCCTGCAATCGTCATTAAAATACACATAGTAGGATACAAAACTTATAATTTACAGCTCAATAACTAATAATAATGGGTATGTTTTTCTACTAATTCTTCGGTTTTACGGAGAGTCCTCTAGTAAAGCTCTTCTTATATATAACAGTTTACTAACACCTTATCCAAACAGGTATCCCAAAATTTTTCAGATTTATCTCTGAGAGATGGCCATTGATATCATCCAGGGTAGATGAAGGTCATACTCCAGAATTTGACAACTTATACTTTGATATGAATTCTATTTTACATACGTGTACACATAGTAACGACTCTAGTATAACTAGTCTAACCGATGACCAAATGTTCGGTGCTATCTTTGCATATATAGATCATTTGTTTGACATTATCAGGCCAAAGGAGACTTTCTATATGGCTATTGATGGTGTTGCGCCAAGAGCTAAGATGAATCAACAGAGAGCAAGAAGATTTAGAACCGCAGTGGAAGCTGAAGAAAACATGGCTAAAGCTATCAAGGAAGGTAGAGAAATTCCTAAAGATCCTCCATTTGATTCCAATTCTATTACACCTGGTTCTGAATTTATGGCAAAGTTGACTAGAAACCTTAAGTACTATATCAACCATAAAGTGTCAACAGATGCCAACTGGCAAAACATCAAGGTTATTCTTTCTGGTCACGAAGTTCCTGGTGAAGGTGAACACAAGATTATGGATTACATTAGAGTTCAAAAGTCACAACCTGGTTATAATCCAAATACTAGACATTGTATTTATGGTTTGGATGCCGATTTGATTATGCTTGGTTTGGTGTCACACGAACCACATATGGCAATTTTGAGAGAAGAAGTTACGTTTGGTCGTAATGCTCCTGAGAAATCATCGGATTTAACGAAGCAGACGTTCTACCTCCTACATATTTCATTGGTTAGAGAATATTTAGCTTTGGAGTTCCAAGAATTGGAGGATCAAATCACTTTTGAGTACGATTTTGAAAATGTTCTTGATGATTTCATTCTAATTATGTACGTTATTGGTAACGATTTCTTACCGAATTTACCAGACCTTCACATCAATAAAGGTGCTTTCCCATTGCTGATAGAAACATTTAAACAAGCCATGAGAGATTCTGATGGTTATCTCAATGATCATGGTACTATCAACTTCCAAAGATTTGCCATTTGGTTAGAATTCTTGTCTGTTTTCGAGCTTGAAAATTTCGAAAAGGGTGAAGTTGATGTTGAATGGTTTAACAATCAATTGGACAACATCTCTAGACAGGGTGCTAGAAAGAGACTAAGACAAGGTAAAGAATTGTTAGTCAAGCAACAGAAGAAAGTTGTTGGTGCTGTTAGAGAATGGATTTTCAAAGTTTACTCTGAACAATTTTCAGTCAAAGAGATGATGGAAGATGAATCCAAAATCCCTCAATTACCTTTGTCCAATGAATTTTTAGAGAGTGATTTAAATAAAGAGTTTGTTGGCAAACTAATGAACGATTTAGGTTTGATCATTGTTCACAGTAGATCAAAAGATACTTATACTGTCAAGCTTGATATTGATGGAATTGATCCTAACCAGACTGAAGAGGGATTCACCGAAAAAGTTGACGAGATCAGATCAACGATTAGAAAGTACCAATCTGCTGTTATTGTTGAAGATGAACAGGTTTTAGAAGAACAAAAGGATTTATATGATGCCAAGTTTACCGCATGGAAAAATAAATATTATAAGTCCAAGTTTGGTTTCACTTTGGATGACGAAGAGCAAATTGTTGCCTTGACTCAAAACTATCTAGAAGGTTTACAATGGGTTTTGTACTATTATTACACTGGTATTTGTTCATGGCCTTGGTATTATAAATACCATTATTCCCCTCGTGTCTCTGACATTCAAAGAGGTTTGGGATTAGTGATCAACTTTGAAAAGGGTAAACCATTCACTCCTTTCCAACAGTTGATGGCTGTTTTGCCAGCAAGATCGAAGGATTTGATTCCACCATGTTATAGATCCTTGATGACCGACGCCAAATCTCCAATCATTGATTTCTATCCTGAGAACTGTGATATCGATATGAACGGTAAAAAAGCTTCATGGGAAGCAGTTGTTTTGTTATCATTTGTGGATCAAGAAAGATTAATTGAAGCTATGGATCCATTAAAGCATCTTCTCACTCCAGAAGAAAAGCAAAGAGATTCTTTCGGAACTGATTTGCTCTTCCATTTCAATCCTCAAATCAAAACTATCATCCATTCACCGTTACCAGCTTCTTTCGCTGACTTTGATTCTCATTGTGTTGAAACAGTTTTCACTTTACCATCTATGGAAGGTCTGATATACAACATGACTCTATGTAAAGGTGCCAAATTTGGAAAAGAGTCTTTGGCTGGGTTCCCTACCATGAAAACCATTCCTATAAAAAGCTTTGGATTAGAATTTGCTAACGTTCAAGTGTTTGAACGTCCATCAAAATCTCAATCAATGGTGTTGACAATAGAAAATGCACATAAATCATCTACCGTTGAGCAATTTGCAAGGGAATATTTAGATCAAATTGTGTACACGAATTGGCCATTTTTGGTTGAAGCCAAAGTTGTTTCTGTCGTTGACAATTTGATGAGATACGAAGTTGCGAAATTCGGGAACATGAAAAAGGTTATTTCAGGTCCTTTGGAAGACTTTGAAAGAGAAGAGTTTGAAAAAATAAGAAGAACTTTTGTTCAGGATCTTGAAGGTCGTAAAGCCGTGAGATTAGAACCATTAGCAGATGATGAAGAAGAGGAAGCTACTAACATTGATGATATTGATCCTGATGTTGATCTTCCAAATAGAAAGTCGAAGCAGAAGCAAGCTCCAAACCCAATTGAAGGTTTAGTTTACGTTAGACCAGTTACCGGTATGACTCAAAAACAAGATGGTTCATTAGTTAAAACTTTCTCAAAGAACGTGGAAGTCTTCCCAATTCAATTGATTGTTGAAGAGGTGCTGAACAAAGATGCAAGATTCGCTGAAAGACCACCTATTCCTGTCGAACAGGAGTATCCAGTTGGTTCCGAAGTTGTTTTCTTGGGTGCATTTGCTTATGGTACCCCTGCTAAGGTACTAGGCCACAAAGATGGTAAATTGAATTTGAAGCTAACCAAAATTCAAAATCAACTTGAACCTGATTTTGGTCATGTCAAAGCTCAACAAGAAAAAGCTGCTTTCGTTTACCGTCCAATAAACACTGTTGCTCGTATATTAGGTCTACATCCTCAATTCTTATCCAGAATCACATCTTCTTATATGGTTGAAGTTCCTGGAGGAAGAAGAATGGACATTGGTTTGCAATTGAAGTTCGAAGGTAAGAGATTGAAAGTATTAGGTTACAGTAAGAGAAATGATAGATTCTGGGAATTTAGTGACTTGGCTATTAATTTGATTAAAGAGTACCAAACCAAGTTCCCTAAGGTTCTCAACGCCTTGATGAACTACAAACTACGTTCAATCCCTACAGCAAAGGAAATTTTCAAGATTGCTGATCCAGAACTGTTAAAGAAGGAGCTTGATAAGATAAATGTCTTCCTGAAAGAAAAGAAGTCATCCTTTGTTACTATTTCTTTGGAATCAGAACAATTGACTAAAGTCAGTATTGCTGATATTGAAGCAAAGATTATCGAAAGTATCATGAAACCTCAGACTCTAAGTACCAAAGCAGTTAGTGGTATCCCAGCTGTTGCTATCTTGAATCCTTCATCATCTTCCCAAATATTGAAGAAACAATCATTCGAATTGGGTGATAGAGTTGTCAATGTTGCTGATACTGGTAAGGTGCCTATCTTTGCCAAGGGTACTGTGGTCGGTATCAGAGTTGTCGACGCTAAAGTTATGTTGCAAGTTTTGTTTGATCAACCTTTGGTTACAGGTAACAGATTTGACGGTAGATTACAAACCCAGAGAGGTTTGGTTGTTACTTCTTCAACTCTATTGAATTTGAGTAATAGACAATTTTTACACCATTCCAAGGCCTCAGCTCAACAATCCAAGGGTAACATTCCTGATGCTCAAAAGAAGATATTGATGAAGAAGAAAGCCGAAAAGGAGAATTTGAACAAGACTCGTAAAGAACTGTTATCTGTTATCAACAAGTCCAAGGATGGAGAAGCAGAGGCGGGTAGCTCAACTCCAGCACCAGCAGCACAGCAGAATGAAGTTCCAACGCTCCAACCTAGAAAGAATGGAACCACTGCAAAGAATATTTTCAACTCTGTTCTTCAAAACACTATAAGCTCGAGTGATGGATCACAACAACAACACCAACAACAACAACAACAACAACAACAACAAACATTCTATGGCGGTCCTATTCCACCAATGATGAACTTTTCCGGACAACCAGCGCAAATGATGTACCCTTACCCACAAGGTCCTGCTGTCAATTACACACCAGTCAACATACAAGGATCTCAAGAATTGATGACCAGTCTCATGAATGGTGTTGCTCCTCAGCCTCAGGCAACTAGTACCGGTGGTGCTCCTCAACCTCAGGCAACTAGTACTGGTGGTGCTCCAAAGAAGGGTGATCAGAAGAAACCGTTCAAAAAGAACAATAGAGGTGGAAAAGGTGGTAAGCCAGCTCCAGGACCACAAGCATAAGTTACTGAATATGATAATAACGCTAGCCAACAACCATGCTAGTTGTATATCATTTGTTTATGAAAAGAAATACTCTTGATCGAATGTATAGTTAGTTACTCTTGTATGTTTAATTCTTGTTGATGAGATTTGATATTTTTCCATTTTTTGTTTCTGAAGTTCTTGTTATACAGAGTTCTTTATCTCTGTTTTTTCTTATCGTTTTTGTTTTGTTATTACCTTTTTTATTATTTTTATTATTCCTACTATTATCTTTTTTTGTTATATCTATTATTACGAAATATTGGTCGTGGAACTGTAGGCGTAGATCCATTACGTACATTGGTTTATATATCTTCTTCTAAAGTATATTTCAATACTTTTGATTCCTTAGCATCAATCTGTCTTTCGAACCACTTCTGTTCGAATCCATTAGTCCTGTCAACTCCATCCCATCTCCATCCAGGTCGTATACCAAACCTATTCTCTGCAAATGGACCGTTATACAATTTACGACCAGTTATACTAGCATTGACAGATTTTTTTTTCTTGGTTCTAATATTGGAATCAAACAAGAGGGCTGGATCATCTTCCTTGATTTCACTTTTTTGTTTAGCGTTCAATTTAGTATCATTCTCCAAAGTATGTAATTTTTCATTCTTAATTTCATCTAGTCGTTTTTGTTCCTGTTGAGCATTAAGTGTGGAGTATTCACTTTTATTCAACTTTTCAATCTCAATTTTCTTTAACCTCTGTGCCTCTTGTTTTCTATCTTGCTCTGATATATAGACAGGTTCATTATCTATTTTTTGACCCTTTGAGTCTCTATACAGAGTTTCAACGTTTGCATTGTGCTGTTCTTGAGCTTCTTTCAAGTCTTTTTCAAACTTTTGCGCTTTGGATTCCATAGATAATCTAATTTGTTCATTAGTTTGGAGACCTGCAAGTGATCCATCTTGCATCAAGTTCGATGGTGTTTCTACCGTTTCATTTGTTTCAATGACTTTCCATCCCTTCTTCTGCTTCTTTGATTCCTCTTCTATCAAGTCGTTTGCGGTATCATCATCTGATGCTATACGTTTTCTTTGTTGATTTCTCCCTGAAATCTCTGTAGATTCGAGTTTTTTTGATTTTTTAGCACTTGATTTCTTGGAAGAAGGCTTCTTGGCATAGTTTTGGGCCAAATAACTTTCAAGTGACATTATTTTTTGAATCTCTTGCCTGTTGATTGGTGCAGTTTCTGATCTCACAGCTTTATCCGTAAGATAGCTCATATATATACATATGCATGCATTACAGTATAGCTTGTGAATATAGAACGTCGATCGACGTCAAAAGACGCGTCGGCCCGACAAGACTGAATTTGAACAGCAGAAATGAATTTTGAGAACAGTTGTGAGAGTGAGAGTGGGAGGTTCCGTTGGTGCCATACCTCTTTGTCCATCACAGTATATCTATTACCTACAATCTCGGGTCAACTACTATTAGTCTACCATATTCATTGTTAACGTGATTGTAACGATACAACAGATTGAGCAATTCTGCCGAGGATCAGATAAAAACATATACGCATCTTTATAGAAGATAAAAACAGCACATACAACTACTATACACAATGGATGACTGGAGAAGAATTGATATTGATCAGTATGATCCAGAAGCTCAATATGAGGCTGATGATTTGAATTTACCTGCTTATACTTTACAAGACATTGAACCAAAATTGAGTGAATTGAGAACACAGTTATCAAGAGGCTCAGCTATCCAAGCTTTGAAACTTGGATTGGATGACCCACCATATGGTTCAGCACCAAACGTTAAATCTGCGTATTTATTATCAGTCTTGGAAATCTTACAAACCATTAAGCAATCAGAAATTAGCGGTTTGGTTAAAGAATTGGACTTGGATGAGATTGATGTCTTAGTTAAATTTTTGTACAGCTTGATGGCTTTGAAGGAAGGACAAAAGTCTGGTGGTGTGTTGTTAACTTGGTTTGACAAGGCCATTGAAATTGTGGGAGAAGGTCCAATAGTTAGATACATGAGCGATGAATTGAAGATGGTTTGATATGTTGTATAGTTATCTTGTGTTAATTTAGAAAAATTTGATTACATCTACTGTTTAGTGAATGGTATTGTACTACTTTTACTGTATGAAACTTGTGTAAAGGCCATCTGATGTCAAAACTCGCTGACATCGGTCCCTACTACACAAGACATCATCAACGTAATTATATTGCCATGTTCAGCTAACACTTCAAACCTCGGGATAGATAACAGGCCATATTCCCAACCCTCTCAAGACTCTTCGCCGAGCAGAATCAGTAAACGATGTAGCATAAGTTTGAGCTGATGATAGGCTTGAAGTAGATATATAGAGGTTTGAGGCAAGAGCATTGTACAATATAGTACACCATACGATAAGATAGGAGAGGCCCTCCCACGAACTCGTTCAAACGCGTCGATCGACCTGAATTTCACCAGCCAAATGCATGTATCTACAGATCTCGTACACCCCCACACCGCCACGATGTGGCACAGTGAAATAGCCTACGATCTCCACATCTTGTCCCCATTTGACAGCAGTCTGGGCTCCCATGTTTGTATTTGGCTGTAGAAGAACAGCCTAAAATCAATTAATGATGTTCATGTCAGATGTGTGTAGCAGGTAATGCAAAGGCAACTGTGGAGTCCGGTGCCACGTCCTCTCGTACAGATTCACTTCACCTCCTCTTTGCAGCCGGAGTCACAATCGTATAAATATCTGGACCATTGCTGTTCCTTCATAACTTGTTGCTTCAGAGTTGGAATATTTCTCTCTCTCTCTTTTAGTTCCAAGAAACCAGTTTTCAATTACATTCAGAGATAATACAAAGATGGCTGTTATCAAGAGAGGAGACAAATTCCCAAATAATGTCAAGAACTTATATTATAAACCAGAAGGTGGTGAACCAAAAGAATTTGACTTGAAGTCATTCACAAGGGGTAAAAAGTATGTCGTTGTTAACGTTCCTGGTGCTTTCACTCCACCATGTTCTGAGCAACACTTACCAGGTTATATCAAATCAGTTCAACAATTTGCATCTAAAGGTGTTGATTTCATTTTAGTTGTTTCAAAGAATGATCCTTTGGTTTTAAACGCTTGGAGACAATCTTTAGGTGTCAACTCTCCAAAGATTATCTTTGTTAGTGACCCTGAATTAGAATTAACTAAAAAATTGGGTTCTACATTAGACTTAAGTGAAATTGGATTAGGTTTGAGAACCGGTAGATTGGCTTTGATTGTTAACAGAAGTGGTATTGTTGAATTTGCTGCTGTTGAAGATGGTGGTGCTGTTGATGTTTCAACTGCTCCAAAATTATTAGCCAAATTATAGGTTACCTAATGTTTACGAGGCTCAAGAGGTTTTGTTTTGATTCTATCGGTTTGCTGAAGTGATATAGTTTTGTAAAAAGGGGTAAAACATATAATTAGAGATGTCTGTTTCTGGTATTATCTAGATATCTTGCCGGTTTTCTCTCTTTTTTGCATTCAAAAATAACAGCTATTCCTATTTATAACGAAACTTTTTGTTGCTGACTTACCTTTATATTTCTTTTTCTTTAATGATGTTATAAGCTTTTCTT
Organism: Ogataea arabinofermentans; assembly: GCA_001661425.1. NCBI lineage: Eukaryota > Fungi > Ascomycota > Pichiomycetes > Pichiales > Pichiaceae > Ogataea > Ogataea arabinofermentans. The sequence goes on from KV453848.1 coordinate 959,573, forward strand.
AACAACCAACGTATCTAGTAATTATAAACTGAAGTCGATCGACGTACGCCGCACGAAATAGAATAAATCGAAAACTATTTTCATCTTTTGTGGGAGAGGATCAATGCGGGAACAAACATACCAGAAAGAGAATTTCTTATAAATGTACCCACCTTCTTTTGACCATTGAGAGGGTTGTTTGTCTCATTGATTCTGTGTTGACCATATAGTATCAATTGGAAGAATATTGAATGTCAGATATGACCGCCGAACAACAATCGCATGAGCAAGACACGGTTGAGGCCAGCAGCATTCATAGCGAACAACAAGAAGATGCTGAGGTGAACCTGGAGATTCAATTGGAAGACTCTGACGATTCTGATCTCGATGATGATGAAATAGAAGTGACAGATGAAAATGCCAAGTTGTCTTCCAAAACTGATGATGTTCAGGTAGATGATGTAGCATTTGAACAACATGAAGATGTGCCAGCTACTGTTTATTCGACCGGTAATGCTGAGATATCCACAGAATCTAAGAAGACGGAAAGTACAGAGGAACCAGAAGCAGTTGACAGTACTTCTGCTGAAGCATCCAAGCTAGTTGAACAAAAAGCCTCAGAAGATGTGGACAGTATCACCGCTGAGCAAGATGAATCATCCAAGACAAATGAACAAGATTCGACAGAAGATATTGACAGCACTTCTACTAAACAAAATGAATCTTCTCAGTCAATTGAACAAGAGGTTTCAAAAGCTGTCAATGATACCTCTCTTAAAGAGGATGACGCATTCAAATCTATTGAGCAAGACTCCCCAGCAGTTCTTGAAGTTGCATTGGAAGATTCTGATGACGAGAGTACAGATCCAAGTACTTCGCCACCAACATTACCAACTCAAACTGCTCCCACCCCAGATACCCAACCAGTGGAGCTTAATAGTACCCCAATTCAACCCACGGCTGAGAAGGACCGTACGTCTATACCTACTGAGAACAAAAATACAAGCACACCTCAAGGTTTTATATTTGGTGTTTGTATTGTTGATTTCCACCATATAAGAGGTCCAGAAATAGAATATTGGATAGATGATAATACAACTGACACAAATCAGGAAGAACAGATCTCAAAATTCAGTAAGTTATGGCCACAATTACCATTTCAAGGTTTGCCTGATGGTGCACACTTATTTGATGAGACATTTACAAATTTTACATTATTATACGATGAAGTCAATGGGAGTGTACCAACTTTGGAAGATCAAGACAATGAGTCATATCAAAATGATAATGTTACAACGTTATTTGGATGTGCTTGTATTAGGCAGCTGAATAGTGATCAATTGAAAAATGTTAAAAATCCAGATGATATTAAAAGATCTATAATTCAAAAATCGATTGTTTTGATAACTAGATATCCAATAACTATTCAATTGAAAGAAAAGCTGAGTATCATTACAACCAGTTACTTCAGTCAATATGATTTCACAGATAAATCAATTTTAAAGGCATTGTATGAAAATATATCTATCGTTTACAATCGTAGTGGATATCGAGTTGAAGATGATGATCTATACGAGCTACCAAATTTAACAACAAGCAGCTTGAAAATTATCAAAGAAAGTGATTTTTATACAGGATTGAATCTGAAAGAGTTAGTTCAAATGTTTAAAAGAAATTTAATGGTTTTATTTAAAGCATTATTACTAGAACAAAGGATAGTTATATTTTCAAAAGATTTAAATAAATTATCAACAATCCAATATTCATTACTTTCGTTGATACCGAATTTAATTTTGAACTTATCAGATTCCGGATCTCCATCACTTTGTAAATTATCTAATGATTTAACTAAACCAACTTCTTTGAAATCAAGTGATAGAAACTCAATGTTGAAATTTATAGGATTACCATTACAAATTTTCAATAAAGGTGGATTTTTTCAACCATATTTGACATTACAACAACTAGATCAATTGAACAGTGAGAAGACAAAATGGTATTTGATCGGATGTTCAAATGATATAATAATGGATCAAAAGCAAAAAATTGCAGATATTGTTATATCTTTAGGACAAGGTGGTGAAAGTATAGACTCATCAACAATTAAACTTGAGATTCTGAATCCTTTATTGAAGGATAAGTTAAGTTTAACTGCGCAAGATAAAAAATTCATGGATAATTTAATATCTGAGGTTTCTAAAAATGATCAACTTTCAAATATAAATGATAATGATGACAATGAAGTTAATAGTAATGAATTACCTTTTATTTCCAAAACTCTGAATAATAATACATCAATGGATTCAAAAATATATAAAGGTGGTGATGACTTCATTAGATATCAATTTGAAGAATATTTGATTGGTATGTTATCAAGTATAAAGTATGATAATTTTTTGAATAATTCGAATTTGGAGCAAAATAATTATATGAATTTAAGTACATATGAATCAACACTAGATTATTTCAATTTGAAATTTATTGAATTTTTCAAATCAACTTTAGCTTATAAAATTTTTGAAAAATCAACAGATGATGAATTATTCAACTTTTTTGAACCAAAACATGTTTATGGTAATTTGTTGACTGGTTCTATATTTTTCAAAAATTTATTCCATAAATGGACACCAGCAAATCAGCAGAATGCAGGTAATAGAAGGGCATCTCCAAATCTGAAAGTGTCAGATGAATTGAATAGTTTAAGTGAGCCAGAATTAGAGTCAGAATCAGAATCCAAAGGAAAAACAAACAACGGTGAAGAAGATACTATTACGGATGATTCAAATTTAGCGAAGAAAAATCCACCTGTTATTGTTTCAAATGCATTGAATTCCATGTCTAATTTCTGGACGAATTTGAAAAAACCAAAAGAAACAACAAAAACTGAATTGCAAGAAGTAGTTGATCAAGCTATAGGTGTTGATGATACTGAAAAGCAAACTACAGGTGATGTTACTGAAGAACATGTTCATGAGGAATTGAGTACGATAGATGTTAATGAGGCTGATGATCAGGAACCAATTACAAGTGATGTTACCACACCCGATCTTGAAGAAAGTAATAATAAAACTATCAAGCCAAAATTTTCCAATTTCATGGGATGGGTAAAGAGAAGTTAAGTAATATGCATTGACATAATGAGCCTAGATGGAAGAAGGAAGTGAATAGATATTTATGTATCTGATTGTCATAAGACCCTTTATAGAATCTTAAATTTTAGCAAGGAGTGCTTGAATGATGCGTAAAGTATAAATTTTGCGAAATAAATGAAATAGGATGTCGGATAATAAATCATTACTACATCAAAATTTATCTCTAATCAGTGTAGATCTTATATGGACAATCTGTAGATAAACAATTTTTCGAGGAACAATCAAAGTACATTTGAATTTTTTTGTAAATCTATTAATATATTCCGCTCAGATTCATTGAAAAATTCCGAGCAGATGATTAAAACAACGTTCTGCTTCAGGGCGATAATCGGAAACAAACAGGTGAGTTTTTATTCTGTCAATGTTTATTGTCAGTGATACTCATTTACTTCCTTATTGTTCGGATACAAGCTAACGTGTTTACGGATCATTGAAACGGCTACCCGGGGTATAAACCAATCAATCAATTAACCATCATATATTTTTCATTGAAGTTCGGAAGGAAGCGATATCTACATGTTGTTTCAAATTCAACAGAGAGGAAAAGATTGAATCTGATCATCCAAACTTACAAATCTAGTAACTTGTTGCTTTGGTGGTTGACCTCTCCAAGGACCGAGAGCTCTGAATCTCTGATTTGAGTCGTAGAGTCCGAAAAAGGAAGATGCAAAGACTCGAGAAAATCTTAGTAATCTTAGTTGCGAGGAAAAGGATGATCATAACTTCAGATAATGTCCGAGATCAGGATGACATTTGGTGTTTTCTTGTTTCTTGACTGATGGGAAACTAAGGTGAAAGTTAGTCTGCTATATCGTCAGTATAAATTGGGTTAACGTTATCATCATCATCAAGGGCTACAAAACTTTTAAGTTTCGTTATGATCCAATAGATCGAGGTGTTCAGACATGCAAGTGCATCAATAAACTTCTGTTTTCGGTCACTCGGTTACACTTCTTATCTTTGATTTCTATCAGCTGCTGCACCTGGCTGCAACGCACGAATCGCAGGGCAACTGGGTTATTGCGACTCTCTATTTTCTTCAGCTAATGATAAGGTTAGATTGTCTCGACTATGTCGAGGAATATGTAAAATCAAGGGTCTTATAAATTAGTATATTCAAATATGAATATTCATAGTTTTTTTCTTCTTTAGTTCATGAAGTGTGGCCCTTCACTAAATGCATATTCACATCTAATTTACGCGTGATATCACGATACAGAGCCCGGTTCTCGTGGTTTCGTGCCTGCCCTTGTGCTTGCTGCCGGCTGCAAGCTATCTTCCACGGGTGAAGGAGTCTCTCGACCGCTCCTAAGCTAAATATTCTCGAGCCGCATTGTAAATATGGGACACGAATCGGATATGAGAATACGGGGAGCACTTTGTAATTAATAAATTTCCTATATAAGATGTCACGTTTATACAAATTATGGTGGGGGCAACGCTAGGCTATTGTATATATATCTATCTGTATTATCAAATCTACTGTGGCTAGATTAGCAAGGTACCTATTTACATACAGTTTGAATAATTCACGCTTGATTACTGCAAGTATGACAGTTATAAATTAAACTAAATTGATATTGATATGTTCACCTTTACTATATCCAATATCAAGGAATGATGAGTCCAATTAGTTTGAGGGATCATGAAAGTTTCGTCATTTCATGTGCTTATTCTAGTTTAACTAATAGGAAGTGGATGAGACGGAGAGGGAGATAAGTAATACTTCATGCATTGTGCGCGGCTTGTGAAAGCAGCAACAGCAGCAGGAGAAGATACGTTGTGTGCGTGTTCAAAGCTCAACCCTTCTAGTCGGTGCCAGCCGGCTGTATCGTCCCGGCGTGAGCAACCAGTGAGTTTCAGGTTCAGAATTACGTTGGTAATAGCAGTAGCAATGATGTAGAGGGATCATTAGATGATAAGTAGCTTAAAACAGTACAGAAAATCGCAATTTACAATGTAGCAACCGTCAATTGATCGAATTGAAAGATTATAAAACGAAAATGTTCAAATAACCGTAGTAATGTATTAAGAAGGAGGGCATGGACAATGAGATGAGGCTACGTCGAGGAAGCAAAAAGAAGACCAAACGGGCGTGATGGAGGGGAAGTTAATGTAGTGCTTATCTCTCTCGAGCCGGGATTCACTTCACTCCTCGAGATAGCGAGTGAGACGAGTCAGTTAGTTAGTCTGTGCAGAATTCACATTTATGCGTTATCTGGGGGAGTGACCGGGGAACAAAACAGTGACAACCGAAAAAAAACATTCACCCCGTGCCGGCTTGGGTGTCTGTCTGCCTGCGACTCTGCAAGCCAGTTTGTTTACGTGTGTGATGTGATGTGATGCGATGAGATGTGATCACAGCACGAGGAGCTTATCTATCAGAGTGCACGGTGCACCGTTGAGTCCGCTCCGTGTTGCGTGCTGGACTGGTGCTGTTTCGACTCTCGATGTCAAGTAGCTGCACGGTGGTTGGCGTGGGCGGTCGTGGGCGGGCGTGGGCGGGAACGAATAACAACTGTGTTGTGCTTTGACTCTGCCGTGTACCGTGCTATTCTGTTCTTATTGTTTTTGTGGCACCGAGGAAGCTAATCCACGCGTGTAATTGCGCGTGCAGTGCAGGGCACGTCACCACCAGGAGCACGAGCACGAACACGAGCACGAACACAGCACGTAGATAAGCTGAGATTCACAGGGAAATAATAAGAAAGCTTATCGAGGCACGCAAAACTTCCTCGGATTTTCTTATCTTTTGATTCGATTTTGACAGTCAAAGTGATGTAATTATGCCTTCGCCTCGACCAAGGTACTTAAGTTAGATGATTCCCTTGATTAGCATTAATATCGTGAGTAATTATATGCTTTTAGTTTGAACTTTTTTTTGCCTTCTTCCCTTAATCTTTTATTCATTTCATTATGAATATATCTGCACTTCAATCATCATCGATGATGATTCAACAACAGTCTCAACCTCAACCTCCAACTCAGTCTCAGTATCCTATGATTAATAAACAATCATCTCCAAGATCGGATCACCAAATTCATCTAGAATCATCAAATCAAATAAATTACCCAATCAATCAAATGTCAAATGATTTGATCTCAAAGATACCAAAAGATCAAATATCGATAATACCTCAATTCTCAGAAATTAGTAAAAGAAAATACTCAACTTCAATCGATCAAAGAAACTATTTAACAGTTTATGAATATAAAATATTCGAAAGTTGGGTTATTTGGGATTATTCTTCAGGTTTAGTTCATTTAACGGGTTTATGGAAAGCTATTGGTAATTCAAAAGCTGATATTGTGAAGTTAATTGAATCATCACCTGAATTGGAATCCGAATTGAAAAGAGTTCGTGGTGGATTCTTGAAAATTCAAGGTACTTGGATAACTTTTGAGACTGCTAAAAAATTAGCTAGTAAATTTTGTTATAAGATAAGATATGCCTTAGTACCAATATTTGGTGAAAGTTTCATTCATGAATGTTTAAAACCATTTGAAAAAGGTTTTGGTATGCTAAGATTGAAAGTTAATGATGAAGAATTGAAAAAAAAGAGAACTCGTAAGAGAATTAAGATTTCTTCAACTCTATCAACCGCTGAATTACCAAATATATCAAATCAAAATTTGCTACCGCCTTTATCTTCAAATATAATCACCAACTATCCGCAACAACAGCAACAACAGCAGCAGCAGCAGCATCAACAACAACAACAATCTAAGTATAGTCAGAAGATATATTCTAATACTGATGGTAGTAGTATAAGTGGTATGTTATCATTATCAACATCAGCAGTGCCGTCTTCCTCATCATCTGCACCATCTTCAGCAACTTCAAATAACTATTCATATCAACAAACACCAATATCGATACCAATTTCGCAACCATTAATCAAGAACGATGGTTTATTGTCTGTTTTAAAAGCTGCTCAAGACTTGGATAATCTAGCTAGATTCCCTTTGAAATCCTATTCAACGACAGGATCCACTTCTTCTTCTTCTTCTTCATCATCATCATCAGCATCATCAGCATCTTCTTCAATGTCTCCTTCGAATAACTCATCAACTTCATCTTCTTATTCCTCATTATACTCTGCAAGTTCAGAACAACCTACGTCACCATTAAATAACTTGACATCATCAAATTCCATATCAACAAATTTATCCAATAACTTCCCTGCATCAACTTCCAAATACTCTAATAACTATTTCATTTCACAACCATCATCACATTCACTGATATCATATCAATATAGTAGTAATGGTAATGGTAGTAATAAAGATGATTTATTATCATATACTAATCCATTGAATCAGAAAAGTATAATCAGTACTACTAATAATCTACCTAGTTTATCAAGTATTTTGCCATCATCGTTAAACTACTCAAACAGTATACTTCCATCAAGCAATACTACTAATGGTAAACCATTTGGTCAAGTTGGTCAAACTGCAACTTCTGGTTCTGGTGATGGAGATCGTGAAATTAAACGTAAGATGAGTATAAATGATCTACTTATGTGAATGAGAATGTGTTCTTAACCCCTAATGTATCATACATTTTTTTCTTGACCTTTATTGGCTGGCGTTTTTTGTTGTTTTATTCGATTTGGTGTCTCTCTTTTTTTTTCTCTCTCTTCTTTTACCGCTTCTTTGTCTGTTTGTTTATTATGTACTTTTCTTTAACATTACCATTTGATTGGATGATTGATTGGGGATAGTCAGTAATATTAGTAGTTGAATTACCCTTTTTCTTAACAGCATTACATAACAGATTACGTAAACACCTGAAATTGCTGCTTTTGCGCGCGCAACATGTTTTGTATGTTTTGAGAACGTGTTTGCCTCTTTGCTCGAGTGTTATCCATACATTCCAGGGGGTTCGTATAGTATATATTTATTCAATTATATATATATATTATATATATATATATCCATATATACATATATACATATATCTGTATATAATTCCTGTTATTACTAACTTTGCTTGTGCTGCTTATCATCAAGTGTGGAGTGTTTTCTGTGATTTATCCTTATCCTTTTTCTGTTTATTGTTTTTTGCTTTTATTTTGACCGACTTCGTATATTTACCATACATACATTCATATGTTTATCGAATCAATTATCAAAGCTCATTCACAAGCAGGTTTATCTTATCAACAGATAACATTTTTAACTTTTCAAGCAGTTGTTGAAGTTGTTATAATATGTTTAGCTGGTTTTTGGGCGGCTAGAACTGGTTTATTAAATAATGAAGCAACTAAAGTAGTTTCAAGATTAAATGTTGATTTATTTACACCCGCTTTGATTTTCACAAAATTGGCATCTTCATTATCATTGAAAAAATTACTTGAAGTTATTATCATACCGATGTTATTTGTTATGGTTACTGGTGTTTCATATTGTTGTTCAATATGGATGTCAACATTATTAAAATTATCTGAATCTGAATCCAATTTCGTTACAGCAATGGCTGTTTTTGGTAATTCTAATTCCTTACCTGTTTCACTGACTTTAGCTTTAAGTTATACATTACCAGGATTAGAATGGGAAGATGTTGAAGATGATACACCTGATCAAATTGCATCTAGAGGTTTAATTTATTTATTGATTTTTCAACAATTGGGTCAAATGTTAAGATGGTCTTGGGGTTATAATAAACTATTGAAAAAACAATCAAAGGAAACATTGTATGGTGTTGATCATCCATTTGTTCAAAGGGATATTGAACAACACCAATCTTTACTTGGTGGTGAGAATAATAGTAATAGACCTATAAGTTATGGTTCTAATGAAGAAAATGATGAAATCGATAATAATAACAATACATTAACTGTTCCTTCACAACCAATAGTTGCTGAGAATCAATGGAGTGAAGGTTCTTCTATGTCATCTAATCTATCAACTAATAAATCTGTTGTTGAAGAAAGAGAAAATGATAATCAAGAAACAAGTGGTGGTGAAGTTACAACCATTGGACCAAATATTTTCAAAAGAATTTATTCTGCAATGAATCCACCATTATGGGCAATGCTTGTTTCAGTTATAGTTGCATCAGTTCCACAAATAAGATATGAATTTTATGAAAGTAATGGATTTGTTCAAAATACCTTTTCAAAATCAATTTCTCAATTAGGTTCAGTTTCAATTCCATTAATTTTAGTTGTTTTAGGTGCTAATTTAGCACCATCATCAGAGATACCACCAGCATGTCCTAATTATTCAAAGATGATTTTCGGTTCATTAGTTTCAAGAATGGTTTTACCTTCAATTATACTATTACCTATTATTACATTATCTACAAAATGGATTGGTTTGAGTATATTAGATGATCCAATTTTCTTGATTACATCATTCTTGTTAATAACTTCACCTCCTGCTATTCAACTATCTCAAATTTGTCAGTTGAATGAAATTTATCAGAAAGAAATGGCTGGTGTTTTATTTTATGGTTATGTTATTTTGACATTACCTGTTACAATCGTTATTGTTGTTAGTTCATTAGAATGTTTGAAATGGGCTCTAGGTGAATGAGGTATAACACTTTGAACTATACATTTATATACTTTATTTAATTTATTTATTTATTTATTTATTTATTTAATTACTCATAATTCATTGTCTTTTAATGTCTTGATAAAGTGAATTTCATCTTGATTACGTCATTGCTTATCATATCGGAAATTGCGCTATTTCTCGGAATATTTTTGACAGATTAACACTGATATCACTATCATATCAGATTAGCATACTTATTGTTAGATTGGAAACCTACTATAGGATTGTTGTAGTTGGTGATTGAGATAGTAAGAACAGGTTATAAGATTCAAAAACAAAATGGCTAAAGAACGTAAGATTGCAATGGTTGGAGCAAGAGCCGTTGGTAAGAGTTCATTAACTTTACAATTTGTAGAAGATCATTTCATAGATCATTATTATCCAACTATAGAGAATCAATTCAATAAAAGTATAACGCATAATGGTATTGAATATTCTTTGGAGATATTGGATACTGCTGGACAAGATGAATTTAGTATTATAAATAATAAGTTATTGATTGGAGTTCATGGATATATTTTAATCTATTCTATTAATTCAAGACAATCATTTGAGATGTTGAATGTAGTTAGAGATAAGATTTTAGATTCATCTGGTGCTACTGCTGAAGAATTTGAAAAACCAATGATTTTAGTTGGTAATAAGTCTGATTTGAATTTACAAAGACAAGTTAGTTTGGAAGAGTTAGAAACTGCAGCTAATGAGAAATTCGGCGGGATTCCATTTGTGGAATGTTCTGCTAAGTTGAATTATAACGTTGATTCAGTCTTCAAGAAAATGGTTGATGAAATTGAAGCAATGGAGAATCCAGTGGATCCTGAAGAAGAGAAGAAAAAGAAAGAACTGGAAGCTAAGGATAATAAATGCTTGATAATGTGAAAAGTGAAGTAGATGGTGAGTATGTTTTATGTTTTATGTTTTGTAGTTTGTGCTTTTCTTGCTTTGCGTTTTGTGTTTATTCTTTTCTATACGATAATATCTACTATGTATACACACTTAAAATGTAAATTGTAAGTTAACATCAACAGGATGAGATGAACTAAATTGAGGTTTTTGTGCATATTTTTCACTCAAGACTTTTCTCATATTTTGTAATAAACTTAAATAAGATTGTTGAGGATTTTGTTTCATAACAGTTAAAAATGCATATGACATAGCACCAGTGAAAACTTGATTTTCTTTAGCATCTGCTGATGTTTGATCATCTTTACAACCTGAAAACATAATAACATCAGCTGGTGAAGTTTTAGTCTTTTTTTGTAATTCTAAAGCATCTTGATTTGGTCCTCCACTTGAAAACATTGTGAATAAATCTTTTGCCTTTGATTTAACACTATTCATATCACCACTCATATATGATGTAACAGCACTTAATAAACCTTCACCTGCTTCTTCCAATAAGTTAGGTTCTTTCAAAATACCTTTTGTTGAATAAGTATATGGTAAATCTAATGCAGAACCTGAATGACAACAATCAAAAATTGCTGTTAAACGACAACCTTGAGGTAAAGGTGTAACTAAAGCTTGATGTAATTCATCATCAATAATAGGTTCTAATTTCATTGAAAAGATAACTTCATCCATTGAATCATATTCATCACCATCTAAATCTTGAGTTTGAGATCCATGACCTGAAAAATGGAAAAATAATGAATCACCAGATTTAGCACCTTTAACTAACCATGCCATTGCATCTAACATATTTTGTTTAGTTGGAATTGTTCTTAATGAAGTATTTGCATCTGTTAAGATAATCATATCATCTTTTTTGAAACCTTGATTATTAATTAAATAATTACTCATATTAGTAACATCATTAATACATCCATTTAATTGATTTTCAGTACCAATATAATTAATACCAACTAATAATGCTTTCTTAGTACCAGTACATGTAGAATAAGAATATGAATAATCACCAACTCCAAAAGATTGTGGTTTTGAAGATGGGGTTTGTAATGTATGTGATGGTGATTGAATTTGTGCATTTTGTCCAATTTGTTGAGATTGATAAATTGATTGAGTATTTGCTTGTTGTTGAACTGCTTGTTGTGATAAACCTGATGGACCACTTGATGATTCTTGAGAGTAGTGTTCATGTGGATTGTATCCAGATTGTTGATTATTATAACCTTGAGGTGCCCATGAGGGAGTACCTTGACTTTGTCCTTGACCTTGACCTTGGGCTTGTCCTTGACCTTGACCTTGTTGCGAGTAATTTTGCTGATAGCCTTGTTGGTAACCTTGTTGGTAACCTTGTTGACTTTGACCCTGTTGCTGATAACCACCTTGACTGTTACCTTGAGGTGCCCATGATGGAGCTTGCTGCTGTTGCTGATAGCCTTGATTGTTATTTTGACCCCAACCTGACATGATATGTGACTTTGCTATGAATAATTAACTGTTTTAATGTCAATAATCTCGAGGAGTACATTGTATCGGTTGAACAAGTGTCAATACATGGAGTCCAATTTCATATGTGTGTCGAGTAGAGATCAGCGTCGATCGACCGCAATCGACCACAATCGACCCCAATCGACGCGTCGATAAAAAAAAGAGTGGTGGCTGAGCCGCACAAACTTCCCAAAACGGCAGTTGAAAATTTCCTGTTTCTTTTCGTTGCTTTTCGTCTTATCAGCTGTGGCAACGCTAGTTAGTTAGTTAGTTAACTCAAGCTTATTTTTGGTTAATTTTTTTAATTTTATTATTATCAGCATATACTCTTTACATACCTTGTTTAAGATCTCACATTTCACTTTTGTTTTGTTTGCTTTCACATTTTGTAAATTTATTATCATATAATATCCCCACTTCCCATATTTCATAATGTCTAGCTACACTTTCACCTGGTAAGTCATCTTCTCCTGTTCACTGGTTTTTAACGTGTGGTGTTTTTGCTGCTATTTATATCCAATATGTACACTTTATTATTTACAATACGTGTATTAAAGAACTCTTCTATGATAGTTCGGATTTCAGATGATGGCATGTGTTGGACATGACTCAATTGCATCGCAAACCTGTCAATCTTATTTAATGGACATGTACACCCAACGTGGAGTCACTCGTATTCAAACTCAAGTCAAATTTACTAACATGGAAACTACTTTACTGAAAATCTTTTGAAATTGCTAATAGTGGTTTTGGCAATTTTTGATGGTTTTCAATTGTATGTTGATTTTTATTATAGGCCATCTGGACCGAGCGATGTTGTCGTTACAGGTACTTTTGATAATTGGTCACAATCATTCCCATTAGTTAAACAAACTGATGGTTCTTTTGAATTAACTATTCCTTTTGATTCAAAAATAGATAAGATTTACTTCAAATACGTGATTGATGGTGAATGGCAAACAACTGATAAATTTAAAGAAGAATCCGATGAATCAGGTAATAAAAATAATGTATTATATGCTGCTGATTTAGTTAGTGCTACTGCAACAACTTCTTCAAAAATTCCAGAAGCTGGTGGATTGGCTGTTCCAGTTACTACTACAACTACTACTACTCCAGCTCCTGTTGAAGAAGAAACTCCATTAAAAACAACTGTTATGCCATCTACTGAAGGTCAACAAGTTACGTTAGGTGAACCAGGTATTGTTATTCCTTCAAATCCTCATGAGATTGAAGCTTTCACACAAATTAGAACTTTAGATCCAAAAGCTTTGAATGAACCTGAAGAAGCAGCACCTGCTGCTCCTGCAGAAACAAAAGAAGAAACTTCTACTGCTTCTGCTACTGCCACTGAGGAACCTGTTGTTGCTTCCACTACGGAAGCAACTCCTGATTTAACATCTGAAACCTCGAGTAAAAAGGTTAAATATGTTAAGAAAGTTGTCACCAAAGTGAAAAAAGGTGAAGAAGATGATGAACCTGTTGTTGCTGATGTTGATGATAAAGCATCTAGTGGTGTTGTGAAGAAAGTTGAACCTGTTACCAAAGAAGCTAAAGAAGTTAAGAAAAAACGTGGACTTTTCAGCAAGATTAAGAAAGCTCTGAAGTAGTGAGAGAAAAAACCTAGCTTAAATGTCTAAGTGTTTGTTTGTTTCTTTCCCTTAAATTGCTTTCCTTTTTTTTTCTAATTTTGTGTTTTATTTACTTTCTTTAAGTGTAATCTTTAAGTCTTTTTCAACTACCAGTATTGGTTTTACTGTTTTATTTTTTGTTTCTATTTTTATAATTATTATAGTTTCCTTTATTACTTTAGTTAACTTTAATTTAAAGTCGTGTACCACTTTTTAAACAAAGTTAAGACAAGATTGAAAAGAATGAGAAGCACTTTATGTACTCTGAGTTGCTATATAAATAAACTTTTCATGCGGTTCACTCACAAGTCATCGGCTATCTTACACGGGAATTAACTATAGAATGACCGTATTTACCAAACATATACTCCATCTTAAAGACAATTCATTAATCTATATGTATTTATTCATAGCTATATATAGATATATAAGTATGTGATTGAAGACTAATGTAAATGATAGAATCATCACGGCAGAGTCACCGTTAAAATACGTAATCTCCACGCATCTGCAGCCAATTTAAACTTTAAAGGAAATAATTTTGCGCCCGCAAAAATCGAAACTGAAATTAAGCAGCACGATTTTCACTTAATTTTCATCTCGGCAACCTGAAATTTGATGTATTATTTATTATTAGACTTATTGATTTGATTATTAATAATTGATCAATTCACTCAAGTTGCATTGTATTCTTACTGTTCTATTTTCCAGTAGCCTCTGTTTTTTTTTTTGTTTTTTTCGTACTTTGGAGTGTTTTATATAGTACTATTATATATCTTTACCGATCCCCTCTAATCATCTAATAATTATACTCCAACCCATTCCGTAAAAACTTCATTAGATATTCAATACACTAATAATCGTTCTCCAGACGAATCTCTGTTGAATTTAAAGTGTATATTACTCGTGCTGCTGATTAGCCTCATTTTATCTTATCCTTATCTTCGAAAATAATTATTTTCTTACAACCGAAACAGCCTGCGAGGTTGTTATCGCTCACAGTCAGTCAGCAGTCAGTCACACTTCTACACATCATCTGATCGAGAAACAACTAGTCTGCATTTTCAATTAACCGTCAACTGAATAAGTTTCTGTATTTCCATATTGTTGCATACTTTTAGTGAATTGACTTGATCTCATTTTTCAAAAGAATTCATCCGATTATTATCAGGTACCTGGATACTGCCGCACGATCTTGATTCAAATACGATCAGTTTCATTTTTAATTTTGCCGGTTTCCCCAAGTGGTTTCAACTATTCACTTTCAAGAGAGACATACTTGAAAGTGGAATAATCTTCTATTTCCTTGATAACATCTTTGTCACTTGAAGTGTCAAGATGAAAATGATACCACTATTCAGATTTCATGCTCCCATACTTTCAATTATTATATTTGCATCAATAGCCATTTTTTCCGATTTGGCAACCGCAACATTATCTTTATGTTCGACTGAAGATACTTCAACTACATCTTCAGTGTCATACCTTTATAATTCAAACAGTTGGTGTTCTATACATTGTAATGGATATGAATATGCTATAGTTTATGGAGAATCATGTGGATGTTCAAATGATACACCTGATGATACTGACTCCTTATCTAATTGTGAATTGGGATGTCCTGGTTATCCAAGCGAATTATGCGGAGGTTCCGGAGGTTATTACGGGTATATAAAACTACAAGATAATGACGATGATGATGAATCTAGTAGTAGTGTTTCAAGTGAGACATTTGCTGAAACTTCAATAGGGTCAAGTAGTGCTAGTTCTACAATGGAACCAACCACTAGCTCATCTGATACAGAATATGCTTTTACATTAGCAAGTTCAAGTTTAGAATCTACAAGTAGTACAGTGAGTGATTCTTCATCGACATATGAGACTCAAAGTTCAAGTTCAACTTTAACTTCAAGTTCAAGTTCAAGTTCAAGTTCAAGTTCAAGTTCAAGTTCAAGTTCAAGTTCAAGTTCAAGTTCAAGTTCAAGTTCAAGTACAAGTACAAGTACAAGTTCAAGTTCAAGTTACGTCACTGATGATTTGACATTGTTGACGTCTGGCAATAATGCTGCTATTACCGTGACTTCCGAATCAATCAACAGTTTTAGTTCTTCTTCAAGTTCAACTCAATCACCTGAAAGTTCTAGTTCCACTCCGTCAAGCTCTTCTGATTCAACTATGAGTTCTAGTACAAGTACATTTTCAAGTGAAAGTGCAAGCTCAAGTAGTTTGAGTACGAGTGAAAGTACGAGTGAAAGTTCAAGTACAAGCCAAATTTCATCTTCATCTTTATCTTCAACTTCAACCTCAAGTTCTATAGATGTCACCTCTAGTTCAACATCAAGTTACAGTACTAGTTCAAGCTCAAGCTCAAGCTCTATTTCATCATCTAGCTCATTAACAACAACATTCAAATCATCTTCATCTTCATCAGTAGAACAATTTCAATCGGTCATAGTTTCAGTTCAAACACTGACAGGATCAATCAAAACAGAATTCATAACAACTATGGTTCAAACAACTATAGTTGCACCAATCCCAACATCATCTTCTGATTCACAATCATCACCAAGTGCATCAGCATCACTATCAAATAATAATAGTAATAATGAAAATAAAAATAATTCACAAAATAATTCGTTCTTCGATCATAAAGGTAAAGTTGCAGGTGTATTTACCGTTGTTGGAATAATATCTTTGATTTTATTAGGATTATTATTTTTCATTATTTATAAAAAATGTATCAAAAATGGTAATGGTGGTGAAGGTGGAGTTAGAATCGATTCTGATATTGAATCATTTTCAAGTGAACGACCAATCATAATCTCAACTGTAGGTGCAGGAAAGTATAACTCTGATGGCGGGGGATCTGAAAAAGATGGAACTGTTCAAACGACAACTTTAGGATCCCCAGGTGGTAGTGGTGGTAGTGAAATATTGACACAAAGTCGACGTGGATCTATGTTTGGTAGCAACAGAAAATCATTTAATCGTCCTACAAGCCCTAGCGGGAATATGGTTATGGTTGATCAAAGATTAGATCCTCGACAGTATATTTACAACACTATGAATCACTCAAGCAGATCACTAAATGATGAAGAGGACTACACACGAAAGATCCTGAAAGTTACCAATCCTGAAGATTGAGCTAACCCTAATTAATCAACTAATTAATAATACTAATATACCAATATATGTAATACATCTTATATGACATAATAACTTACGTAATCACATTAGCAGGCTGCGCCACAGCGCCAAGACAGCAACCCAAGTCGTGCGCCACACAACTAAATAAGCCAAAAAACTATAAAGGGTCCAATTCCCCATTCAAGAAAAGAGCCCTTTGCTGTTTTTTCAACCCACCAATTATATCTTTGTTTGATACCTTTATCAGGACCCTTTCTTTATTGAACACTCATATATCGCTTTGTTTTCTCAGCGTTTTACCCCTGTATTATCAACGGTCAAATATCTACTGTTCTCTAATATCTCAATAAGCTTTTTTTTATCTATTTCTTCAGCAAACTAGTAGCAGTTCACCGATATAACCCGCATTTTAGCTCTGACAATATGTTCAACTCAAACAACAATAATAACCTTTCTAATTCTTCTACTCAACATCAACAAGATCATTATGCTTCAAAATCCACTTCTACAAAACACTTCAATCTACATCCTGTTGCTTATTTGAATGCAGATTTGAATAGATCGGGTAGTTCAGCCAATAACAGCAACGACAATAATAATCTTAATGACAACACTAATGATAACAATGGAAAAAGTGTTAATAACGGTGAAACTAATACAAGATTTGGTTCAAATTCAACGGCAACAGAATCTACGGGATCTCCTTTAGGTTCTGTTTCCTCTTCCTATACAGAAGCATCATCTGCTCCTCAATCACCACCAATCTTAAATTCTTCAAATTCACCAAATATCAAACAAGGATCTGTTGCTCTTGGTAACTCTTCAACTACATATGCTCATAACAATCAACCAACTCTATTACCAAATTTATCTTCATTCGATAACTTTTATCATATGAATGATAATAATAATGTTAATAATGTCAATCTCAATAACAACAATCCATCGTTATTATCTTCAGTCGATCACCTTTATCCATCACTCAATAATAAACCAATCTCTTCAACTCAACCTTATTCACTTCCATCTTTAAATGCTATCCCATTACATACTCAACAATTACCCCAACTACCTCTTCAGCAGGTTGCAAAACCAAAGAACCCTAATAATGGAAGAAATGATATAGATGGTCCTATGCAATGTAATTGGAGAGGGTGTTATACTGTTCATGAAGATGCTAAATCATTATATGAACATTTATGTGACTTCCATGTTGGTAGAAAATGTAACAGAAATTTGACACTAACTTGTCAATGGGGTAATTGTCAAGTTGTCACTATCAAAAGAGACCATATTACTTCACATCTAAGAGTTCATATTCCTTTAAAACCTTATGGCTGTGACACTTGCCCAAAGAGATTTAAAAGACCTCAAGATTTGAAAAAACATATCAAGACTCATGCTGAAGATTCAAAGAAGAATAAATCAAAAAGAGAAAAGTTTATGCTTCAACAATTGAAACAAGGCAATTCTAAATCTGATCAAAGCTTTTCTAATTATGATTATGGATCCTTACCACCTCCTGTTAAATCAGCTGGTGTTACTGGCAATTATGAGATGCATTTACCATATACTTTACCTCTACCTCAATCACAGACTGTTCCAATTGATAATAGAAAAAGAAAATTCGATCTATCAACAACTGCAACATCAAACAGTTTACCATTATTCTATGAAGAGTTGAAGAGATCAAAGGTGCAACCAAGTTATAATACTGAATTAGCAAATAAATTGAATTCATTAGATAACCTAATTGGTAATAATTCTCAGCTCTCTAATGCTAGTCATGTTCCAACTAATAATGATTTCTCATTACCTCCATTACATAGCAGTTCTAAATTCGGTGGATTCAACAATCAACAAGATTTATTGGATGCTTCATCTTTCTTCACTCAAATATCATCATCTATGGACTTTGACCAACCAAAGGCTGCATCATCTTCTACAAATACCAGTGGTTTCAATTTAACCAGTACTGGTTCAAATCTATACCCAATCTTACCTTCAACTTCATCAAACTCTACTCAACAACCATCATATTTCCCACAATTAAATTCAAGAATGGCTGATACAAGTGATTACGTCAAGAAATTGAATGTTGGGTATAATCAGAAAACATCTGAATCAGAGCTATTACAGAAAATGAATTCATTGGATTTGGCCAAAGTTGAAAGTGAAGAAGAAGAAGACGATGATGATGATGATGATCATGACTATGCAAGTTATTACGATCAATCGGATTCAGATTATGATGATTTCGATACAGAATTAAAGGTTGTTGAATTCTATAATCATAAAGATTTAATTTATGATATTACTAAGTATTTGAATGAATTGGTTACTGAAATCTCGAAAGACAATAAGGGTAATAAAGAACAGAGTACCAGTCTGTACCCAACCATCATTGTTTGATTTACAATTTACGGTTTAGTTGTTTCCATGTTAATTCAGACCAAATGGTTTGAATGGGTGATAATTTTGATTTGGTTTTTTTTGTTATTTTTGTGTGAGTCTTTTTTATGACTTTTATGGTTGACTTTTGGTTTTACTTTTTGCTTTATGCTTCCAATTCTTGTGTTTTTTATTTCAATTATGAATTTTGAAGGCGGTCGTTATCGCCTATTTTGCTTTTATTTGATATCTCGTGGACATTTTACATTCATTTCACCATGTACTTTTTTCTATGATTAGTTTTCTTATTTTTCTATTCGTTTTGTTGAATTTCGATTATACCTTTGCTATATTGTATATTTTAAAAGCAAATAAAGTAATACGTAAATGGCGTACTCGTTGCGTTTGGGATCAGTGACGGTGCACGGATGTCCACTCAGATGATCAGGAGATGAATACCACAACTCAGGGCAATCATAGATTAATAATGGATTGTATATCTATAAAACCAAACACAGAATCATCAACAATTTCACAAGTTCTGTATATATATCAAAAGAAATCAAGAGATTTATTTCTAATCGAAGAACATAACTACAATGACATCAAGATCAGCAACTTCACAATCTCGTCAATCTCAAACAGTTGTAATTGATCCAATAACGATACCGTCAACGTTAACATTAATACCAACAGATGATACATCACAGCAACAAAAGAAGAACAAAAACAAAAGAAAACAAAGAAATAAAGTATCTTGGGCTGAAGATACGGTTGATAATGAAGACATGAATAAAAAAAAATCAAAAATTTGTTGTATTTTCCATCCTCGTGATGAAAATGAGTTTGAAGTTGAAGACGGGTCAGATAGTTCTTCATCTGATTCATCCTCTGATTCCAGTGATGATGAATCTGCTGCAGGTGGTGATGGTGGTAGTGGTGATTCTCAGCCTGGTAGTGGGCGTGTGAAAGGTGATGCTAAACCTAACGCTTATGAACGTCAGCCAAAGTATATCAAGAAGAAGCCTTCATCAAGCAGCAGTCATAGTCACAGCCATAGTCATGCTCATAGTCATGATTGTGAGCAACATCAGCACCAACATCAACATTAAGGGAGCGCAAGTTGTATTTGAATCTGTTTTGTTGCACATATTTTCTTGGGTTTTGGGGTTGGCTTTCGTTTGCTATACTATTTTAAAAATTACTGATGGTTTAGAGTACAATATATTAATATCTATTTTATAGCACAATGAATTATTGTTTACATATTAACTTCTAAATTAACTAACGTAGTATAAACTTCTCTTGGCATCTTGTATTGAACCATACCAGTATAAATCATACAATTTCTGGACATTGCTCTTAATTGAGCCAGTTTGTCCTCTTTTGATACGTTAGATGAACCAAAATCGTTCAATGCCCCATTTTCGAAACTTTGATTTAATT
This sequence comes from Ogataea arabinofermentans, assembly GCA_001661425.1. Classification (NCBI taxonomy): domain Eukaryota; kingdom Fungi; phylum Ascomycota; class Pichiomycetes; order Pichiales; family Pichiaceae; genus Ogataea; species Ogataea arabinofermentans. The sequence goes on from KV453848.1 coordinate 980,280, forward strand.
CAAAGAATAGCTGGGCAATACAACTCATTTCTATAACTAATAAGTTTGGAATATTTTTAGCGATTGATTCATCCAAAGTTGAAAATTCCTGCGATAGAACTCTAATTTTCTCAAGTTCAATTGATGAAGAACATGGAATCAAATTCAATTTACCAATCAATTCCAAAATGAAAACTAAATCAGGGTTGAATGATGTGAACTCTTTTCTGATTCTTAAAATTTCAAGCAATGTTGTACATGTTTCTCTATGTTTTAAAGAAACTTTTGATAAGATTTTTGGTGAACTATTGTAAGTTTTCATCAATCTAGTAGCTAATTTAGCAATATTCGTTTCACCTTTGATAACATCTTCATTGATAACATCATCGATGTTTGCCCTTAGATCAATAGAGATCAAAAATTCTCCCAACACTCTATTGACCAAACTAATAACAGTATCAAATTCTTCACTCAACTGGTATAATAATATACAGTCAAATGGTCTTCCTTCTTCATCTGCTTTGACAGCAGCTTGTTCGGCAATCTTACTAAGATAGCTTTCTTCGTTAGATAGATATAGCAACTTCTTACGTGATTCAATGACACCTGGAATTCTAGTACCATCTTTATCAATTTTACCCAGTAGTAAAACAAACTCTCTAGTTTCTAAAACCAACTCACGAATTGCTTCTTGGCCTAATTCTATCTGTTGAGCTTTGAGTGAGGGTTTTAGACCATCACATAAACAAATACAGAACAAATATTCAGCTGCAACTCGAGGATCTGAAATCTTGAAAGTTCTAGTATAATATCCAATTAAACGAGCGTATGAAATCACCTTGAAACCATTCGAGTCACTTGTCACTAGTGAGTCATCAGAATCATCGCATGGTGAAACCCTCAATAAACCATAATAAGCCAAAGTAATAGACAAGTGGACAGCATCAATTTCGCTATACTCAAATAGGTGCTTGACTGCATCTTCATACAAACCTGTAAATATTAAAGCTTGTAAATACATTGGGTTAGCATTGGAGCTATTGAAAGATTCGGGACCAAATTGTAGAATAGATTTTTGTAAGTCATTCAAAGTGTAAAATTCATGAATTGGGTCATCATCTTCAGAATCATCCTCTTTAATCAAGCAAAGATGTAGCCATAACCAATCTTCGATACTTAATGTAATTGAAGGTAAAGTCTTCTTGGATAATTCACATCTACCAATCAATTTGTAGGTGGCGTAACGGAATGGATCTGCGGTTTGAGCGTTATGTTTAAAAGATTGATTGAACTCGTTGATCAATCTTCCACGAAGTTCAACTGATAATTTTCGATCGTCAGAATCACAGTAACTTTTCAAGTATGTTGGGAATGAACGCTCTAGCTTCTGGAATGAATCATTGTTTTCGTTGATCAAATAAACAGCTTCTTCATAGCAGCCAGCTCTTAATAAATAGAACAAAATTGCCCAAATTGGTACACCGTTGATGAACGTTAAGTTTTGTATTTTCCATTCTTTGATTTTGGTTTTCAATGTAAGGTCAAGGAAATTTTGAACCTTGGCAGTATTCGTAGCCAATTTATCATCTGTTGATTTATCTGATGTCGAATACAATTCGGTGATGTAATCTAAAAACTGATTTTCTAGGTATGATCTACTTTTATTGACTATTCTTTTGCGTAACGAGACTGATTCAAAATCAGATAACGAATCTGCAGAATAGCTTTTGGCGAACATCCTTTCAAGAGATTGTGATGCTGATGAAGTATCGTTATCACAGAAGTCCCTTATTATGAGCCAGGCTTCATGCAGTTGTTTTGATCTTGAATTGACTTCATGCTTTGAAAGGTCAGCAAAAACGGTACTTAATGGATATGATTTTCCTTCCTCTCTTGCATCGTTTAACTCATAGATAACTTGAGCATATAACTCGAACTTTTGTCTCAGCGCATACGACACATTTGGATTTATGATAGGTTTTCTGTCGCTTGATTGTTTGATATCGCTGAAGCCAAATTTAGAAGATAAAATACTTTTCGTCTTGACATTACCCCAAGTGAGTTGTGTGTCCAAACTTTCTTTGACAGCTTTGGGTTTTTTGGTCGGTAGTGAAACGATATCAGTTGATGGTTTTCCCCTTTTCAATAAGGCAGATAATGAATCACGAAGTTCAGTCTTTCTCTGTTTCCAGTCTATCGTTATGTTTTGATTCACGTATCTATCAAAATCGGTTGCTGCTGTGGAAAGAGATTGCTCGATTGCTGATAATATATTCTCATCTTTTTGATTGCTTATATAGCTGTCAATGTCCCCGTGAAAGTCTCTTGTATTCAGACTTGTAGTGAGCCCAGCTTGAGAAGCGGCAGATGGATCGATTGCATGACAGTCAATTGAATCTAACTCGCTTTGAATCTCTTCAATCGTTATCCCACTTCCAACAAGCAGGTAGTGAGCTTTCGTATATGGGTTGCTGTCTTTATCAGTTTTGTTGTATTTACGGATCTCATATGCTTTTCTTTTTATCTCGTTCAAACCCAGGTGAATTGTGCCAATGTCATTCAATCTCTTCGGAAGGTTACGCGATGATTCAAGAAGCTCTTTCAAAGACGCTGATGGTCGACTGTCCTTTGTTGTTGGAGCCACCACTTGTGGATGTGATATTATGCTGGTCATTTCTAGTGAACAACGTTGAAATATTAAACACTGAGTAGTAATTGCAAGTCAACTGTTAATGTTTAAGTGTAACAAAGCAAAACAAGTAAACACTCTTTGTCGAGGAGCACAAAACAATTTTTTTGGAGCGAAATCTGATTTTGCCGGGTAACACTTGTACTGCTACCATCTTGAACTATAACGATGGTTATTACGAGTTTACGACGTGTGTTTCTATCTCATATGTTATGATATTGAATAATATAAAGAATAAATACTGAAAATCTAGCTAGTTAAGTAGCTATCCTAAAACTGAGAATTCTCGTTTCGCAGTAGCAATAAAAAATAAAAAAAATGCATACAAACTGTTGGTGGTAGCAGGTGGTAGCGAGAATAATAACAGAGAGTAAACCTCTTGCAAAAGGGAAAGAAAAATAGAGAGTCAACTGAAATACAAATGCATTTTTGCTTCATCCAACACTACCTTCAACAACACTAAAATATTAACCTTGTTTCTTAGGAACTAAGATTTGAGCATCACCCTTTTGAGCCTTGAAAATGGTGGTATCTTTTTCATGTCTTTGCTTAGGTCCACTCTTTTTGAACCATTTGGTAACATTAAACATATCACTGATACTAAACTTTTTAACCCTAAATAACCAATAACCACCTAACATAGCAAAGAAGTTGAAAATGATATAAATCCAAACAATACCAAAGTTTCTCCAGTGTTGATCCCACTTAATACCATATTGTGCAACAACTTCGATTTGAGTGGTATATGGACAGTACTTACATTGTGTGTCTTCTTCAGGATTTGCAATGTAACCTCCATTGTCTGCAACATATCTATCCAAGAATTGACCACAAGTTTGATTGTCAGGTGGGTTCATGATACTATATTCAGAGAACGCACATTCCAATTTTCTATCATGAAGAAGTGGAGCAACGAAAGCCTGAACAAAGTATTTGAATGGAGAAGCAGTATACATGAAGCTCCAGAAATGTGGAGAGAATTGTTCAGGATTCAAAATACCACAGAATAACAACATAGAAGCAAACAAGTTGGAATTGATCATAGAAGCAGAAGGAACATCAGGAGAGAAATATAACACAGCTAAACCATATGTCATGAAATAGATTGGGAAGATTAACACATAGATGAAGAAGAAGTAACCAGCATGATGAGCAGTACCTGAATATTGAGCTGGCCAGTAATAGCAAATGAAGCAAATGAACTCACAAATTGTTGACCAGAAGATTTCAAGGAGTGTATGCGATAATAACAACGCTGACCAGTGGAAAGTGTTGGATAAAGCTTCTCTGACTTCAAACAATTCTCTACTTTCAATAGCATAAACGTGAGATTGATTGATCATAGCCAACGCAATAAGGAGCAACATGAAAACAGATGAGAAAGCACCACCAGCACCAGCTACAGTATGATCCATACCAATATATGAAAAACCAACAAACAAAGCACACATAACACATTCCAAGAATTTTGCTCTCAAATAAACAGGAGACCTCCAGAATTGTAAGTAAGTTCTGGATAAAACATACAAGAACTGTTTATCATACGAATTAGCATAGGTAGCAGTCAAATCACCAGCAGAGGTATTTTCAGGTCTCTTTGGTAGTTCTGCATGTAGGTGATCAATGTACCTGGTAACTTCAGCACATTCAGGTGATTCATTCCAGATTTCATTCCAATTCTTATCCGTTGAAGCAGTGGCACCAGCACCGATACAGTTGAGAATATATTCAGCAGGATTTTCAGACTTCTTACATTCAACACCAGAGTGTCTTGCAAAGTAGTCAGTAAGAACAGATGAGTTAGGACCAATATCACCGAAATAAACAGTTTGACCACCTTTTTTCAAAAGCAAAAGTCTGTCGAAAACTTCGAATAAAGTAGCAGATGGTTGATGGATAGTACACAAGATGGCTTGACCAGAATCAGCTAAAGCTCTCAAGAATTGAACAATCGACCACGAAGACTCAGAATCCAAACCAGAAGTTGGTTCATCCAAGAACAATAACAAAGTTGGCTTAGCAACTAATTCAGTAGCAATAGAAAGTTTCTTTCTTTGCTCAACGTTCAAACCTCTACCAATCTTACCAACCATAGCATCAGAATATTTATCCATACCCAACAATCCAATAATCTTTTCAACATATTCATGTTTTTCAGCCCTTGGAGTTTCCTTTGGTTGTCTTAAATCGGCGGCAAATCTCAAAGATTCTCTAACAGTGAATTCAGACATGTGTAAATCTTGTTGTTGAACATAACCAGTTCTTCTCTTGAAAGAAGAATCTAAAGGTCTACCATTCACAAACATATCACCAGTTATAACACCGAAGTCGATACGTTGAGCTAAAACGTTCAACAATGTGGTCTTACCAGCACCAGATTCACCCATAAGAGCAGTCATAGTACCAGGAGTAACATAACCTTGAATATCACATAGCAATTGTCTTTTAGCACCCTCATATGGAATGATGTAGTCCAAATGTTGCCATGTGAAGACATCAGCTTTAGCAATGATTGCTGGTAAATCTGCATTTGGACCGTTTAAAGCTGTCATCATTTCTTCTCTGGTTGCAACTTTACCATCCCAATCTTCATCACCACTTGCATCTGGCATACAACCTCTCTTGAATAATAATAGATCTCCACCAGATTCAACGTTCTTGACAAATTCAGATAAGAAAACATTAATAGCAATGAAACCAGCAGTATAACAAACGTTGATACCCCAATATTTCCAAACGTTATGCCAATAGAAGTCAAACTTTCTCAAGATATAGTCATCACCAGTGACGAAAGCTTCACCCATTTTAGCACCTGATAATTCACAAATTTGGTTGACCAAAGAAACTGATTCGTAACCTGGACCAGAAGGAATCATATTTGAGCATTTCATGACTCTACCATGGAATTCACTACCCATAAGACTATTGTAACAGTAAAACATAGGATTCAAATAGTGAATCCATTTAATCCAATGATGCATCTGAGGTAAAGGTAGCATAAAACCAGAATAAACACATAGCATCATAATCCACAACCCACCGATAGCATGGGCAGTCGTACCATCAGTTGTCACAGTTGCCACTAATTTGAAAATAAATGACATACATTGTTGAATAGTGAACAAAAACAATAAGAACATAAAGAATGGACCAGCTTCAAGTTTCAAACTTGGCATGAAGTAAGCAGTAAAACATAAGATAAGAACTGCAGCAAGTTTAGTTGGAATTTCGGTGATAATTTCTTGAAGGGACTCTGCAGATAAATGGTACATTGAGTAACTTTTTTGCTTCACCAAGATAGGTCTGTTATGGAACGAATTAGCAATTTCAGCAAGTGAAGTTAAACCACAGAAAAGCAAACAATAGAAGATCATACCACCTCTAGAATAAGCACCATTGGTGTGAGAAGGAATGTGGTAGTACATAGAACCAACAATAAAACCTTTGGTCAAGAAAGAGGATAAATAAACAAGAGTATAAGTGAAATCACCTTTTGTTCTTTGGAAACCTCTGATCATTAAGTAGTAAACCTGAGAGAAATAGTTAACAACAAACTGGGAGCTTTGTCTTTGTAGACTTTGTTTTCTTTGAGCAGAAGCAAATTCAAGTCTTTGTCTGGTATCATCGGCTTTTTGGGTGCTAACGTATGTATCATATTGTTCTAGCAACCTTTTATATTCAGGTGAGTTCAACCAATACTCTTCAAATTCATCTGATGAGTCTGGAACTTTGTTCTCGTAACCTGGTCTGACCTTTCTTGAACTTGGTGAGGTAACAGCAGTTAAAAATTCAGGGGATGTCATTCTATCAGGCTTCAAGAAACCCATTCTAGTGAAGTAAGCAACACCTTCTTCAGCAGGACCAAAGTAGACTTGTCTACCTTTGTAGATAACAGTGACCTTATCAAACAACTCATAAATATTTTGACCGGCTTGATAAATGGCAACAAGAGCAGAACAACCAAGCATATTGGTAGCAGTTCTCAAACATTGGGTAAACTCTAAAGCAGTTGAAGCATCTAAACCTCTGGTAGCATTATCGAAACAATAAACGGAAGCATCCATTGATAATGCTTCAACAATTGAAACTCTCTTTCTTTCACCACCTGAGACACCTCTAACAAAATCATTACCAACTTTAGTTGAGTAGGTATGGGTCAACCCAAAAACGGTAGTCCACAAATGTAACATGTTATTAACATATTCAGATCTAGATAAACTATCGATTCTGGTTCTTGGAGTCTTGGTTCTCAATGCAAACTGAACAGTCTCTTTGACGGTGATGTGAGGGAAATGGCAGTCTAACTCAGGGTTGTAAACGACGTAACCTATATTATGCAAAAAAATAGTTGTGTGTTAGTATATTGTAATGGGTCCATGATTTGAAGAAAAAAGCTTACCTTTGAAATGTTTCATCATTTCCTCTTGGGATAATCCATCATAGGAAAATTCACCTTCAACTTTTGTGAAATTCTCAATTTCACCTGCACAGCTTTTCAATAAAGATGAACAACCAGCACCAGGTTTACCTAGTGCTAACACCAGTTCACCAGGTTCAATAATACCAATGAAATCTCTGATGATTCTTCTTTGTTTGGTGGAATCTTTTTTGAAAAATTTGAGTGGCCAGGATAGACCATTTCTAAGCATCTCAGGAACTGAAGGGCCAAAAGCAGCTGAGGCATCAACACCCCAACATGTCAAACCTTTGAACGCTAAACCAGATTGGGCGGACTCGATACCAGATTGAACTGATTTTTCGTGAAGGTATTGCAAAAGTAATTGTAAGTCAAAGTCCTCCTTATTGATTTCGAATTTATCCAATTGCTTTTTTGTTTTGGTTGATAAGACCCTAGCTAGAGATTCAATTTTCTCGATACCTTGAGGGGTGCTCAAAATGTTGGAAAGATGACGAGATAGCTGGTCTGCTCCATCTAATCCTTCTGGATCTGAAGTTGGGTTGTATTGTTCAATATCGTGATGAGTACCTGAAGAGTCGAAACTCTCAGTGTCATACTTTGATTCACTCATGTCGTTTAGGGTATTTATCAGTTGGTAATTTTGACACGAAGTTGATTGAAGTACGAATCACTAATTGAAAAAGAAGAAGAATTAAATCAATAAAGATCGTAAACAAAAGCTCTTCTTCAGTTGACCATTAGCAAATTTAGGTTATCAGTGCAAACATCATAGTATTTAAAGTAAGTATCAATAAGGGCAGTGTGAAGAAGAAAACGGATAGATCTCGGAATGCAAAATATCTCAGTCAGATAGTGTCTTAGATTTGTTGCTCTATCAATGCAGTTTAGAAGAGATGTAAACAGATCAGAATAATGTCAATACCCATAGTAGAGGGTCTGGCTGTAGTACCTGTTGTTAGAGAAACGGACTCATTGAAGTGGCCCGTGCTCAGCTGGCCGAACCTAGGAGAGAGAGAGATATTGCCTGGAAAAAAAACACTCAAAGTCTCAAATTAACCCATGAACTATGTTCAAGCCATACTTACTTAATGTAGAGCAATCCTTTCGTTTTGTTATTTACTTTTGAGCTTTTTGTTAGGTTGGACTATAGCCTTGCAATTCGATCGGGTGAGGAGAAATGGAAACGTAGTGATGCGGAATTTAAAGTGAGGTTGTATTCTCCAGCGTGTGAGTTTCAAGTCGGAGGTAGCTCCTTTGAATCAACACCAATGTATGACAGATGCATACTATATCATGGTGCCTCTCAAAAAGTCGCACAATTGATATTTACCCAATGGAGTTATGGTGCCAAATGATGGTAAGAACAAAGCTCTTTTTCCTCAACCGAAAATATTTGATACCGATCTCAAGAAAGCCGAGGAGATTCCTTTCATTTTCAAGTTTGATGATACAGCTTCATCGCGCGTGATTGCTGTGAATTTGATGTGTGTGCATAGAGAGAACTCATTGAGCTAGAGGCATATAATAAGAAGTGTTTAACATGTCTGGCCGGGGTGTCTATAAAGAAACTTTTCTGAGCGAAGTTTATCCGTAAATCTTCCCTAAACGGAAAGCCCGCAGCTTCCATCATCGGCTCGCTCGAGAAGGTCCAAACCCCCTTCAACCGCATCGCATGCATCGCTCGCGTGCAGGGTGGCACACCTGCTTTGCGGTCGCCCAAAAAAAACAAAATTTCGGTTATCCTCGAGATTTTTTTAAGGATAACCAAAAAAAAAATTTTTATATAGTACTAAATTAATACTATATGAACTTTATNATTAGGGATAAATATTGTATTCCATACTAATTCCCAAAAGGGAAATGGTTTCCAAAAAAAAAATGCGTTCCTGCGGTAGCCAAAGGTTGGATAACCAGTGGTTTTGTGACACCCTGCTCGCGTGGATCCCGCTCGGCCAGATTTAGCCAGCTAAATAGCCATCCGCGACATTTAAATTTCAGGCGATGTACAAGCCAGGCGTGGGGCAAGTTGGGTGTGGGAAAAAGGAAGCTGAAAACAGGCTCTAGACCTTTCAGCGATCGAAGAGATGTGTATCTACAGTTGATCCATATTTTTTATGAACACTGTTGTCTGGTCATTAACAAAGCTGGAGTACGGTGACAGTGCCAGGTCAAAACTAGAACTTGATAAAACGGTAGATGTTGGTGTGGGTTGGTAGCAACGGTGCGCAGGATGTGTCAAAATACCTCGTACATGCTCCCTTCAGATGCATTATACCGCATGTTATAATTCACTTTAGTGTTATTTGCTGTAATCACCCGTTGGAAAATCCACGAGTTTATTTTGAGCCGTCTTATCTGCCCACACGTTACTAGATCAGGGAATTTGAAAAGTGATATTTATATCTCGCAAGGTTACATATTACGGCGGTTGAATCTATTTGGTGTGTGACATCAAATTTTGCTTGGTACGTTCAAAACCAGAATCAATTCTTTTTTTTCATCACAAACCTAAAAAGAAACAAATGATATACTCTTGAGACAGGTTGTTGGTTGAGTCAGCCTGACCCGAGCCGAGGTTCAGCGTGACAATAGTGTACCTTTTGCAAGAAACTCTCACTAGGCCTCGTCGCCCACTGAAATTGCAAAGATAGCTTTCAGGTGTAATGAAAGACTTGTTAGGACAAACGGCTAATATTGCAGTTTCCTTTTAATGTGCTTTCAAGTAGCACTGAGTTTTCAGATCTACTCAGGAAGGTAGTGTTCAACATTGCAACCCATTTGGGAAACAAATATTACATCCAACCTCAGTTCAAGTTTCACGATTGTTTATCTGTTTTCAAATCAAAATTTTCATTTCCAGTGCTAGAAATCAGTCGAGATGACGTTTTACCCTATATTGGAATAGATATTGCCCACATGTTGAAACGGCTTCAATCTTCTTATTTGACGATTCTCTCCTTTTTTAGACAGGTAGCAGTATTAATTGAGAAGAAATCAAATCTAGAATACCTTAGGCTCTTTCATCAGTCGCAACGAGCTACTAAAGCTTGAAAATCTTCAACGGAATTAAAAGGAGCCATCGTAATATGGGGCATGTGGACTCACAACAACCCTTAAAAGTATGTGCCATTTACCGTGTCTCAACTTCTGTTCTCGAGTTGATTGTAATGATCTGAAATATTGGATATACCCTGTAAACCGAAATACTGCTACGATTTGGGTGCTCCCACGCAAATGAAGATTGAGTGATAACTGCCGCGATCCGGGTAGAGGTGCGTAAAGTTCAACTTGAAGCTCTGATTTCTGAAATGAATACGGCTGTCGATTCATGATGTTGCTTTTCGTCACGGTCTCAAACTAGTGTGAAAGGTTGCGATTCAACGTTATTAAAACAAGAATGGTCAATGGTGATATCAATTTTAGCAACAACAATAACATTAATCAAGATATAAATGCAGCCTATGAGGCACAAAGGAAGCAAACTCTTATCTGTAACATACTATCGAATGATGACAAAATGCTAGGGAATTCTCTCAATTACGAGTTCAATATGATATATGGAAAGCCTGGTGATGATATCGAGCAGCCAAAGACGATAAAACAGTATGAGCATTTACTCATGAAAAAAGCGTGTGACAAGCTATAGTTTAGTGCTACTTTATCATATTCCACATAGTTGCGCATCATGTCTGTTTTTGAAAGAATTCAGCTCAGATTTCAATCGCTCTATATATACTTCTACATATGTATTATTGATTCGGTGTTTTATTTTGGTATTATCTATGAACGTAGGGACACCTCTCACGAGAAGATGTATCTATCTATATATTGGGACAGAAATATCAGTATCGTTTGTTATTGTTGTACTTTCTTCTATTGTAATCGCTGTTGTCTCCTCTTCTTGGACCACCGTAACTCTTAGATTCGCCTCTGTTACCTTGGTATCCAGAACTCTTTTGTTGATCGATGAATCCCGATCTTGTAGGCTTCTTGACCGATGGGCCACTTGGTAGATTGTCCCTTCTTGTGATTTGTGGTTTGTAATCGTAGCTGTTCTTGTTACTATTGTTATCTTTTCTATATCCTTGATTTTTTGAAGGATTGCCCAACGGTAGAAATCCTGACTTTGTTGGTCGCTGTGAAATGGGGCCGTTTCTATCTTTTGATGGTGGTGGCATCGTATTGTAGTTGGATCTCTTTCTACCATTGTCATTACTAGCATATTCATCATACAAGTTGCCTCTCTTTCTCTTATTTGACCCATCTTCGTAGAAATTCGTTCTCGATGATGAATTACCATAAGAATTGTAGTCTGACCCACTTTCACTAGACAAGTTTCTCAAATTCTTTCTATATTGGCTTCTTAGTTCTTTGGGCAAATTATCACCCGTAAATGCAGAGCCATTGATGTTCGGTGTTTTCGAAGTTCTATACTCCACACATTCATCCCCATAATGGCCTCTTCTAGCACAGTTATAACAGTAGATAGCATTCCCTGGGTATGCAAAAACATGGTTATCATTATATGAGTTTGTTATATAACTTCTCCATATGTTGGGGCATCTATCATTTGAATGATTCTTAGATTCACAGTCAGTGCAATAATTGTACTTCTTTTTTTCGGTACACAGATTCCTGAAATGTCCCCTCTTTCCACAATTGCTACAAACCATGGACTTGGGACATTGTGTCTCATAGTGATCGTCAACTTTACCACAAGCATGGCAAACAACAACTTTACAATGAACTCTTATATGTCCTCGTCTGTGGCAATTGGAACAAATAGGTTGCGATGTTTCTGGATCAGTAACTCCGAAATATCTACCTTCTCCTCTAAGCTCTGCTAGCTCATTATTATCACTATTTATATCTCCAATTTGGGTGCTGATTACCGTCAACGCCTTATGCTCAACTGGGGGTTCCAGTTCCTCTTCAAGGAGAGATGCTCCATTCTTCGTGCTCTTTGGTTGGGTGTCGCTGCTGGCACTACTTGAATCCTCGTCGTCTTCATCCACCACTTTGACATCTATCACCTCTTGAGGCTCGTCATCATCTATTATTAGGGGACTGGTGAAAAGCATTGATTTGGCAAATGTTAGTAAAATCCGAACTGAAAAATTTGTCTTGGTTTTGTAGAATTCTCCTTACTTTTCATGGTCGTATATCGTGTCAGAATCTGAGCCTGGCATTTTCTTGTTTTCGGTCAGCAATTATAGCTCAGTCTAAAAAGATCTATATCAAAGAACCAAATCAACTAGATTGATCGTATACACACAGTCAACAGTATAAATAGCATAGTTATCACTTAATAGAAAAAAATCTCGTCACGAGCCGTTCACAATCAGTTCAGCTGACATCATCAATGACGTAAGTTATTTACCCGGCCTCAATGTTTTTTTTTTGTCACAACGGCCGATCCTGATGACAAGGATTCACTCAGTAGCATAAAACAACCGAGTCACTTATTGATTTTATGTTGTTTGATGAGACTTATATTTGCAAATTAACGAAGTATTGATTTATTAACGATGTCTGAAGAAGTTGCTAAACAAGTTGAGAACTTGACTGTTGCTGAAACTCCAGCAGAAAGCAAGAAGCCGGTTGTCAATAAAAAAGCCAACAAAAAGGAGAAAAAAGAATCCAGTGAACCAAAGAGAAAGTTGGAATTAGATCCAAGACCTGAATTCATTGATCACAGAATCAAAATTTATGAAGAGTTAAAGGCCAAGTATGATGCTGAAGTTGCTGCCAAAGAAAGACTTCCAATCAAGATCACTTTGAAAGATGGTAGTGTCAAAGAAGGTACATCATGGGAGACATCTCCATTAGATCTTGCCAAGGCTATTGGTAAATCCTTTGCTGAAAGACAAGTCATTTCAAAGGTCAATGGTGTTTTATGGGATTTGGAAAGACCATTGGAGGAAGATACAACTTTAGAGTACTTTGATTTCGAATCTACTGAGGGTAAACAAGTCTTCTGGCACTCTTCTGCTCACGTTTTAGGTGAAGGTTGTGAATGTCACTTTGGTGCTCATATCTCTTTTGGTCCTCCAACTGAAGACGGATTTTTCTACGATATGTCAATTGACGAAGGTAAAACTGTTGTTACTCAAGCTGATTTCAGTAACCTTGAATCTGTTTGTGGTAAAGCCATCAAGGAAAAGCAACCTTTTGAAAGATTGGTCATGACTAAGGAACAATTACTTGAAATGTTCTACTATAACAAGTATAAGAAAACATTGATTGAACACAAAGTTCCAGATGGAACCTCTACTACCGTTTACAGATGTGGTTCTTTGATTGATTTATGTAGAGGTCCTCACATTCCTCATACTGGTAGAATTAAGGCATTCAAGTTATTGAAAAACTCTTCCTCATACTTCTTAGCAGATTCTAACAACGACTCTTTACAAAGAATCTATGGTATTTCTTTCCCAGATAAGGCTCAAATGAAAGATCATCTGAAATTCTTGGAAGAAGCCGCTTCCAGAGATCACCGTAAGATAGGTAGAGAACAAGATTTGTTCTTTTTCCATGATATGTCTCCTGGTTCATGTTTCTGGTTACCGCACGGTGCTAGAATCTATAATGGTTTGGTTGACTTATTGAGAGATCAATATAAAAAGAGAGGTTACGAAGAAGTTATCACTCCAAACATGTACAACTCCAAATTATGGGAAACATCCGGTCATTGGGCAAATTATAAAGATAATATGTTCACTTTTGAAGTTGAAAAAGAAACTTTTGGTTTGAAACCAATGAATTGTCCTGGTCATTGTTTGATGTTCAAGTCTAGAGAAAGATCATACAGAGAATTACCATGGAGAGTTGCCGATTTCGGTGTTATCCATAGAAATGAATTATCTGGTGCTTTGTCTGGTTTAACCAGAGTCAGAAGATTCCAGCAAGATGATGCCCACATCTTCTGTACTCAAGATCAGATTGAAGATGAAATTTCAGGTATCTTTGATTTCTTAAAAGAAATCTATGGTATCTTCGGTTTCGATTTCAAGATGGAACTTTCAACTAGACCTGAGAAATATGTTGGTGAAATTGAAACCTGGAATAATGCTGAAGCTAAATTAGAAAGTGCTTTGAAAAATTGGGGTGGTGATTGGGAAGTTAACCCAGGGGATGGTGCCTTCTACGGTCCTAAGATTGATATCATGATTTCAGATGCTTTAAGAAGATGGCATCAATGTGCCACTATTCAATTGGACTTCCAATTGCCAAATAGATTCGAATTGGAGTTCAGAGGCAAGGAAGATACAACTGATGTTCAAAGACCAGTGATGATTCATAGAGCCATTTTAGGTTCAGTTGAAAGAATGACTGCTATTTTGACGGAACATTTTGCTGGTAAATGGCCTTTCTGGATCTCTCCAAGACATGTTTTGGTTGTTCCAGTTGGTGTCAAATACTTTGATTATGCACAAGAGATTCAAAAGAAGTTACAATCTGAAGGATTCTATGCTGATGTTGATTTATCTGGTAATACTTTACAAAAGAAGATCAGATCTGGTCAATTGCAAAGATACAACTTCATCTTCACCGTTGGTGAACAAGAACAAAATGATCAATCCGTTAACGTTAGAAACAGAGATGTTCAAGAGCTACAAAACAAGAATGAGGCTGTCAAGTTTGATGAAATTTTGGTCAAGTTGAAAGCTTTGAAGGAGGAAAAGAGAAACGATAACATGTTGGTTTGATCTTAGTCAGATGATTTAGATCCATTTTCTACAATCCTTGACTCTCAAATTTGAATATATAGGGCTGATAGAGTAGTAAAAAGCTCAAAACTTTGTATCTTTTTAGTTTATTAAGAAAGAGATATTAATTGATAGTAATGACTATAATTTTAATACCCTTAATGAGAAGTAATGCCTGACAAAAGTAGTATGTGCAAGGATGTGTGAAATTTCTTGGGCTGAGTTGAAAAGTCGTGCCCCCCTTTTTACCCCGCTCTATTGATCGGAATGAATGCATTAATCTGAAATAAAATATGTTTGGGGTCTCTGTATCTCTGTTTTTCAAGCAAAAGTAACTTACACAGCTCAAAAACACCATATATGAAGCTCCCATCAAGGTTTTCAATAGCAAAGTCCTCGCTTAGTCACTCGGCAAAAGCGAATTCCCTTTCAACTGACATCAATGGCGCGATAGAGGCTGCACATCAAAGTATAGCTTCGATTGAGAGTAGTATGCCTTCTTCCTTGTCAGAAATTTCAGAGGGTAATACGTCATCATACAACAAAAAATCCACTCATCCAAGACGAAAATATCAAACACCAACTGTTCAAGTTGAAGATCGATCCTCCATGTTGATTGACCGGTGGTCATCGAGTAATCTTGTGCTGAACCAAAATGCTCAATTCTCAAGTCTGAAAGATGACAAATATCACGTTATTATGCACGATAAGCTAGTATTCAAAGGCTTCTCTTTAATAGACGCTATTATAAGGCTTGTTTCTGTGAAGTTCCCAAATTTGAAATTGGATGTGGCACTTTTAACTCGAAAGTGGGAAGATGAGTTTTTGAAAGTAGAGATTCAGGATCGAAAACCAACGGAACTACTCGCAAAGCTCAAACTCAGAGAACTCATCAGAAACGTATTCCATTCAAGAGTTATGTTGAGGAAAGAGTATCAAAAATCTTTTAATACGTTTATCAATAGTAAAAACTTAGAAAGTGAACTCTCCGCTTTACTTCAGAGTGGGCTGTATTCCAATGTTTCGGCTTCATCATTTATTGAAAGTCTGAAGTCATCTGGTATAGCAGGAGAAGTTTCGATTGCCAAAGATCAACAACTTTCGCTGTTAAACTTTGTTAACTACAACCGTCTTACCTCGGACACAATTGGGAAAGAAATTGGGGTACTTGACTATAAATTTATTTTTGGAAATAAATCAAACGACTACATAAATATGGAGCAGCTCGGCAATTTATTGAAAAAATCTAAAAGCTCCAATTTCATGTTGGTGACGAATGAGGAACGAACTTCTTTTGAATATTTTAGAATGTTAAGGTTGCTTGGCCAAGTAGCCAATAGCAGAGATAGTTCCCCTTGGCTTCAAAAATTGAGTAACAAGAAAGGCTGTGTGGTGTATATAAAAAACAAGGATGATTCTCTCGGTGGCGATAGAATGGCTAAACATTCTAGTAATCTGAAGTATTTCGTCATAAGTGATTTTCAGTATTTGTCTAATGTTGTCAGTTTAATAAGGGCGTCGTCTGTGTCTTCTTCTTCATAGTTGGGAAGCCTGCTGTGTTGAATCAATGAATAAAAATTGTTAATGATTAGTAAATTTGAATCGTAAAGAAAAAATTTTGATTAGAATCTGTAGGCATGAATCTGAATGCCACTTAGACAATATCCCTATGAGACCATTCATTTGGTTTAATGTTGTCACCGTTAATTTGTGTAGAATAGCTTTGTGTTTTTTTTTGGGATGTTCAATGGCACATCGACACTATACCGCATCATTTGCTTCGTGAAGCCAAACGTTCAATTTCACCGTATCCCCATGATTTTATTGAGAATATCATCATGATGACTTTTCGAATGCAACTCAGCTCTTAAATCAAGCAGAAGCTGTTTTCAATTGACCTCTCGTTGTCAATCAGTATGATCAATCATTAACGCTGTCAACTCCGTTACTCCTCAGCTCAACAGCTTCAATAGCACTATCAAAGTCCTTCTTTGAAACCTTTGCCTTAGCACCTTTTGTGGCTTAACGGTCTGTAAGAGATGACTTTTGCTAAAGTTTGTCGAGGCCAACACTTCCACACGTTGAAAGACTTCGGCTCTTTGTACATTCTCTGTGGTTCGTTATTTTGTTATCTTAAATGTAATTTTTTTTTATTTTTTATTTTTTTTTCAATGTATGTTTATTTCTTCATTTCTATTACTTATAGGTTTTTATCTACTTAAGTAGAACTTATAGTATTTTTATATAATCATATAGTCATCACTAGGTCCGGCTGGTGACTGAACAAGTCTTTCCTACGATATATACTTAATAAAATGCCAGATACCTTGAAAAAAAAAAATACAAATATATATGTATGCTACTTACTGCGTGCTACCAAAAATAAATACAATTGCCATCTACTAACAGTCAAGAGCTTACCCCCCTTCTTGAGTTCTAGGAGCGTTTCATGCTTTGCTATTTTTTGGGTCATTTTGGAACAAATTTCAAAACTGGTCGTCAGCAGTATGTGCTTGATGTGACTATAATGGGGTCAACGCTTTGTGAAACCAACGCTTGATTGAAATGAACCAGAAAAATCTAGATTCTTGGTATGGGAGCTGGAAGATTGAGATTAACAAAGCTGGTCTTCAATGATATCAATAAGCTGTCATTCAATCACTATACCCACTATCAGAATATGGAAGCTCCAGGAAGTGCTGCAAATCTTTGCAAGTGCTGAAAGGGATTGTTTGTTGTTTGGAAGTCAAACAACGCCATCTACAAAAACCAGCTAATAGTTTTAACTGTACAAGTATGTGGTCATAGCCAATGCAGTAATGATGTTTTACTTTTTTCAAAGTTTAAGGGAGAAGATAACAAAAATAATAAAGATAATAACTATTCCTCTCTAATTGTTCGTGATGGGAGTGGGTTTTTTGTTTTCTAAAGTTTATGGCATTTTCATCATCTATATCTGAAAGAGAAAGATTTATTGGACTTCCAGCTAGACTTATTGATGGAATTTTAACCATATAAGAATACTGATACTGAAGAAGGATATAAAACCTACTCCAATAGAAAAAAACCTACCTTTAAAAAAAGATAGAAGATTCATTTCAAGAAAATGGGAAGGCATTCCAGTAATTTAATAATAATTTATTTTTGATGGGGTTGAAGATCCTCGTCCATTAAATAGGATAATCATCCCGATATTAACTATGTAGTCTATATAAGTATAAAACTCACAGATTCCTATCAACAAAAAATAAATCCTTTGGACAGTTTCTTGAGGGTAAAATTAATCACAGCTTGAACGATTGTAATGATGATGATAATAAATATGATCTCAATGAAATTGATACAACCCTTCCCATTCAAGAAAACAATTGTTCTATGAGTGCTCATGCAGGCTATTCAACTACAAAAGTTGCTTATCCGCAGTAATAGATTTCAAATTGTACGAGTTAGATAACGGATAGAAAAAAAAACAAAATAAAAAGTAAGCTATCGATGATGATCGACCATTTGCCTCTTCATTGGAACAATCATCCTGGTATATAGAGTTTTTAAAGTATAGTCCACTCACTGCTATCTAAGAATGGATGTATATTACAACAATATTGTCTAAAAAAAGGGTGTCTCGAGAAGATTATTTTGTTTTTCGAAAAGAGCTACATAAGAAGTGATATTCATTGACTCTCTGGTATGACATATTATAAACTTCAAAACTCTAAGCTTTTGAGTATTGAAAGAAGAATATATGAAAAAGAAAATCAGCAAAAAAATCGTGCAAAATGGAGGTACAAAACAAAAGTAATATTTTTTGGAGATTGCCCTCTTAGTGTCTTTAATTTTTGGATAGCTAAAACTTCAGACGCGTTTTTCAAAATTCAAGGAATCTTGTCCCAGTGTCCGAGTGGTTAAGGAGCCGCCCTGCTAAGGCGGTGTGCTCTGCATGCGCAGGTTCGAATCCTGTCTGTGACGATTTGTTTTTTTTGCATGCTTCTTTTCGAGAAAAGAAGACGATAGTTTTTTTTTTCCCACACAATTTGTCGTAACAACACAGCAGGAAGTTAACTTTTAACTAATAAAAATAATGCTATTAAGCATTGCCATGCCTATCAAGTGATCGTGAAAAAAACGGGGATAAGTTTATAGGCTGTGTGTGCGCTGCTTTGCCCTTTTGGTAGCTTACACTATTTGAGACAAAATTATATCCCCAGACTCATGAATTGTATAATGTGTGCTATTGCTTCTTTCACTATCTGTACTCTCTTATCTACTCACTTGTCAGAAGCTGGCTTCTAAGTTTTTTTGGTTTAGCTTGGTAGATCATTGATTGATCCTAATAGACCTTTTCTTGTTTTTTTTTTTTTTCAACGGCGAATTTCTTTTATAGCAAACATAATAACACTCTCAAACATTTTGGATCCCCCTTTATTTTGCTCATAGTTTGAACAACATTACGTTGGAGACATCGGAATACGTAGAGGAATTAACCTGATCTCATGTTTTTGAAAACGTTTCAGTAATTAATTGCTCAAAATAGCTGGAGATTTCAACGAGTTAGAAAATTGCCCTGTATCAAATACACCCAGCTGCAGTGTATGTGAGTATATGCCGGTAAAGGTTACAAACCTTCATGAAGCTCATTGCGGGAAGACTCCATTACAGATCAAATCACTCAACTCCTTTGAGGTTGCATGTAACTCTTGTTATCTCTTAATAAGCCTATTTTGCTCTTTGTGTTCATAAAGTGGGGGAACTTTGAATCTAGAGTAAATGGTTTCTTAAGGGTCAAAATTCAGATGACTATGATAGGTATAGACGTATGTATAATGAGGTAAAACGAAGAGTTGACTCTATAAATTATCTACTGATTAGTATTTTGATGAAGCTGTGCAAAATGCTGTGTTACAAACGTAAAGATAGCTGTATCTTCAAGGCTACCAGTGTACAAAAAGCAAGATTACAATAATTATTTCAAAAATAAATTTAGATTATATTTCGTATACGTCGTGCTCCTTCAAGAGGAGATGTAATATCCAGTATTCTTTTCTTCTCCCACTTCGTCTCTGGATTTCAAATAATAAACAATATCATCAAAGTAGCCATAATGATCTGGGTCGCTATCAACTATGATAGTGATTTTCACAATTTGGAAAGCTAAGTCAGTCGATAACAATTTACCAAATTTGGTTAAAGCAAACTCCAAGAAGTGACAATATTTTTCAAATGTTCTAACCTCATAGTTTGTGGATGTACTTGTTCTGTTGATCACAATTCTAGAGTCCATAGAGACCCTTTTTCTATAGAGTTCATGTTGTCTTTTGGTGAGTTCCTTATAGAACTTTCTATCTTGTATTATTCTGAACAAATCAACGAATCTGGTCCGTAGGAAGGAGTTTGCATATCTGATTGCTGATTCAGCAACTTCAAAAGCAAGATCTAAAATTCTGTTGTCTTCTTCAGTTTCTATCAAGTTAGCAATAGTTGACCATAATGAGGCAACCAGCGGTAAAAATCTGTTCTTTTGGGTGGCCAGAATTGGTATTATACCGTTTATCAATTTCAAAGTGAGAATTCTTAGATTGATAGACTTATGCCTTGATAGCCTTTCGGAATAAACAAAGATTTGAGTTACTGTTCTGTAGAGCTTTGAGGATATTGGTGATGTCCATTTTGGTGTGTTATCTTCAACATCAGCATGATTGTTGTTCGTAGTAACCGTTAAATGTGACTCTCCTTCATTATCAGAGTCTGATTCATCGTCACTATCAACCTCCAAGATTTTCTTGTCCTTTTTCAAAATCTCGTCGTCATCATCAGAATCAACACCTGGTTCATCAAGAATGTCATCAGGGAGTTCAATTTTTCTGTTTAGGAATTGTAAGACATCTTCAATAGACTTCATTCCCCAAGGTCCATGATTAATAACGCTATCTTCTTGTAACGAATTTTCCAAATCATTGAAATCAAAATCAATAAAGTAATGCTTGTATATTTGGTCAATCACCTCTTTAAATACTATCAAGAAACCCTCACATAGCACAGAATAACCATGATATAGATCAAGTAAGGTGAAAATCATGACGATTATATCATCCAGCTGATTCAATAGATCCATGCCTCCAATCTTGATCAAAACGTTCAAAACCATAGGTGTTCTAGGAGTAATAGAATCACCAGTCAACCTGACAGAGAGTGAATCAATCAAATAGTCATGATTCTCAAAGATGAGATCTCTTATTGAGTTATTGTATAAGTTAGCAGCCAGTTTGATAGCAACCAATTGAGCTTCATTTCTAATTAGATCATTTGGTGAGGCTAGATTGTCAATGACGGGATAGAGGTAATCAATAAGCTCATCTCTAAATTCTTCGCCCAAAATATCTGCTGCTTGTCCTATGGAGTGTAGTGCAATCACAGTAGACTTGATCAAACCAATTGAGTCTTTACTTTTAGTTGAATTAAGATCAAGCACTTCTCCAGCGCACTGCAATACTGAATACACGTTGTTCTTTAGTGTAATGACTGATTCTTGATTGTCATTGGTAAGCTCCCTATTTTTAACCACATCCACATCCACATCCATATCATCTTCTTCAAACTCTATAAATTCGTCAAAAGTTGATTGTCTTTCAGGTTTATTGAAACTGCTTATTGTAGACACAATCCAAAGAGCAACAGAGCCTTCGATCATTCGATTGATATTTTCTCCAAGGTTTCCAGAATCATTAGAAGCAATCAGATCGGTGAGTATGAAACTGATATTTGAATACGTTGACAAAGTCTCAAACAGTTTGATTATAGCATTTTCAACCTCCGAATCTAATATTGACTCCATTATATTTGTCTGTTTAGCATCCTCTTTGAACTCCTCATTTGTATAACTGGATGTAATAAGAAGCATTTCAGACTCATAAAATTGTGATGTCGAGGTGCTGATCTTCGAGTTAGTTTTTGAATTAGCTGATTGAACCATCATCACTATCTCCTCTAATAACCTGTTGATTAACTTTTCAACAACAAACTGATCCGCATTATCATTGTACAGAACCAACAACTTCACGTTCATATGGATACGATCAAGCAAATTAACCGTCTTAGAGATATCAGGAGAGTTGATTTGAAATGGTAACGAATCAATACAACCGTTCAAGTTTGAATTTATTAGTTTGATAAATTGTGGCAAATTTGAGTTTCTAGAAAATGAATCAAAAAGAAAGTCTGTAAAAGTGCTGTCAACAGAACAAACAAGGGAGATGGAATCAATAATCAAGGGCAAGATAAGCCCACATGTTCTGAAACAAGTTTTGAGAATAGTCAAGTCAAGTTGAAATAAGCTATTTCTCAATTCAAAATTGTCTAAATTTCCCACATCAAGTATAAGTTTCAATGCTTTTCTTAACTGAAATAATGTTGCCCGGAGCCAACTTGTTGTTCTATGGTACTTACCAGGCTCCAAATCAGGAATTATGACACTGATATCTTCATCTTCCACATCCACCTGTTTGATATCCTTCAAATCCTCCAACACTACAACTTCGTTCTTCCATTGAGTATCAAGGTCGAAATCATTAAATGTGAAAGACAGTATAGTTGTAAGAACTTTCAATGCTTTACAAACAACCTTGTAATGAGGCCTACTCTTTATAACTTTTGAAATAACGGAGACATTACCAGGTAGTAAGAATGATAGAATTTCACCATCATGTAATAAATTGTATAACTTATCTAGTGTCTCAAATGATTCAATTTGAAGTTGTAAAAAGCGAGATTTCAAAGATATGTTGAGTAGAACCGACACCATATGACCAATTGCAGGTAGATTTTTGTTATCCGTTAGAAATGAATCACTTATGGATGATCCTTGGTTTTCCAGACCTTGTAACAATGAGTTCAAACAATTGACACCGTTTAGTAAAGTTTCATTGGAATGACTTCCAATTTCCTTTTCTGTTTCATTTGGTTTACCTCCAATAAGCACGGTGATCAATGGTACAAACTGTTTTGCCAAGGGAAGTGGCAACGATCCTGGTGCTGCCCAACAGTGCTTGATCAATGTATTTATTATAGATAGTATGAATTCCAACTCAGTATCCCCCAGACTTGATCTTTGAAGTAGTTGAGCAATTGGAACGAATATATAATCAGCTAAACTGGGTGGTATCGTTGGAGACTCCAAAGAACCATTAAAGCTCTTTGAAGAGTGCTGAGATACCAATGACGTCAAGTTGAAATCCAGCTGTTTCAATGCATCTATAAGCTGTTTGGAAGTGAATATGTTCTCTGGAGCAAAAGCGATCTGTGATAAGCTTACACAGTAAGGTTTGATCCCATTGAAGATAGTTATCCCATCCTGACTTCGCTGATGGGTAATGCCATCCACAGCAGTCTGATCCAAACGCAAACTCATCAATAATACAGGCACTATGTGTAGTGTGACTCAGATAAACAAGATAACCAATACTCAGATCAATCATATACATAGTTAACATACCTATACTGAGTGAAATATCTACAATAGATCTACACATCCTAACACCACCAAATACAACAAAGAAATTGTCATACAATCAGCCAATCAGAGAGTTACCCGCTCTTTTCTGTTAAAATTTTTCATTTCAACGTCGAGAACTCGAGAACTGCACTGTGCTTCCCAGCTACCAGCTAGCTACCAGCTACCAACTGCTATTTCTTCTTCTTCTTCTTTTGAAATATTCACTACACTAGCTTCTTCTTGTGATCTTTTTAAAATTAACTCACTTGATTTCAAATAACACATAAATAGTATGTTATATTCTCCACTCTAACAAAATATTCAAAAGTTATCACAAGTACAGAGATCCAACTATTAGCATGGGCTAAATCTTCAAATTTTTTTTTTCCATTTCACGATCTGCTACTATTTCATCATTATTCAGTAGTTCATTATCTGATTAGCAAAAAACGCAAGCTGGATTGAGAGTTATGACATACTTGCTCGTTTCAAACAACCTATAAATTCAAACTTTCTGAATTCATATCGATGTTGGGAATTCTACATTAGAGCAAGCAGCATAACACCTCAGTTCAGTTGAAAGGCTTCAATATGATTTTTGTTGCTAGCCTTTCTGCTCAGGACTCCAAATCTTATGATAGATATGGACACTCGTGTGGCTTTTTAATTGATTTTTTTGTTTAACATCTTATTGAATGAACGAACTGGTGTAATAAAATGTGAATAGAGTTTTGTGGTTTTTTTTTTTGGGAGTTTGCGTTGACCGGTTTAGTGATGGTATCACAAAGATATTGTCCACTAGGCTAGATTCTGCAACCATTTTGTTGATGTTTCGACGTCGTCATGATCTCAACCTGTAACCTTCAAATATCTACCACTACCCGTTCACATTTTGTTATCATCGGGACATACTAACAACTCATTTTTCTTCCTAATTTAGATTTAATCCAAAATGACCAGAACCTCAGTCTTAGCAGATGCTTTAAATGCCATTAACAACGCCGAAAAAACCGGTAAGAGACAAGTTTTAATTAGACCTTCTTCAAAGGTTATCATCAAATTCTTATCCGTTATGCAAAAGCACGGTATGTATCCCAATCAACCAATCAACCAATCATTTGAATAGCCAGCTTTTTCCTCCATTAAAAATGAATGATTCTCCTTTTCTTCTTTTATGCCCTTGTTTTTTTTTCTTCTTTCTCTTTTCACCCTTACTCCGGAATGATAACTGGATGGCTTGTCGGTATTATCTGTCCCTTGCTGTCTTTTAATTTTCCGGGAGAACAATGCTTCTTTGGAAATGCTTCTTACACAGTGCTAGGCTTGATTTTTTTCAAAAAAATTAACTTATGCTTTCCAACTGTTTACTTTTCCTCGACATCTTTCCTTTTATTTTTTGATTGAATTATTCATATCTTCATTACAGGAATAGGCTGACTTTTATTCTCTAACTTTTCATTTTTGAAATGTCACAGTATACTAACTATATTTATTCTCTAGGTTACATTGGTGAATTCGAATACATTGATGATCACAGATCAGGTAAGATTGTCGTTCAACTGAACGGTAGATTGAACAAATGTGGTGTTATTCAACCAAGATATAACGTTAAGATTAGTGATATTGAAAAATGGACTGATAACTTATTACCAGCCAGACAATTCGGTTACGTTATCTTAACTACCTCTGCTGGTATTATGGATCACGAAGAAGCCAAGAGAAAGCATGTTTCTGGTAAGATCTTAGGTTTCGTTTACTAAACGTGCCTCAGTTCAACTTCTATACATATATATATAGTAATATAAAATAGGTTTCATATTTCGGGAAAAAAAATTTGTTCTACTTGTAGTCGCTTTGAAGTAATGATGATTGCTGCCAAAATGCTAATTAGCAAAAAATTATAATCAGCTACGTCATATTTACTTCGATATATAGATGGAAAACTAATTTAGTATTATAAACTTTATTTGTTGAAAAAACAAACGAATAACAACCAGCGTGCAAGTAAAAGTAAGCTCAGAAAAACGGGGGCCATCAATACTTGTTAAAATTAAGCTAACTAATGATCAAAAGAAGGTAATGGAGCTCAACAACCCAATGACAGAAACATAAATTCCTTTCATAAAGCTACCAACAGCAAATTTACTACCATCTAAATCAAACAACGGGTTAGTATTCAGTAAAGAAAAAAACACGAGAGAAAATCACCCAATTTTGTTTTATACTTACTCTTTTCTAGAAGGCTTTTGTCTTTTTGGGTCTAGGGTACTTACCGTTTTTCCATGCTTCATTTCCTAAATTATTACTACGTTGCTGAGCTCTAATACGTGGTCTATCAGCTAAAAGTTTACCATCAGCATCAAAGATCTTATATTTGGAAGTCATTTCACTGCTTGTAAGTGTAACAAATTTACCCTTTTGAACTCTAACCCCTGCGGCTATCATATCTATACCTAAAGATCTTGGTGTACCATTAGATATATCAAGATTGGTGTATTGCGAGGAACACATCTTTGGACCCTTTTTGTTTCTTGTTCCTCTATTGAAACCACCTATACCTGATTTTCCTTGATTTTCAAGCAGTGCTTTTTTAGGAATAGGTGGATCAACAGCTTTGGTTATTCTTTCCTTGAAAGTATGGAAATCTCTTAAAAGGTGAGCATTACCTTCAGAGTCAAAATCGACCAATCCATAATTGTTAGGCTCTTGAGCAAACTCATAGACTAAACCTCCAGAAAAGACACCAGACATTTGTGAAGAGTAAATACTGGTAACTTCCTTGAATAACCTTGGTTGAACTTCATTACAACCATACTCGGAGAAAAAGATTGGTTTGGTATAATCAGAATAATCATCAACCAAAGTGTTATAACCACTACTTTGGAAAGTTTGCTCACCACACCATTGATAAGTATTAACACCATAAAAATCAACAGCTTCATTTGGACTATGTTCATAACATTCCATATACTTAGCCAGAGAAATACGATAAGTTAAATCATCAGCTGCAGAATAACCAACTGGAATTTTTCTAGGTGAATATTTACCAATATAATCCTTCATGTCTCTAACAACTGCTTTCAAATAAACAGGTGAAACTTTAGCAGATAGTTGATCATTAATGATCTCATTACCGGCAAAATAAGCCAATGTATTATTGTAAGATGAAAAAGCAGTCAACACTCCGAAAACGTGCTTCATATATTCATTATTGTATGAAGTCCATGGCTCATACCTATTCAAATGTTGATTTGGTAAAGGTGAATTAACATCCAAAACAAGATAAATACCAGCGGCAGCAAGCATAGTCATACATTTGTCATGGTTCAAACTTGGATTAACAGAATACACTCTGATTGTGTTGATTCCAAGTTGTTGAAACAAGTAAACATCTCTAGCACATTTCGATGCATCTGATAACGGATCGCTAAACTCATTGACGGCGGAGGAACCACCAGGTTGGTAATCGACACCTTTGATGAAAAACTGTAATTGAAAGGTTAGTCAATGTGCTTTATGTTTGTGGCTGTTGGTTGGGGGTTTAGAATACTTACGGGTTTTCCAGTAACTGAGTCAAAAAAATGCTTGTGTTTGATTTCAATTGGGTGAACGTTACAAAATACACAAGTGAGGTAATATGAAATGGAAATAACCACTAGCCAAACGTTTCCAATCATTTTAAAGTTGTCTTTTCAATCTTTCTGCTGTAAACAATGATATTAGGGTAAAGAAAGAAAAAAAATACATTGAAAATGGGAGACAAAAGAAGAAAGCTCCTTGTTTTTTTAAGCTTCTTTATCTTTGACGCTCGTTTGGCTGTTGAGCCGCACTCGATCAATTTTTAGTTTTTCAATTACTTTAATTTACATTTCTTCACATTTTATATACGAAAATTCAGATTTATGATATGTAGATATAAACTCAGAAACATACTCAGCAAAACAAAGAAAAAAAAGCTAGAAAGGGAAGTGTATATAAAGGAACACCACGAAACTTGAAAGTTTCTAGAAACAAGAAAAGTCAATAACGATGAAATATTAATAAATTGAGGATAAGAATTCAAAATAGTAATAATAATAATAATATAATAATAATATAATAATAATAGTAGTAGTAATAATAAAAAACAACATATAACAGAAAAGGGTAATCAAAATTCTCGTATCATTTCATATCAGGGACTGTTTAAAATTAGCAACTCTATTCTTGTTGGAAAACTTCCTTCAAGAAGGCATCTTCTTCAGCCAAATGCATAGCCTTTGAACCAGCAGCAACAGAAGCTGATGGATCTCTACCAGCATATCTACACGTTAGATCCAAACCAGCTTCTTGAATAGTGGTGTTGATTCTTGGAGAAGCGTAACCGTAAGCACCCATATTCAATGGTTCTTCTTGACAGTAAACCAAATCAGTTAAAGATGGGTATGATTTCAAAGCATCTCTCAATTGTGCGAATGGGAATGGATGCATTTGTTCAATCTTCAAGAAAGCGGTTTCTTTATCTTCTAAAGTTGCTCTTCTCTTATGTAGAGCAGTATACACTTGACCAGAACATAAAACAACTCTCTTAATATCTTCCTTTTCATTGATAGCCTTACCTAATTCAACATCTTCAATGAGCCATTGGAAGTGTGAATCACCAGTAAATTCTCCAATTGAAGATCTAGCTAATGGATGTCTTAACAATTGTTTAGAGAAGAAGATGATTAAAGGTTTTCTAAATTGACGATGCATTTGTCTTCTTAACAAATGGAATAGAGAAGCTGGAGTTGATGGGTAAGCAATTTGCATGTTACAATCTTGATGTTGTCTTTCCAATTTTTCTTCACTTGGGAAATATCTTGGATCTTCATTACATAATTGTAAATATCTTTCCATTCTACCAGATGAATGTTCAGGACCTTGACCATCATAACCATGTGGTAAGGATAAGACTAAACCAGATCTTTGCTTCCATTTAGATTCACCAGCTGAGATGAATTGATCGACAATAACTTGAGCAGTATTAGCGAAATCACCAAATTGAGCTTCCCATTGGACTAAAGCATCTGGAGAAGTTAAAGAATAACCATATTCGAAACCCATAACACCATATTCTGATAATGAAGAGTTTGAAATAACGAAATCACCTTGGTTTTCATCTAAGTGTTTCAATGGAGTATAAGTAGCTTCTGATTTTTGATCATGTAAAACAGCATGTCTTTGTGAGAAAGTACCTCTTTCAACATCTTGACCTGAAATTCTAACGTGATAACCTTCCATAGCTAAAGAACCAAAGGCTAAAGCTTCACCGGTAGCCCAATCAATACCTTCACCTGAATCAGTAGATTTCACTCTAGCACCTAGAATTCTCTTCAAATTTCTGTGTAATGTGAAATCTTCTGGGACATTTGAAATAGCAGAACCAATATGTTTAACAGTTTCTTCACTGATAGCAGTTGGTAAATGTGGTAACACTTCAGTTGCTAATTCTTTTGGAGATTTGAAATCTTCCCATGGAGTTGTTAACCATTCTCTTGAATCTGGTTTATAATCTTTACCTTTAGTGAAAGATTCTTCTAAAGTATCCCAAACCCATTTTTTATGTTCAGTAATATCTTCACTAGTGAAAGTACCTTCAGCTAATAATTTATCAATGTACATTTCCAAAACTTGTTTCTTTTCAGCAATTCTTTGATACATCAATGGTTGAGTGAATGAAGGTTGATCGGTTTCATTGTGACCGTATTTACGATAACCAACAACATCAAGGATAACATCAGAGTGGAAAGTAGCTCTCCATTCAGCTGCTAAGTTGAATAAGAAGATAACAGATTCAACATCATCGGCATTAACATGGAAGATTGGAGCATTAATTGCTTTAGCGATATCTGATGGATATGGAGTAGATCTTGCAAATCTTGGATCGGTAGTGAAACCAATTTGATTGTTAACAATAACATGAACAGTACCACCGGTGGAGTAACCTGGTAATGCAGTGAATCCCATAGTTTCATAAACAACACCTTGACCAGCGAAAGCGGCATCACCATGTAATAAGACACCAATTGCCTTTTTAAATTCACCAACATCATTTTTGTAATGTTGAATAGCTCTAGTTCTACCCAAGACAACAGGATCTTCAGCTTCTAAATGTGATGGATTAGCAACAATGGATAAGTTAACAGTTTTACCTGAAGTTGTTGGTCTAACGTAATTCATACCTAAATGGTATTTAACATCACCTGAACCTTCATCAAATTCTTTTGAACCGGTAAATTCGGAAAAGATAGCTTCATTTGGCTTTCTAACAACATTAGCCAACATATTTAATCTACCTCTGTGTGGCATACCAATGACAACATCTTCGACACCTAAATCAACAGCAGTATCAATTAAAGCTTTTAAACCTGGAACAACAGATTCAGCACCTTCTAAACCGAATCTTTTGTCATTTGGGAATTTGGTTGATAAAAAGTTTTCAAATTCACAAGCCCAAATCAATCTATCTAAAATTTGTCTTTTTTGATCAGGATTATATTTATAAGGAGTTGGAATTTCAACTCTTTCTCTTAACCAATCACATTTTTCTCTTGATGGAATATGAACGTATTCAACACCATAACTTGAACAATAAATTTTTTCACAAGTTGAAATGATATCTTTTAATTTCATTTTATCAACACCATCTTTCTTAAAATATGGTAAGATACCAGGACCTAAAGTGATTTCTCTTTCCAGATCAGCTTCAGTGAAATTGTAATGTTCTAAAGTTAATTCTTTTGGAGTTGGACTTGATTTATCATCACCAAAAGAGATACCTAAAGGATCAATATGAGCTTTTTGATGACCTCTAACTTGATAAGCTCTAACTAATAATTGAGCTTTTAAATGTGTTAAAACATCTTCTTCACCCATCTTTGGCATTGTAGGCATCAAATTTGGAACACCACCTTCAGCTTGTGGAATTAAAGTTGGAGGAGCAATGTAGGCACTTGAAGCAGGAATTTTACCATCCATATTTTTGAAATAAGCATCCCATGAGACATGAACAGAAGAAGGATCTTTAGTCCAAGCTTCATACATTTCATCGATATAGTTTGAATTGTTGGATTGTAAAAATGAATCAAAACCAGTAGCTAAAGGTCTAACAAATTGCAACTGATTTCTTTTTATAAGATTAGCATTTCTCAAGAGACGAGCTCTTGGAATAGATCTTGAAATTGATCTGAGCATTATTTTGAGATTAATTGAATATAATATAAACGGTAGATAATAGCCCACTCTCGATTAGAATAAACAGAATATTAACAACTAAATAATTAACATCAAAAGGAAGAAATCAAATATAAAACTGAGTAGCTTAGTATGGAATTGACAACTACAGTGTACAATACAATACAATACAAAGAGAGAGATGTTATGTTACGTAATACACCCGGAGAATAGCAGCCATTGACGTTGTAAGCCAGCAATAACACACGTTGATTGGCTGAGAATACGCCCGGGTCGGCATCCGTCCATATTTGAAGGTTCCCCAGATTACTTCAGCAGACGTTGTCTTCCCACTCACTCACTCACCCCGTTTGTCCTTTTCAAAAGACGCGGCCTTTAACTGGCCATATAACACTGCACTGGCACTTGCGGTTGCGGTTGCGGTTTCGCCGTTGTTCTGTTGTTCTGTTGTTCTGTGTTTTACTAGTAGAGTCGACTCCGAGGTTGGCTGGCAGTTTCGGAGTATATTCATAGTGTTTATGCCGGATTAGATAACCCTGTCTTGAAGTAATATATATATATATATACATATATAAAATAGTAGACAGTTACTTATATGAATACAAAATACTCAATTGTTATTCAATGGGGCATTCATTGTTTCATTACTCCATGCCCTTCTCCTTCTAACTACCCTTTCTCCCCTTCTCTAAACCTGCTCCAGCCGATCGTGGCCGCCAGTGAGTGAGTGCCCAGCAGCACCTGCACGAAAAGCCAATGGCCGCCTTTTATTTTC
Organism: Ogataea arabinofermentans; assembly: GCA_001661425.1. Classification (NCBI taxonomy): domain Eukaryota; kingdom Fungi; phylum Ascomycota; class Pichiomycetes; order Pichiales; family Pichiaceae; genus Ogataea; species Ogataea arabinofermentans. The sequence continues at coordinate 1,011,552 of KV453848.1, forward strand.
CAAGCAATTTTTTCTTTCTTTACACCCACACTGATTACATAATTTATTTTTGTATTACACAGCCTTGTAAAAAAAGTAAATGACATAAGCAATTACGTAAGTGAATTTTTATGTTAAGTCGATCGACGCTGAAAAATCGAAAATTTATTGATGATAACGGTTGTTGTTGACCATAATACAAGATACTTATACTCTGTACAAATCAACCAGTGATAGCCAATACAAGCACAAATGAACTCAAATACCTCTCGATCAATATGATAAGAAAACAATTGTTAACTACTATAACAGTGGTTAAAAAGATTTCAAGACGATCGCTTCATTATGATTTGTCAATTTTCAATTCTACAAGTCCGATACATGATGTGAATTTGAAATTATTAGATGAAAGCGGTGAAAGTATAGAGGATGATTACATGTTGAATCAAATGGTGAAAAATAGCAATGCGATCGGTGATGTAAATAAACTTGACAGAAATGTCAGACTGACCAAGACTTTGAGTTCAATTAATTCTAGTTCATCGATAGTACATAGTACACTAGCATCACTACTAAACTCTTCATCTGAATCGAATCAAATGATGATTTTTAGAAAAATGATTGAATTGGGGTACAAATTCAATGAATCTGAAGATTTGAAAATGAAATCCATACTGAAGAATCTATACAACGGTACACGAGAAGAATTTCAACTATTCGTAAACTTGGGGATCAACTTGAAAAATCCATCTAAAGATTCATTGAAGAATGTTTCCATTCATCAGTACACGTATGAAATGTTGTATTATACAATCAAGTTACTAATTAGAAGATCATATAAAATATCCTCTTTTGAATACCTAAAATTTTACAAAGAAAGATTATCAAACGATGGCATTACTTTTGATTCTAGATATGACGAATTACTAGCTGCATTCAACCTATCATATAACAAATTACCGAGCTTAACACCACGATCAGTTGATACCACCATTCCATTAATATTAGAGTATTTTATAAAGACACAACCCAACCTTGAAGCATATCTCAAAATCCTTAATCACTATTTATCAGAATTTCAATTCAAATCTCCTATTCAAATCCATTTATTAAATACTCATTTCATCTACCATCTATCAACATTAAGAGAGGTTGATTTGAAAGTTCTACTTGGTTATGTTGTTGCATTATACCCGAATTCCTTACCTTTGCTTACAGAACTTGGATTAGTTAATGTGATTATGAATGATAGAATACAAACGACATTCTCACCAGTGAAAGAGATACCCATGCCTTCAATTCGTTCAGAATTGATCTCTACAGACCTCCCAAGTTTGAAAATAATAAGCTATCTATATAATGAATTTTTGTTCCGTTATAAGCCAAATAAATCTCATATCCGGAAAGTATTCGCAATATACTTGAATTCAGTATCACAACATCAAAAGAATGACATTAGTATGCTTAATGATGTAAGTACAAATTCATATCATCCTTTCAATTCAGAAACACACAGTTCAATAATTTTAGAATCATTTCTCAAATATATTATAAACCAAACGAAAAAACCAATTTTCGCATCAAGCATATTAGAAACATACATGAGAACTCCTATCAAAACATCAAAATTTCACACTAAAAATCTATCAAATACAATATCTCGTTTAGCACATGTAGATTTGAACAAATCAGCTCAACTTACGAATTACTTTGGTAGGTTTTTATCTTTGAAAGAGCCAGTTTATCTATCATTAATTCAGAATTTAATATGGGTAGGTGATATAAACAGTGCTCGAAACATATACGAGTCTGTTGTTTTAAAAGAACCAGACGGATTCAAATTAGGTGGGTTTAATCATTTTGGGAAACCCGTATATGACTACGATTGGGATGTTCCATTACCTTTACAAAATGTATATCTTAGAGAAAATAATGTTCCTCTTCTCAATGAGATTGTAAATAAAAGTGATGATTTGGAAACGATTGATTTTAACAAAGTGCTTGAATTCCTAGACGGACTTTCCAAAAACAAAAGTAAGTGAAGGTTAGGTTTGTATTTGAGTACTTTATGAATTACTAATTGGCACATACATGTATATATATAAGTTATAACTGAACCGTTTAATGATCTTTTAGATAACGGATAAATTTTTATTTTTTTTATTTTTTTTTGAATTTTTTCCTCAATTCATTTCCCTGCATTGCTTGCTTAACTATAATTTTGCATACACATACACATACATATAGACTATATACACATTTATAAATGGCATTAGAAACTTTTTGAAACTTGATGATTATTGTCTTTCATGAACTTTAGAGTTTAGGCCCAACAAATGGGATTTTTTACTCTTTTGGGTAATTGATAATAGCGATAAGATTAGATATCATTGATAGTGTACGGAAGAAATCATTGTTACGGTTCTTTAAATCTATAGAAATACGCAGCTTTTATTGATTGATTGAACTGAATGAGTTAACAAACATTTCTGAATAGTTATAAATCTAAATGAAAACAAATACACAAAGTTGATGATGAAAGTAAAAGTTTTTTTTCTCCTCTCTTTTTTTCTAGAATAAAAAGTTTCGAACTAACATGAAGTAGAAATTAATACTTCGAAGCTTTTTAGCATATCCTGACATAGATAAACGTAAACTGAGATGTATAAACTTGAAAAACACAAAGGAAACCACAATGTAGATAAAAAATCAATAAATAAAACAAAATAAAACAATAATAAGAACGCCAATAAATAAATAATAAATCCTGCTTTTTTTTTTCTCTTTTTTGAAGAATTAGATATCTTCACCGAATGCATCTAAGGTAATCACTTGACCTGGTTTGAAAGCAGGTAATCCTAAAAATGGACATCCATCACATCTAAAAGCATCACCTAAAGAACAAGAACCACAACCTCCAGTTTTACCTTCGATTGTGAAATCAATTTCTGCTAAATCATCAGCATTGAATTTAATCTTTTCACCTAATTGTTTCAAAGCATCAGTTTTACGTTTATTCAATCTTTCTTCAATAGCAATAGCTTCATCAGTTGCTGATTTTGCTAAATTTCCTAATATTGAAGCTTGTAATGATCTTTGCTGATTTTCTTCCGCATCTTCTTGTTCTTTTAAACCACATGTACAATCTTTACATGCTTTTCTTCTCTTTTTACCATCACCTGGTTTAGAAAGAGAGCATGGGACAATTAATGGTGTACTGTTATTTAATTCATATGAATCGAGCAACTCATCCTCATTGATGAAAGTATTCTTTCTTCTTCTTCTACTTGGAACAGACGAATCTGCAAGATTATTATCGGATAACGCATTTTCATCATCATCATCATCATCATCACCATCATCCATTTCCAAATCGGAATCTTCAAAGTATGTAAGTTTAGTTTCTCTTAATTTAGTCTGTTCAAGTGGATCATCTTCATCAACCTCTGATGAATCAGTAAGCACAGGTGGTGATGCTAGCCTTTTGAAAGTTGGTAATGAACTCGTACTTGATTTCTTGAATGTTGGTAATTTCTTTAACTGAGTGCTTTTTGGATCTGTATTTGAAGATTTCTTCTTTAATGGTATGGAAACAACTGATTCTTGAGATTTTGAAATCTTGGTCCATTTTGATTCAGTATCATCAATAGAAAAACCACAAATAATGGCATCCAATGAAGAATCATCGGGTATGAGACCAGTGAAAGAACCATTAGGTTTTAATGAATCATACAATTTCTCAATCAATTGGGAGTTGAATTTATTCTTCTTAGCTTCTGCTGGGGCAAGGTAATGGATTAAATCGTATGTATTACTAGAAAGTTGTTGAGTATTGGTGGCGACTCTGTCAATGATATGCTGAACTAAATCAGATGCAGGATTTTCCAAGAGTAGTTGTCTCTTTGTTGCCTCCACTAAAGAAGGGTCCGAAACAACTGTTGGGTGTAATAATAGTAATATACTTGTTGCGGCAGACATGATATATGGAATGATAAGCAACTAATATGAAGCAAAAGATTGATAAGATGGGATAAGCAAAAAAAAGAAAGATAACTACTATATATATATATATATATACATGTAATACTATTGTACGAGTACATTATTAATATAAAAGATTATTAGTCAAATTGGCACGTCTTTCAAATTTGGCAGCGAAAATTTCAAATTTTTTTTTTAAGAAATTGCCGGAAACAATTGCCGGATTGGGAATATTCCGGCTCTGCAATTTCTGTGATTTTCATGCTGTGGCTGGTGAGTTGGTTGTGATAGATGGGCGGTGCTGTGTAAGTGTGTGGCGGTGCTTATTGGAAGACGTTATTCAGACTGTTTGCAGTAGTTATTATGTACTAAGTAGTTTATTGTAAAATATTCGGTTATTTGGCTAATTTACTTGGGTTGATGAATCTTGTGCCGCTAGAACATCGCGCAGCAGGTCATGATGGGCCAATGCAAAGTAATGACGGTGCTATATTTGCCAAACCTGCAGTGCAGGCAGAGCTGGACTTTTATAACAATATTTTGAGTCAATATCATGGTAGTGGGGCTGAAATAGATGAGTTTGAAGAGCCGGGGTCGAGGTTGATCCATTGGATGCCTAGGTTCTTTGGGAAGCTTGCATCAAATGATCCTGGTGCTGGTGACGACAACGTGTACATAGTATTGGACAATGCATTACATGGTTTCAAGAAACCAAGTATTTTGGATATAAAGTTGGGATCCATCTTGTACGATGAAACAGCCAGTCCCGAGAAAGTTGAAAGAATGAAAAAAGTATCCAATGAAACCACTTCTGGATCTTTAGGGTTTCGCATCTGTGGTATGAAAATCATCAAACAAGGAGATTTTGAATTGGGAATAGATGGCTTGAATGAAGACGAAGTCCTTGATAAAGACCAAGATGGGTTCATTACTTTCAACAAATTCTTCGGTAGAAAATTAACGGACTCAACCGTCAGCAAGGGTCTGGAGCTGTTTTTCAAGAAAAACGATTTACCTTCCAAAATTCAAGATCAATTGATTGAGACTTTCTTGATAAGGCTGAAGTTACTCTATAATTGTATGCTATCTGAAGAAGTTCGCATTATTTCTGGATCGCTATTCTTTGTCTTTGAAAATGATATAGATCGTTGGGAAGAGCTACAGTATAATGATCACATCATAGATATATTTGAGTACCTCTCTAATGATGGTGATGAGAGTGGAGATGAAGATGAAGATGAGCCATCAAAAAAAAATTTAAGTACTTTGAAATTCATTGATTTTGCCCATGCCAAAATGACCCCTGGGGAGTCATATGACGAAAATTTAGTGAAGGGTATCGATAATCTAATCAACATAGTTGAGAAATTCTAGATTGTTTTACTTTTCTACTTTTCTACCTTTCTACTTTTTATAACTTTTAGCATTTCCATCCATATATTTCAATACATAAAAAACACTAAAGCGCATTGATATTCAAAACAAACGAGATTAATCAAAATTTATTTTTCATGGTTCTCAACTTGTCCATCACTTTAACAGGATCAGTTTCACCAGTAGCAGCAATAACATTTGGATCGTCTAATCTGATGAATGGATTGAAAGTTTTTTCATCTGCAACAGTAAAGAATCCAGTTGATACATCATTTTTCAAGCAGAATTTTTCCAACTCTAAAATACTCTTGTTACTTCCACCCAAGACACTTTTACTAAAACGGACATTACTAAGAGTATACTCATGACCTGGATAAACCTTAGTATCATCTGGTAATTTCATCAATTTTTCCAAAGCCTCCTTCATTTCTTTTGCATCACCTTCAAAGAAACGTCCACAACCACTAATAAATAGAGTATCACCAGTAAAAACACACTTTTCATTAGTTTTCAAATCTTCAACATAGTAGCAGATAGAATCACGCGTATGACATGGTGTATGAATACAACTAATTTCTAAATCTTGGCCTAATTTGATCTTCTCACCATCTTTTGGAGTATATGTTACTTTTTGAGAATCTTTACCCGCAATAACTGGTAAATCTGGGTTTTTCAATAAAGATTCAAGCAATTCAGCGTTACCACCAGCATGATCATAATGGTGATGTGTGTTCACAATTGCCTTGATGTTATTTTTCTTAGCTGCTGTCAGGTATGGTTTGATATCATCTGGATATGCTGGATCAATAATCCATGAATCACTTGTGGAGGTGTCTGATAATATATAACAGAAATTATCACCTGATTTCCAACGCATTGGGATGTATTCGACGTGCATTTTACGATATTGTTGAAAGATAATTGATTTATATTTCAGTTTAATTGAATGCTTTAGCATAACATTGAGTTACTTCAAAAGGAGTTTGCTATATGATTCAGCAATCTGGAGAAGTGCCTCAAATGATAATCCTCGCATTTGTAATCTTAATAATGCTTTTTGTTACACTGCCCTTTTATAGAGACTATTATCGTTAGTTTTAAATAAGCTTTAACTTAAGCTTACACTTCATCATTTAAGAAACTATACAAAAAATATTAAAACTACACATATAAATTGGAAACACATAAAATATACAAACTATAATCTCACATACATTTATTCGTACTGAGGTGCTTTTCCAATAAATCATCTCTTTTGAACGTAGCACCACAGGTACCACACGTGAATGGTTTATCATTCAGATTCATATGAACCAGTTCATGTCTTTGTAAATGATACTTTCTCTTGAAAGTACGGGTACAACGATCACATGCAAATGATCTTTCATCTGGGTGTCTAGACTTTCTCACAAATTTCAAAGGTGTATTCTCACCAATTGAAACTACTGGCGGAGTACCTAACTGCGATTGAGTGCCAGATGCTAGTGGTTCGATCCCACCAATTGCAAACTGGGCATTAGCCTTGGCTGCTGCAATACGTTTTTCTTCAGGATCAATCACTATTGTATAATCGTCTTCATTTTTCATCTCTATTGGTTCTCTTTTCAATGATATCGAGGATGGTAATGGAGATAATGTTTGTGTTGGAGACGCGGAAAAAGTTGGCACAGTAGAGGTAGATATAGGCACCTGTTGAACTGTAGACACAGGTGCTGGTGCAGGTGCTGGTGCAGGTGCAAATACTGGTGCAGGTACAGATGATGGTGTTGGATCTGGGTTAGATACACGCACTCTTTTGTTTTGTTGCTCAGGCTTTTCCTTGTGCATCATTCTTGTTCTTTTGTGTCTTTTCCATGATTCCAACTTTTTGCAACACGAAGTGTGTTTTTGATAATTATCAGATCTCTTGAATGATTTACCACAGTCACATGCATATGGTTTCAAGTTGAAATGAATGATCAAATGTCTCTTCAAATTACCACGTTTAGTAAAGATCTTCTGACATTGTGAACAACGGAAAGATCCATCAGGCAGTATTTCACATTTGGAAAATTCCAAATTAACTTGTGATCTGATAGCTTTAGCCCTGGAGCCTTTATCTGATGGATCATCCTTCTCGTCCATTATTTCGCTACTATCTTCTTTACCTTCTTCTTCATCGTCTATGTTGCTAAAGATAACATCATCATTATCTTCAGCCTCATCGTAATCATCTTCATTGGCATCTTCGGCATCAATACCAGTAACATGTCCCTCAAGGTCATCAGATTCACCATCTTCATGATCATCAACCTCACCATTCGGTTGTTTAGCTTTTCTCTTGGCTGACTCATCATCTCCCACTTCTCTAAACTTATCTGGTAATTTGACAGCTCTGCCACTTTTTGTTCTTGGTTCTTCTTCTGATTTCTGTTGAGCTGACGTGGAAGGAGGGTTCAGTCTGAATCTACCAACAACAAAATTTTTGTCAGAAGGTTGACTCTCACTGGATTCAGCTTGAGCTCGAGCTTTGCTATCTAACATCTTGCTATCCATAGCTGCAAAAATACTCTTCTTTTTCATTTTCAAAATTCCCATTGTTCCTGCTGTTGAAATTGCCGTAGAGTAACGTGATGGATGATCAGCAGGATCCTTTGGAACAAACGGTGGTTGCCCGCGTGGTTCTATATATTTATGCAGTTTTAGTTGTGGTAGAGAGTGTAATTGTACTTGAGGTTGAGAGCCAGAGTGAGAATCATGTTGAGCTATAGATTGAGATCGAGATTCAGGTTGAGATCTAGGTTGAGATTCAGGTTGAGGTTCAGGTTGAGGTTCAGGTTGAGATTCAGGTTGAGGTTCAGGTTGAGATTCTGATGGGATTTGTGTTTGTGATTCTGTTTGCGATTGAGATTGAGATAATGACGGTGTTTGAGACTTCAAAGGCTTTTCGTCTTTCACAGAAAATACGTTGATATGTGAGTCTAACGCTTGATCATTTCTAACATCTAAATGAAGTTCATACTCACTTAGCTTGATTGGTTTACCAGCTTCCTTTAGCTTTCTCCAATTGTTCTTTCTTTCAATTTCCATCTTCTTGACTCTTTCAATTTCTTTAGCATCTAATCTTGACGGATCAATCTTCAATCTATAACCTGTACCGTCTGCTTTACCAGAATTGAAACATCTACGTTGATGATTTTTCAAATTATCCGATCTTCTAAAACCTCTACCACACTTGGTACAAATATGAGGTCTATAATTTGTATGAGTCAGTGAATGTCTTCTTAAATGTTCTTTTCTTTTGAATGCTTTATAGCAATATTCACATTCAAATGGCTTATCAGGATCACGTGGATTATCAGATGGTCTGATATTTTTACTAGATATGACATTTCTAATCAAATTTGACTTTCTTTTTTCTTCACCAGAAGTATCCAAATCTCTTTCGTCTTCACTATCAAAGTCATCATCTAGACCACTTTCATCGTCAGTCAATTCAACCTGAGAATTTTCAATACTATCAGTTGTTTGACGTTGAGCATCTCGCCCGGAGCCTTTGAACGAACCCGTAGATTGTTTCATCGAAACTGTTTCTTCGAAATCAGACACATCTTCAGAATGAGAGGATACTGCCATCGAGTTTTCAAACAGTTCATCATCATCTTCATCGTAACCATCGTCACTTGAGTTGAGATGGTTCAAGTTGATATATTGGAAATCATATTTGAAAGGCTCTTGCGGTAAACTTTTAGGTTTGTAGAAGGTATTTGAGAATGAGTAAAGTTTGAACTGAATTGGATTGGTTGATTTCATGTCTTTCAAATTAATTGATTGGAAATCAACTGGATCCAAGTTGGGAACAATCAAAAATTCCAAACTTTTGAAATCAGTTGGTAATTCAACCTTCTGATCAGGTTTGGTTTTGAACATGAATAAATTACTGAAAACAGATGTTCTCAAATTGTACTTCATGGAATTTATTTCAAGCAATGTATTTCTATTTGTCAAACATTCGGTTTCATCACCAAAACTACCAAAACATAAATTCTTACAGTTAGTGGTGTCATTATTTGCAATCTTCAAGACTTGAACTGACGATGGTATTTCAACAATACTGTCCCAATCTAGTTCACAATTGATTATAATGATTTTTTTCAAATTTTTCAAGTTTTTGATTGAAGCCAAATTCGACGTTTTGAATTTACATTCTAGCAACAGTAGAGTTTCTAGATTGGCCAATTTATCCAACAAACAATTTCCAAGTTCACAACCACTAAAAGACAAATCTTTCAATGCTAAATTTTCTGAGTCAAATGATACTAGATATTTTTCTGGGTTCAAAATGGCATTCACAGACAATTTTCTCAAATTTTTCAAATTCTCAAAAAGTTGATTGAATTCGACACCAAGTGTATTACTTTGAACTAAATTGAAATTCAAAGCTTTGAATTTTTCAAAGCCAACATGTTCAAGAGCTTCTATTTTGATTTGGGAACTCAAATTCAATTCGAAACTAGTATCAACGTCATAAACAGGCTTATCAAAGATTAAACTATTCTTCTCATCTGAGTTAGGATCAGGAACAATGATGAAATCAACGTTTCTGTCAATGTATGTTACTTTTGTGAATTTATCTGCAAATCTAAATAGTAAGACTTTCAAAAATTGATTATCCATTCCATTTCCAACAATTTCCAATTCGTTGAATTGATCCAGTCTACCAATGAGATCTATATTTGAGTTGGTTTCAACTAATAACACGTTGATTTTATTGAGTATCGCCGTGTATTTTTTCAATGACTCTAGCTTACGATTATTGATTTTAATATTTAAGCAGTTATACTTCAAGAGCCTTTCAACTCTTATAATATCATCAGTGTTGAGATAGATCAATTTGAAATGTAGACCCTGCGATAATGGTTCACTGTCAATAAAATGGCATAATAGTTGAAACTCATTTGACGAGACGCAAAGTTGATTGAAAGTTGTTGGTTCGTGATCGCATAATTCAATACAGGTGAACTCATTTAGGATCCTGATAAACAGTTGTCTGATGCTAGTATCCACAACAACCAAGAAATTGATTAGTTGATTTATAGATAGCTGTTTCAATATATTATACTGCGATGACTTGCACCTCAACTTGGTTGATTCCGAAAGATCAAACGGGAATTTTTCTTCCTGTTGTTGTGAAAGGGTCAGAATCATAGCTATAAGATCCAGCGTATCTGGTGGTTTGCTGTATACCGTTGTTTGAACATGTTCCGTTGGTGTGTAAGGCTGTAATTGTAACATAGTGTGGATGGAGGTGAGGATTGGGGGAAGATAGGGAGAAGTGCTGTTTGTTTATATGCCTTGAGGGAGATCTCGTATCTGGAAAACACTTGGTGAGTGGGAGAAGGTCACAGATATATCAAGAAACAAATAAAAAGAATGTTGATCCGTGATATATTCCAGAATGTATTGAACAAACAGAAAAAAACCAAATCTAATATATGATGTTCTGTAATAACAGAAGGGGGCAAACGTAGAACCCAGAAAAGTGGAACCTGAAAAACAGTGAATTAATAAAGGCAATGAAAGAAAGAAGGATGATTTGGAAGCAGAAACTTTTCTGCGTCGATTTGAATGCGTCGATTTGTTTTGCGTCGATTTCATTTGTCTGTTACCCGGCAGTCATTTACTATACTATTACATTACTTGGTGTTGATCGATTAACTCTGTTATACTGTCATTATAACTCTATACGTGTAAGGAAATAGATTGATAGGCGAGGGGTAGTAGGAAAGAAGAAAAGAAGGAAGGAAGGGTGGCAAGAAAGGAAAAAAAACGAGTAAAATAGCAATTACATTAATAACAGTAAAATATAGCACAGGTAAAAACTAATCTAGTCTTCTTCAGCAACAGTGAGCTTTCTGACCTTCAGAGAGGTATCATCGTCTTCATCTTCTTCATCGTCGTCATTATTATCATTATCACCATCTCTCTCAAAATCATTATCCTCATCATCATCTTCATCGTCTTCATCATCATCACCATCAGCATTAGGATCACGGTCATCTTCATCCTCTTCTTCAGGATAACCACCTAATTTTTGAACGATTCTATCCACAACTTCGTTCCAATCCATCATACCTCCCATACCAATCTCACCATATGAACCAACAACTTTCTCTGTTGGTTTCAATATTTCAATCCATTTCATCTCTTCTTTGATTGATTTAGCATGCCTTTTGGTGACTACAGAAGTATAAGCAAATGAAACCATAGCTGGTGCCATTAGAACAGGATACTGAGTATTCCAAGCTCTAACAACATTAGTTAATAAGTTATCACATAAACCTAAAGCAATTTTTGAGAGTGTATTTGCAGTCATTGGTGCAATGATTAGAATATCAGCCCAACGTCTTAATTCAATGTGTAATACTGGATCAGTACGATTACTCCATGTAGTCCATTCATCTTTATCTCTCCAAATTTGAACATTTGAAGGAAATTCTTCTCTAGAGACGAAATGTTCAGCAGCTTTAGTTAAAATCAATTGAATTGAAACTTTATCTTTATAAATCTCTTCTAATTTATTTATTATCAGCCTTGTCTTTTTAATTGATATCGATCCACATGCACCGAATAATATATGTAATTTTCCATCGTCTTGAGGTAATCTAGAATCAACATTCGATGCTCCTGCTGTTGCTCCTGCTGTTGCTCCAGTTCCAATAATTGCCGAACTTTGCATTGGATCATTATTATAATTTGCACCACCATCAGGTAAGATCGGAGAATTCAAAATATCCGATATTATTCTTGTTTCATTAGTTGATGCAGAACCAGATCTTGATCTAACAGCTGGGTGTTTCAAAATATCTTCAACATAAAAATGAGCATGCATCGATGGTGCTCTATGATGTGGACTCTCAAGACCAGTGGTAGAAGCAGTAGTATTAGTAGTGGTTGGTGAAGTCTTACCACTATTGACTTGTTTTAATGATTCAGTGAGTTTGGAACTAGAAACCGGCGTGACGTTTGCGTTTCTTTGAAGTGGACTGGAAAGTTTTTCTCTTGCTGTTTGAGCAGCAACAGCAGCAGCAATAGCTTGTTGTGCAACTGTTCCTCTTAATAAGGCACCTCCAGCGGGGATGGTTTCTTTGTGATTATGAATTAAAATTGGTGGTGGTGAATCTATTTCTAATGGAATGCTATCATCCTCTTTCATCAGAGCTAATGGAGAAGATGGGCTGAGTGGGCTGTTGTAATTCATTTCACTTGTTGATTTATTATTAGTATTACTATTGCTATTACTATTATTTGTCAAGAGAAATGAATCAGTGCTCTTCATGCTGATTGGATTTGGATGTTGTAAAATTGGAGGTGGAGATGGACATCTTAGATTTGAAATGGCCTGAATACTTGGTGAATCTCTCATTTCTTCAGATAGATGTTGTTTCTTCTCATTTTGGGTTTGTTGCCTTGTTGTTGGATCACAAGCTGTATTGACTGAGTTCTTTTTAGAAGCTAATGTTGGACTGCTTGCATCAAAGGATATACACGTTGCTCTTCGTATACTACTTAATGGATCTGAAGATGCAGTATGATCGGCTGGTTTACCAGTGGTAGTAGTGTTGTTGTTGTTATTTGCTTCTTCGGTGGGCATTTTACAGTCGTTAGTGTGAGGGAGCAAAACACAAAACTGGGGGGGGAGCTGATTGATGGGTGTGGTTGCGATTGTGGCCTTGCTAAAAAATCAGACTATCAAAAGGATGATTGCAATAGAATATTAATTGATGTCCAAAACGAAATAAAAGAAGTGCGTAAAGGTTGAGTTGGTAGTTGAGTTAGTTATCAGCTGACTTTACCGATCGATATTATGATTACCGTATATAATCTATAAATGTGAAGCTAAATATATTTATATATATGCTAATTTTTTTCTTTCTTTCTTTTATTGAGCTTTTCAATACGCCACAGTTAATAAGTTGGATCTTCGCGTGGCGGATGTGTGGCAAGAGTGTTGCAAGTTCTTGCTTTTTCTTTGCCACCCGAATAGCTCAGCTTTTTGTTTTGAGTGTGTGTTGTATATAGTCGTTATCAATGTGGAGAAATCCCATCGGTTGCGTCAGCATGTGCATCCATTCACCCAGCCTAGGCCATCGGTTACCCATCTATCGATTGCTCACCATATATATGGACTGAAGCAGCAAACCAGACGCTAGTTCCTGTTCAATTAGCAGCCACGCAATAATGAGGCATTTAACTTCTGCTGATGTCAGCGATTAGTAAACAACGTTTCTCGCAATTGATGATATGACGTCAGATACGTTTACTATGTAGATAAGTTTATTAATGTTAGACCCTGATATACTTGATCAAGATGATTTAGATATTATTTATTTATCCGAGTTAGGCCAGAAATCAATGGGGGAAACTAGATATATAGATTAGGTACCTCAAATTTCAGAAGAACAGCTGGTAGGATCCTGATAACTTATCACCTTCATCCTCCTCAGGGCAACGAGTTCCCACATTGATATTTGTATTAGAAGTAGAAGCATTTGTCGAATGAACTTCACAATCACAAAGAGACAGACTCGAATTATTACTTGGAAAACCATATGTAAAATTAGAAGTGTCGTCACTTTTGAAATCAGTGGAAAATAAATCACACGGCAAATCACTTTCAAACACCGATTGTAGAAAACTATCCATTTCGTTAACATCCGAGAAAACATTCCATGTTCTATCAATTACACCCAATGTTGTATTAGCTGCTAGTTTCATTTTTGTATCACGGATGATTTCATTTAGTTTCAATTGGTAATCACCATTAGTAGTTGATGCTTTTTTGGAGATGGGATTACGTTGTTTGTAACTATTCGCTGATTCAAGAAAGTAACAAAAGATGGAGATGTATTTGAAACAGATGAAAAATCCATAATCTTTGGATAACAAAGGTTGTTGTATGACTAATTGATAAAATTCAAATAGGAATTTAACAAATTGTTTTGGACATTTGAATCTTGCTAGTAAATGATTCAAGTAATCTTGTTCTTCACCAGATAACGCTGCTTTACCGGACAACGATCTTTCCAACAAATCGTAATCAATTGTATCAAATTTGATATATGGTAGATCTGTAACTTTGTTTTCATCAAATTCTGGACTGTTCAATATATGGCACATGATTGTCATGACAGTTCTAACAAGCAAAGTTTTTATTGATGATTTGAAGAAAAGCATAAAACGATGGTTATTTTTGAAAATACTGTCAGAAGCTGTCAATCTTTCAATAATTCTCAGATTCATGAGTGATATAATGACAGCTTTAGTTTCGAATTTTTCGTGTAATTCTTGCAAAACTTTCTTTTCACCTTCAGTTATTTCTCCTGATTCACTTTTAAACAAACTAGGGTCTTTCAATAACCCAGTTAACATTCTTTCAAATGATAATATTGAATCTAAGGCACGTAATTTGAAATCGCAAATCCAAGCTGTAGAAACAATATCATCACCTGGATTATCAAATAACAATTGTTTGAAACTTGAACATTTATTCATAAAGTCAAAAAATCTTTCACAAATGTTGATTATTTGATTGATGGATATAGGTCTTACTGAATTGAAAAGTGTTGAAGCTTCTCTCATTAAATCCGTTAATTGAATGTAGGCTCTATCCATTTCCGTTGCCGTGTTATCTCCATTCGATTCATGAGCATCACAAAAGTCATCATTTATCGCCAATGGACAACCAATTTGTAATGCGTAAGCAGCATCAAGAAATCTTAAAGATCTCCATAGTTTTTTCCAAAGTGATAAGACGTTTAGCAAAGCAGTTCCATTGGTTTGATTTTGGTAAAGACTATATATCGAATTCATTGATCGATGTAAGCCCATTTGAAAACACATATTTAGAATAATTTGAAAACTGGGATACGCATTTGATCCATCACCTCCATCACATACTGATCTATCAAAAGTATATATGTTGAGTCGTATAGCGTAAAGTGCCAATAACGAGCTGATATGTTGTTTCCTTTGAAATCTTGCAACTCCTAGAGCTCTCAAAGCTAAGAAGTTCAACTTATTGTAGGCATCATCGTATGGAAATTCAAATTTGTCTTTCTCGTCCAGCGTGAACAAAATTGTCATTTTCACTAGTGCCATCAGTAAAGCCATATCAGCATATGAATACTTCTTTTCAGGCTTAATAAAATTAACTTTACCTGAAGAATCTCTTTTGAAAAAAGAGGTGAAATACGAATAGCATAAGCTCATATCAACAATATCATTCATCAATAATTTATTCAAATGGTTTTCAAAGAATTTGAGTCTCTCCAATATTGCATCAAAATGAATCATGAAGTTCAGTTTTATATCTTCAATTAACCCATCTTCGTCGTTGTCGATTGTATCTATCGAGCCAATATTACCTGATGGAAAACTGACCGCATTCAAACCTTTCCATGCCCGTCTCTCAGAATCCATCATAGATTTAATTTGAAGGAAAAGGATTGTACATTTAGGTTCATAGTTCATTATTGAACGAATTGAAAGTGGTCCAAAATATAAGAAGCGAGATTTCTTATAAAAGATACAGTTTTTCTTGAAAGTTTTGAATCTCTTATCAAGTATTTTTTTGGAATCAGTAGACTCAGATTGAGCCATTTTTTGATATATTTCATGCGGTGATTGATCTTGTAAAAAAGTTGGCATACTTTGTCGACTACGTAATAGTTGTTCCATCTTTGAGATTTGAACTTTGAGTAGCTCGACATCATTTTTCAACATTGTATCATTTGAAGATGGTTCTTCTCCTTGTTGAGTAGCCGATGCTGGATGTATGCTATCTGTATATGATCCTGGACCGAGGGACATTTGTGGATTACCAGAACCAGCAGCATATAATAATGCCTGCTGTGCTGACTGTAGCTGCACAGAGTTCAATTGTAGAGGGTATGGGGAGTATGGTGTTTGTTGTTGCTGCTGCTGCGAATGTTGTTGTTGATGTTGCGTTTGGTTCTTCGATAGATTTTGAGGTATAGAAAATGATTGCACTGACTCATTTTCAGTTTCGCTGTGAATATTCACAGGTGATGGATGATTATAAGAACAACTATCTGCAATTCCATTTTTGACACACCTATAGCAAGGTTTGTCTTTATCACATTTGACTTTCTTTCTCTTGCAATTGGAACAAACAAATGAAGGACGATTACGTCTCTTTGGCTCCCTTGCAGCTGTTTGAAGGGAAGGCTCTGAGGACATTGAAGAAGAAGAGGTGGTAGAATTAGAAGAAAGTGAAGACCTTTTTTTGCTGTAACCATCCATATCAATGGACATTGTTGTAATAATTGAATCTAACTATAATCAAATCTATTTGCCTTCGAAGTCAACATAGAGATATCGGGATAACTTCTATTGATAAGGGGGGACTGAACAAAGAGGCAGAACAAAGATGCAAGACAAAGAGGATGGACTCAATCCCGCATTTTTTAATATTATTTCAATCGACGCGTCGATCGACGAGTCTATGTCAATCAAGCAGTGTTCCGTGTTTCTTTTGTGCTCTTTATTTGGTAGCAATCATCTTATCCTTACTCTATTGTGGACACAAATGCTGATACCTTGAGTGGATTAGCTATGGGACATCATAAGCTGTTATTGTGACAGTACAGGAGAACTTGTATTCACTCTTTTTCTTCACTGCAGAATAGAGTTACGCTCATTTAGTGCCTGGCAAGGCTAATGAGACTATCACAAGAGCTGATGAAAAAGTCAGCAGGATTTCTATTCTTGCTTCGTTGTAAATTATCAGGTGTGAATAGAGACTCTGTTGCTGAGAATGATAATGATGTTGAACTGCACGTTGATACCAGTGCAACCACCACTACTGAAAATGAGGCATCAAACGAATTATCATTGGCATATCAAATAATATGTATGATATGTGTGTTTTTTATTATGTTCCTCGCTGCTTTGGATCAAACTATAGTTGTTACCATCTTACCTAACTTGCAACGGTTGTTCGAAACAAATGATATAAACTGGATTGTTACTGGATACATGTTACCTGTTGCTATCTTTTCATTGATTTGGGGACGTTTGGCTTTTGTATACGGTACAAAGAGAGCAACTATGGTTTCAATTATTGTTTTTGAAACTGGATCTTTGATTTCTGCACTTGCTCAAAGTTTCCAAACGCTGATTGTAGGAAGAGTAATTGCAGGTGTTGGAGGTTCAGGAATAGCTACACTTTGTTATTTAATCATCAATGAAATCTCAAGTGTGAAGTACCGTTCGTGGTTCATTAACATTATCAATTTATCATTCGCTGTTAGCTCGGTTATTGGTCCTGTATTGGGAGGAGTATTCAGCGAGAAAGTTAGTTGGAGGTGGTGCTTTTACATTAACTTACCTATCGGTGGGTTTAGTTTCATTGTTTTGGTTTTGGTTTATAAACCACATGATACAAAGGGAGCTCGAGATCATGTTTCTGGAGTTGCTTCCTATTATAAGATACTTGATATCAACGGATTACTAACTATTGCTACCGGGTTAACGTTGTTCTTACTTGGATTGTCGATGGGTGGGAACACATACAAGTGGAAGTCTGCAATTGTGATCTGCTTCATAGTTATTGGATTTACTTTAATTTTATTGTTCTTGATGGTTGAGTATAGTTACAAAGAAACAGAATCACACCACCCATTTATACCGTTTCGTATTTTGAATTATCAATTTTTACATGCTTTGTCATTTTTATTCATTGCGGAAATGTGTTTCATAATGCAATGTATTTACTTATCTGATTACCTTCAATACGTGCAACGCAACAGTGAGTTAATGTCAGGTATCAAATTACTACCGATGATTATATCAGTTACAGTGGTATCAACAAGTTCATCGTATGTTGTCTCAAAATATGGAATACTAAAGCCGATAGCTGTATTAGGTGCCATAACATCTCCATTAGCATCATATTTATTGGCCACGTTATCTGAACAATCACGTCTTTATCAACAACTAACAACTCAAATATTATCGGGTATATCATTTGGATTCATTCTCATTCCAGGAATGATGATACCTCAAATTGGTCAAAAAGACGATGATCTAAACATCGCTACATCGTTATCTGCATTCATTAGAGCTGTGGGGTCATCGTTTGGTTCAGTGTTAGGTCAATTGATATTCAGTAATTATATTCAAGAGAGGTCAGATGGGCTGAATTTAGATTATGTCTTGCATGATTCACAGTATGGCAACGATTTGGATTCTCCAAAGTTGGTTGTTTCTGGGTATAGAGCTGTATTGTACTGTGCTATTGGTGTTGGAGTTGTTGAATTCATAAATTCGTTGTTTGTAAATGATCGGAATATAAATAGTGGTCATACAGATACGACCACACCACCTGAAGATGAAGAAGGCTGATGCTCCTTATCTTTCAAAAATCAATCAATTAAAAATAAAAGTTCTTTTTTTTTCTGTCTTATCGCATGTGTATAGCTATTTCATTTTGTTGTGTTTTTTTAACTTTAATATATTTTCGCTGTTTTGGAAAACAGTATTTATGTATGATACATGAACACATCAGTAACGAAACAAAAAGGGGTATGTATGCGAATAGCTAAAAATTAGCAATAGTAAAACAGGAAACACACCTATTGGCGTGTTATCTTAATATTAGTACAATATATATAGTAAAGTCTTTTCTATAAATCAAACACCAGTAAACCAACCATTATCAACATTACTGACGCTTTCAAGGAATGCAGCACGATCAAGTTCAGATAAAGATTTTTCAGCAACTTTCAAGTAATTGAAAGATAAGAAAATGTACTTGTAAACAGCAAAGAAATTATAATCAAATGAAATATTCAATCTTGAACAACTATAGAAAAATCCATTGAAGTAAGTTATCAAAGTTTGTGGATCTTTATATGGCAACTCCAATTTTTCAACTGTTGATTGATAAACATGCGAATTTTGAACTTTTAATATACGTTCTATTTTTGATTGATCTGTGCCAGCTAACAACTCTGCTGTCAAATTAGGATACAGTAGAAGTTCAATTGATTCCAAATCCAATTCATCCAAGAGTAACCTGTTTGGTGATCTTTGATTTGTAAATGGTTGTGTTCTGCATTGTTCTCCCAAATAACTGGATAATATCAATGTAACACGCAAGAATATATTACGTAGATCTGTTGATAACCAGTTGAAATTTGTGTTTCTTGTGTAATTGTGGGAAATGATGTAGTTCAAACAGGATAACATCATAATTCCAAAATTCAAACTTCTTTTAGCATATTTCTCCTTAAGTTGTTTGAATTCCAATTGTTCAACTAGTGGCAGACTTTGAAAATCATCAGAGGATACAAACTCTTTCAAAGTTCTTGATACATGATTGTATAAAAATAGTAACATATTAATGGATTTGAATTTTGAACCTAAACTTAAAAATGAATCACCAATGTTGACAATATTTGGTAGATCCATTCGACAATCAAGAATCGATTTACAATTCAAATGATTGAAACGTTCGATATCCGATATTAATTTTTCAATCTTTTGTAGAGTAATTGGCTTGGTATATCTTAAGTTTGGGTTACACTCAGTTAACAAAGTGTTTAATTGTCTCATTAATCCAATTAGCTCATATTGACCGGATCTATCACTCAAGTTTCGACTAGTTGTGAACACTCCATCAGCGATCAAGCTTGGTGTACCTGAATTGAAACTAACTTCTGCATCAATCAATAGCAAAACTTGCCATATACGACGCCAATCATCATCTGAAAAATGATCTTTAAATTTGATTTCTTCATCACTATAATCAACAGAGAAGGAATATTCTGATCTCTCTCTATGAATTCCTAAATTATAAGCCATGAAAATGGCCATACTTGAGTAAACTGAAGAATTTTTGAAATCACCACATTCATACCTTTTCAAATTTTTCAATGAGATATAATACATAGCAATCAAAGTTAATAAACTTGTAATTGAGCTTTTGGCTTGGAATTTTGCTTCATTGAGTAGCTTTGTTGAGTAAAAATACAATAAATCATGTTCGTCATCAATATGCGATGAACCATCTGTTTGCTGTTTGTAAGCTGTCACTAACTTATAAGCCATCAACACTAAAGCAATGCAAGAATATTCAAGCTTCTTGTCGGAAACAACGATCTTGATCTTACCATTGGAAGTTCTAACGAAATGTTTGTCTGTGATGGCACGTAGTAAACTTTCAGGAACGATACCTATGCATACATTTAAATGACGACTGAAAAACGCCAACTCTTGAATTAGTGTGTCGTAATCATCTAAATAATCAGCAATCAGATCAAGTAGTGTTGACCGTTTATCTGATGAAGCATCCAATATTTTCTCTATTTCTGAATGTTTTTCATTCAATTTAGATTGAAATTTCAACTTCCATTCACGACGTTCTCTTTTCAGATCTTTTTGAAACAATTTCAACAAAGGTCCAATATTTGGATCAAATGAAACTGCTGATCTCCAACATGAAGCTCCTACAATCAAAGATGCTGAATTTTTCTCAACTCTATAAATCTTAGCAAAATTGGGTATGTTTCTTGTATGTGCATACTTTATTGAGTTTAAAAATGGTGAATTGTCATTTTGATCGTTGGACGAAACTGTCAATGATTCTTGATATTGTCTCAAAGCTTTAACTTCACATAACAACTTTTGCAACTCAAAATCTTTCAAATTAGATTCATGTTCATGTTTCAGTTGTTCTTGGAGTAAAGCCTTTCTGAGCTCCTCGATTTCAACTGTTTGATTTGAAGAAATAGAGTTGGAGCTGGAGTTGGGATGATATTGTTGGCTGGGTGGAAGTCGTGACATTGGTAATTGAATCGGAGTAGGCACTGATATCGATGTTTGTGGTTGTGGTGGGAGTGTTATTGGATGAGAATGTAAAGGAGGTACCGAACTTTGATAAGTCATCGAATTAGGTCCGTATAATTTGTAAAAGTTCTGGTTTGCTGATGATGATGATGGATTCACAGTTGTATTGGAATAGTCTGCATTCGTAGAACTTGATGACAGATAGATACAAGTATCTTGATGATGACCGTTTTTAACACAGGATCCACAAACTGGTTTGTTTCTATCACATTTAATTTTCTTTTTTTTGCAGTTCATACATGATATGGTTGGTCTATTTCTTTTTCTCTTTGGTTGAGAAGAGTTCGGATCACCAGAAAGTTCGATCAGCTGATTTTTCCTATTCAAACTGGTTGTTACAAAGGAATCCGAGAGTGGTTTTGGAGAAGTTTTTATTGGAGAATTTGGAGGTGAGGTGGAGGTACGTTTATAGTTCGGTAAGGAAGTGGCTAGCTTTTGAGTTGGTATGTTGGTGTTTCTGATATTCGCATCGGATCGAAGACTATTAGAGATGTAATCTTGCTGTAGTTGATTATGATGGATGGGGAGCAGTTGTTTTGAAGGGTTGAAAGATGAAGTTGACTCACCCATTTCGGAACTGGAATTGCTGTTATTTGAGGTTTTGAGATTTGTCGAAAAACCCGAGGGTGAGTTTGAGTTGTTGTTGCTAGAAGTGGAATCACTCTTACTCATCATAGATGTATCCACATACATAGATAAGTTAGTTCATAAGTAGATCCAAACGAAGATCAGGACAAAGGGGAGGGGTAAAAGAAGACAAGTACCTGTATATTTGTGTGGTTACAATAAGTAGTTGGAAATCGGAGATAATATAGTAACAGATATTTTAGACCCTTTAAGTCAGCCAGCAGTCCACTCAAAGAGGCTGAGAAGAAAACAACGATTCGCCGACACGACAAACACGACAGGCACGGAAGTTGGAACAGGCTGGCTGCCTGGCTGGCTGGCTTGCTTGGCACCGCGCTACACTACACTACAGTACATAGTACACACGATGTTAGCTCCCGGTGTTAAACTGCTAATGAGTTTCCCCTGCAGATCTCCCACTTATATTGCGTGGTGGAAGTTTCCACCGTGGAACACCAGTTGATTTCCCCGGTGAAAAAAAACTTTCATTCAGCCGGCTTACTCGGCACGTGCCGTTATTTTTTTTTTCTTTTTTTACTGTATTTACATGTTTTTAGTACTAGCCATATATGGATAAGTAAGTAGGTCATCACTTTTTATTTTCTACTTTTGGTATCAGCTTATAATTCTATACAAAATAAATAACACAATTAGTCCTAAGAATATTAATGGAGCATACTGTTTCAATAGTAATTGGAAATTAATTTTTTCAGCATATTTCTTATATTTCTTTGATTGTAATTTCAAATTATCTGATAAGTCATGTAACTTATCTAATGAATCACCTCTATATAACAAATCTTCAATATTTTTATTCATGATAAATTTAACGTCAACTAAATCATTATTTAACTGATCTAGATTGGATTGTGCTCTTGAATCACCATAAATCTTCTTTGTTTTTGATATAAATGATTCAAATTTAATGAATTCATATGGTTTTAAATTACTTCTCGTTAATTCAGATCCATAAACATGTTCAAATTCATTAGCTAGTTCACTAAGATATGAAAAAACTAATTTCTTTGGGAAACTTGAATTTGTTATTGATATATATATTATCGAATTTGATATCTGATAATGAATTGTGTAATTGTTTGAATCTATACTCGCTCTAGGTTCACTTGTTGATGGATTCATCTTAGTTATTATGATTTTACATTTTTTCTTCAATTCTGTTAATCTCGAATCATTTTCATCATCTGATGATCCTGCTAATGGTAATCCTATTAAATTTCGATAATGTTAGTATACAATGCGAAAGTTTTCAACCAAATTGATTGGTTTAAACACTCACCATCTGATAATCTGTAAATCACAGTTGATTCCATTGCTAAATATTTCTTCCTCTATGTTGGTTGTTCCTCTCTATCACCTTCTGTTCAGTATCATTTTGCCTTTGTTGCTACAAATCTAACAAATTTCAAAGAGGACACCGAAGTCGCGCTCATTAACGCGATTCTTTTTTACTGCGCGTCGATCGACCGCCATTTTTAATACATTTAATTAATATTAATACATTAATACATACATATATATCTAATCAAACTCTCAATTTACTGATCAACTCTTTATCGTTTTCAATCAACTCATATAAATACTGAATACCTTGTTGTTGTTTTGATAAAATCTTAATCAATTTATTCAGAACTAATTCGTTTTGGCTTGAATGACTATTATAATCATCAACTTTTAAATCAGTATCTAATTTCTCTAAATTATTATTCAAATTTATCATTCTTTGTTTTAAATTACTTAATCTTGCCCATAGTTCATTTGATCTATTCAATCCAATTGGATCATCAATCGAGCTTAATAATTGTTTGAAATTCGAGATTAATTGTTCTTCATCATTACTTAATTGATATCCTTTATATTTCAAAATTGTTAAATTGATTGCAATCTTAAGTAATTTCAAATTCAATAACTTTTGATTGATTTTACATTTTGTTAATCTATTCAATGAATCCAAATCATGCTTATCACTTAACTTTATTAATACTTGATTTATTTCATTTAGTAACAATCTAGATCTTTTAATATGATCAACTTGTAATTCTGATCTTGATGATAAATCATCAAATCCTTTAGCTTTCACAGGAATACTGTTATATCCTTTAGGTCTACCAATCATTGCTTTTTCCCAATCTTCAGGTAATTCATCTGCTGGTCTTTCATAACTATTGAATTCTGTTGGAACTTTGTTGTAAAAATATGTTTTCATCATACATTGACTTGAATTAGAATCCCATGAATTTTTGATCTTGATCAATTGATCATTAATAGTAGGTGTATAACCTGATGCTGTTGACTGTTTACTATTTTGTTGCTGCGTTAATTGCTGTGCTTGTAATATTGATGGGTGCACTTGTTGTTGTGGTTGTTGAGGAGTATTCGTTGACCAGGCAAATGATGGTTGAGTATTATAAGGTTGTTGTTGTGGCTGCTGTTGTTGTTGCTGCTGTTGTTGCTGCTGCTGTTGTTGCTGTTGCTGTTGATTGCTACCAAAGAGCCCACCTTGGTTGGTTGTGTTGGAATTGTTACCGAATAATCCTCCTCCAGTTGTAGAACTTCCATTTGCTGTGTTTCCTCCAAATAATCCTCCTCCAGTTGTAGAACTTCCATTTGTTGTGTTTCCTCCAAACAAACTACCACCACTTGTTGTATTATTTGAAAACATTCCGCCAGCTGGAGCAGCAGGTTTACTGCCAAATGAAAATCCTCCTGATGACGCAGCAGGCACTGATGTTGAACCACCACCAAAGTTTAGACCAGAACCATTATTGGTAGTAGCGGCAGGTTTGGCTCCAAATGAAAAGCTAGATGGAGCAGCACTGTTCATTGATGATGCTGGTGTCGTAGTAGCATTGTTGTTGTTGTTTGAACCGAATGAAAACCCAGAAGTTGCAGGAGCACTAGGAGCAGGTGTAGATGATCCACCGAACGAGAACCCTCCTGTCGAACCAGAAGTTGCTGAATTGGAAGGATTACCTCCAGCTGCTGCTCCAAATAGACCACCATTGGACGTAGCTGCAGGTTTAGCACCAAAGCCGAACCCTCCAGTGCTTGTACCGTTTGACGAAGTATTGTTATTATTACCGAATGAAAAGCCTGATGATCCTGAAGCAGCTGGTTGTGCTGGTTTAAGACCACCAAAAGAAAACCCACCACTGTTATTATTAGACGCACCAAACATTGATATATTATTTTGTATTCAAAGAACTGGAGTGTACTGTACAGTAGTTGAATCTTCAGTTCCTCTTCAAAACAACAAAACAAGATATTTACTTCAACTTTCATCGGCCGCATAAGAAAAATTTGGTGTTTTATCATTACGTCATTGATTATGTCATCGTCTTATATATACACTCTCTTGCTATAAAGATGGTAATTGGAGGTGATTAGAGGTATATAGGTAACTAAATAATGGAATTATGGCTAATAATTATAGGAAAATAAACGTGGTGAATAGTAGAAGCGTGTCATAAAAGGAGCTAAAAACAAAACTACAAATGACGTAAAAATATCATCGGTTTCACTTGTTATTGGTACATGGCAACACATCTGTAGTAGCAGGTGTATGCGGGGAAAGTGATATCCCATCATGAGACGTGTGTAATAATCAGTAAGAAACAAGTAAGATTCAAAAAAGAACTAGCAATTGAATTAGCAACCTCCTCTCAATGATAAGACCAAATGTAAATCAGCTCCTGCTGCAATACCGCATTCTTCCAATGTTTTGTCATCATCTCTATTGCAAACATAACAGTGTTAGTATTTTTGATAATTCTAAGTGAAGTTGTTTCAAAATTTCCTTGAACTCTTTCAGTATCGATACTTACAATTGTTTTCCTGCAAACAAGAATTTCTGTTGATGTGGTGGGATACCTTCCTTCACTTCGATTGTTTCTTTCAAATTGATAACCTAAAATAATTCAATAATTGTTGTTAGTTGTTAGTATGCTTCATTCATTCGTTAAAAATCAACCAGCTCTCCGTCATATAGTGAAGAATCATGATAAATAGTAAATATACTTACCTTTTCGGTTAAATCAACATCGATTCTAATCTGTAATTGATCCCGTACGAGTACGTTCGTTTCAGTATGTTAGTATTGTTATTTTCTTGAGTAATGTCTCGCTTTCTCCACAATTGAACTTACAATTCTTCCGGTTAAACTCTAAATAATCAAAACACGACAAAAGCATAAAACCACAAATGGGTTTCAAATTTGCCAGAGAAAGATATGTTAGTAAAGTTATTCTATATTTCTATCATCCAGCCACCTCCATCAACTATGGCATATACAAGTACGTACTCTCACTTTGATTTCAACCATACTGCTATATATATCCTGAATATTTTGTCTACTTCAACTACCAAATCACACAATCAAAAGTCCAAAAAGCATCTTTTCGATTTCAACTTCAACTTCTCGCTCATTATTAAAAGAGCCGCACAACACACTTGTATTTTTCAGCTTTTAATCATTAAAGATTTTATCGTGTAACACTAAATAGCTGTATCGGTTTCATAGTATATTGGTTCCATAAGCTGACAAGAAAATGCTTCCAACACCAACGATACCGAGTCCAGACTATGAAAGAATTTATGAACCAGCAGAGGATTCGTTCTTAATCCTTGACCTTTTCGAGTCTCAATTATCTTACTTTCAATCCAAGAGATTTTCTAAAAAAACACCATTGGTTCTTGAAATAGGCACAGGATCAGGTATAATTACAACTTTCATCAATAAGCACATCTTACCGAATGCAATATACGTAGCATCAGATTTAAACCCATATGCTTGTAAAACAGCATTAAGGACAAATAAAGCAAATGCGTCTTCAATAAATGTTGATTCAATACGTTGTGATCTTACAACTGCTTTACTCCCCAATTCGGTTGATTTGCTTGTTTTCAACCCACCGTACGTTCCTGCAGAATTTGTTCCACAAGTACCTGAAACAAGTGAAGATGAACACACGTGGGTCGACATTGCGTTGAATGGGGGGCCTGAAGGAATGGACGTTACAAACCAGCTCCTACAAAGCTTATCAGATACTCTTAGTGTTGATGGAGAAGCATATATCTTATTTTGTGCTAGAAATAATCCAGACACTGTAGCACAAAATTTCATGTCCAATTACCCGAATTTCAAAGTCGAAAGAGTCATACATAGAAAGGCAGGTTGGGAAGTTTTGAGTATTTACAGGTTTTTGAAGTTGAGCTAGTCTTTTAATATGTATATATATATATATCTCTTATACAGTATGCGTTGTTCGTTCATTCAAATAAATCACTAAACAAGTCATGCTCCACAACTTCGTGATCGCAAATCTTCATTCTATAATCATTTTCGTAATTGTATATTGACAACTTGTCCAAAAAGTCCCTTAATTCAAATACACTATCACACTTTTTAATTCCATTCAACAATGGCTTCTTCAATCTATCATCAGAAAGTGATCCTTTCACCTTCAAGTTGTTCTTTGGTTCAAACACTCTGAAACTCTTCATATGACTGATCTTGTCAATCGTTGCTAGTATAGGAACGTTTGAGTCCCTATAAACTGCATCGGTTGTGTTTGTAACAAATAGCCATTCACAGAGTTGGAATTCTTCAAGTTTCAAAAGAACAAGAACATCCAATAGTTTACAAGATTGTAAGACTAATGCATTGTCGAGGTTGATGCTACTTGATTCCTCTTTGGATTCATCATTCAAACTATTGTTATCAGAGTCGATCTCAACCAATTGCTGGAGTATTTCTAAGAAGAATAGTTGCAATTGGGTATATATGGTTGGCCACAATGTAACCAAATGAGGTTCGGTGAACTTGGTAACTATCACCCTTAACAACAAGAAAATGTATGGTTTCAAAGCGTGGTTAGTTGAATTTTTTAACATATCATCAATTTTAATTTGAAGATCTTTCAAGTAATTCAAGAATGAGTCAATTGGAAGAATCATTATCAAATATGAGATTCTTTTCAAATTCAAAATCCTGTTTGTAAGTTCCGAGTCATTCCAACTAAATAAGGTTGAAGTACCACCATAAGGTAAGAGCTTGACAATCAAATCATTGATCTTCTCCTTGTCTCCATCTATCCAGTTAGAAAATATCAAATTCCAATCCAAGTTCATCTCATTGTTGAAGAATCTACTATCCATCAATAACTCGAAACACAAGGTCTTCCATATCTTCAAATTTGGACACTGTGGTAGATGGCTCAAGTCAGTGACTAATTTCAGAACGTACTTTGGAGCTTGATTCAACGGCTTATATTTGACAAGTGGAATAATAGTGCTGCTGATAATAGTAGTCAAACACTGTATTGTCTTATCACTATCTTGAACAATTGATTGAATTTTTGGGATAACAAAACCTAAAGCCATACATAGTTCCTCCATCGCAACAGACTTTTCACTAGCCATTTCCTTTGATGGCGATTGTGACCTAGTAATTGAGTCGTGAGGTGCAGGCAGGGCTGACATTGATTTTGATTCAGGGGCAACGACGCGTAAACTACCGGTATTGCTAACATCTGTGACTGCTGCTGAAGTGGTATCGGTGTTACTACTTTTGTTTGTCGTTGGTGCAGTGGCCGGTGATGACTGTTGGGTTGTTGCTAATTCTGAATCTGAAAGCGGTAGGATATTCAAAGGATTCAATAGTGACGTCAAGGAGCTTTCATCATGCAGATTTATCTTAACATTGACTGACAAACTTAAGATCTTGGTGAAAGAATCAATCATCTCCTTTCTCACTTTCTTCTGATCACCAAAACTGATCTGAGACACCTTGGTACCAATAACAGCTGCAAACTTCAATAAATCTGGGAAAAGTGATTTATAAATTGCTGGGTTCGATTGAACATCTTTCAAAAATTGTGTAAGTTGTGGCCAGATATCTTCAACTGCATCGTTACTCAATGACTCAACATAATCAACAAGGAAACTGGAAACATCCTTTTCTGACAAACTGGTGATCAAAGAAGATCTTTGGTTCGAATCCAAAGAGGAAATGTTGACTCTTGAAACTAACGAATTGATCAAAAGTGGTAAAGTATTCTGGGATCTCGAACCATCCAAAACATGCATGATTTTGAATGCAGAAAACTTGTTGTTGAAAGTATTTTGTCTTTTTTGACAACTAATCAACGTTTCTATTATTTCCAAAGGTTCCATGGTATATATTTTCTCCAATATTTTCTTTGATCTAAATTTCAACTTTGAAGCATTGTAGTTAGTGGATTGAGAAAATGATAGAAGCGAAGGTTTTTCCTCAATTTGAATTCTAGGGGCTTTCAAAGTGTTCAAGCCTGTAATGGAACCCATACGGCTAATCTGCGGAGATGATGGAGCAGTGCCATTAGTATTTGAGGTTAACACTTTGGAATATTCATCCGCCCATAGCCAAATTTTATAACATGTTGTAGCTGCACTCTTGAATGATTTCAACACCATGATCCTTCTATCAAATTCTTCACTCTTCTCATTTGGGGTTTCGACTTGGAAAACACCCTGCATGACGGACACAAAGAAGCTAGACTCCTTGTTCGATTGATTTGGAACCCCATTCAAATTAGTAAACTTCCCAGTCAGTAGGTAGTTGAGGTATGAGTGTGATGTACTCAAAATATCTTGTAAACCGTTTATCAATTCTGAGATTGTCTCATCAGGATCGGAAATTTCAATCTCATCAGATCTGATTAGATTGTTAATATAAGCCTTGTTGAAGGAGAACAGTTCTTCAATTTTAGTACAAATACACTGTGTAATATGCAACGTACTCTTGAAGATCAGTTCAGGATAAAACGATGAAGTCTCCAATATTAGACCAATCCATGCGCTCAGCACTAATGCAGATGTCGAGTTTTGGATTCCAGTTTCAACAAAATCTGAAAAATTTGATAGAACGTTGTTAGATGGAAGTTCAAGCAAGGTGACAGGTAGTTGCTTTTGACTTGATATCTTCGTGATCTTGGATAGTGTTCTCAAATAGAATGTAACCAAGATACTATAGCTATCATGACTGGTGCTTCTAGTACATAGTTGTGTGATCAGTGTTGGAAATTGGTTGAAGTTTGTCTCTGAACCATCTATGAGTGTTTCTAATAGATTCATAGAAATCTTGGCACACTTGGAGTAATTTTTAAATTCATCAATTGTGAGATCTGGAGGTGATTTAATGGAAAGGAATCTCATGATAATTGTGATCAACAAGGATTTGTAATTCGAAACAGACCAATTATTAGCATTGATAATACTAATCTCAGTATCATTATCCATGACACAAAGTTCTGACTTGATTGCAGCCACCATCAACTGAGTATCAACCATTAATAAATTCTGGATTGTTCCCAATTGGTAGGCAAATAAGGCAAAGTCATCATCATCGTTGTTAGCAAAAGCCCCAGTTTCAATGAACTTATTTTTGAGCAATAAGCCAGAGCAACAGATCTTGAAAATTCTGTTAATGGAGCTTGTGTTAAGTGTGCTTCTGATCCATTTGGAAACCAAGATTGAATCGATTTCATCACCACCATTCAAATCATCCAAAATAAGTTGTAAGGGTCTTGTTAAAATACTATCCGATTCGTTGAACGTCGAAGAATGTGTCCAAAGAGCATTGAAACCTCTAATTCTGACTGCATATTCAGAATTTATGAACAGTGAAGCAAGCGCTGCTTCAATGTAATGTGAATCAACAGATAACTCCAAAGACCATATTTTCTTCACAGCTTCAACTTGGTATTTCCCAGTTGGATGAATCAAACAGTTCCATAGCATACCCATCACCAACTTCAACAACTTCAGTGATTCCAGCTTCGATGTCTGTTTTGATATAGTTTTAAAAATTAAGGCTATACCAAAAGCAACAGAAACATCATTATCGTCAAACGTTTCAAATGAATGCAAATTAAGGGCATTGATTAAAGTTTGATCGCTCCATTCTGATTCCCCAGTTGGAATCTTTTCTAATAACTCGTTCAATATTTCACAGAAATTATAGAATATGAACGAATCAACGTTCAGTTGCTTGGCTGTTACATACGTGACTAAGCTCAGCAATAATGCACTCAGATCGGCCACTTTAAACGGTGGTTCAACGATGCTAGGAGTAAAGGTTTCAAAGTAATCTTTACCCTCTGTAGATTCATCGTCGGTTGCTTTATCATTATTGTAGAACTTGTCAAGCCGGCTCGATATTTCTGATTGGAATTCACTAAGGTCTTGGAATAGTTCAGCCACGTTTGTATATCTAGGTTCAGCATGTTCAATAGGTAGAAAGGCTCTCTGTGGTATCAGATTTAGCAATAATTTGATTAACTCGACAGATTCATGGTCACCTTTATAGTAAGTAAGAACTTCGAGTAATATCAGAGGGGCATGAGTGACAACCATATCTTCATCTTCAACATGGAAATTCTTCAACATGAATGTCACCAAGTCAATTTGATGATCTTTGATCAATTTCGATATGTCTGACCAGATGTTTATAGTCTCGACACCATCAAAGAACGTGTTTGCATTCTTTAATAAGTCATCGAATTCTTCCATTTCACCTGCATCATAAGTCTGCTTGGTACATTTCACTATTGGTAATAAAATTTTAGGAACCACAAGTTGACCTATTTCCCATTTGTCCATTATTGCCATAGTGATTTTGCATGCTTCTATACGTTGCTGGTTGATGGAGGTTGAATGGGCAATTCCGTCAATCAAAGAAAATAAAGCATTCAAAAAATGTGTGAGTCCATATGTATGGAAATATTCAACTTTAGACATATGCGATTTTGTAGATGTTGCAACTGCGGAGGCTCCTGGGGTTGATACCTCAGGTTGTTCTGGACCTAATAGCCAGTTCCAAAGTCTTCTGTTCAACGACATATCTTTGCGCAATACAGCACCTGCTGCACTCAATATCAAAATCTCCTTATCGTGAACAGGAACAAGAGACTGTAGCACTTCAAGATTCAAAGGTAGCTTGGTTACAAGCAGATCAAAAAATCCTCTTTGAACATATAAGTTGTCATCTTTCAAACCATCACTAAATGCTCTGACCAGTAATCCCGCTTCAGGTGTCACGCAAGCCTTTGCTTCAGGGGACAAATGATCCAATATGGCTATTTTTTCAGCTTTGTCGTCTTTTTCTTCCGATGATTGTTCCTCTATGCTGTCTATTAGCGCAAATGAAGGTAGCTTCTTAACGCACCACTCCATTGCTCCAGATCGCTTATCTGGCGATGTGATTATACAAAGAAACAGGCATTGCCAAAAATGAGAGTCGTTGTTTAAATGTTTTTTGAAAAGTTCAATCAGATCCATAACGGAACCAAAAGATTCAGATGTGGTATCATCCAGAGCCGGTAAAAAACTGAGAAGTAATGACTTGAAAACAACTCTCAAAACTGCTGGATCAATGGTGACTATGTGGGTACGAAATAGCTCAATTAATTCTGGCTTTACGCTGATACTTGCATATGACATTAGTGGTAATAGACCAGGAAGCCAGACACTGATATCAGAACTCAAATTGTCAACTCCAACAATTTCAAAAATCAAACCGTAGATCTCCAATGCCTTTCTATGGACACCACTGGGCAACTTGGAAGACAGACATCTTGATAATGTTTGAGAGATTTCGAAATCGTGAGGGATCCAATGGTTGATAGATGGTTCTGGGTTTGATTGTAAAGCTTTTTGAAGCTTACTCAGGTATGAAATATAATCAGCCCATTCATCGACAGAATCAAATGCAGATAATGCCCTCTCAATTGCTGCTATATATTTCTTCTCTTTAGCGTTGAGTTGCTTGGTGGCTTGTTTTGTATCATAACTTTTACCGTACAGCAACGGTATAGGAGACATTGACCTAAGGAAATTTGATCCTTTTGCTTGTGATAGTGACATTGCAATGTACACTTGTTGCTATTCTGATTGTGGCTGTCTCTCCTCTAATGTCAAGTCAGTAATGGGTTGCAATTGATATAGTCACTTGAAGTGTATTTTGGCAAAACAGCGTGTATGTGTAAACGAGTTGAAAACATAATCTCATTACGTCATTGGTGGTGCAAAGTTGTTTTTGAATTATCTTAGTGTTATCAAAGAAGGGATAGCTTGGAAAAGGGGGGCTTGATGGTCATTTGTATCCGTTTCGACAAGAGTATCACTTAACATACTGTTAAAGACATTGTTCTACTTTATTCCAATATGTCGTATTGGAGAATTGCTGCTTATCCATTCATGGTATGAAAAAAACTTTGAGTTTTTCCCCAAGACATTCCGTTCTTTCATAGAACAAAACAAAACAATGACTAACATTATATTATTTCAAAAGGGAATATACTACTTTTGCAAGCATTACCAATGCTGGAAGTATCTGAAAATGAACGTAATTCCATTGATTTTAGTGGCAGTAATTATTTATGGTTGTGCAACTGGTTTGTACGTCTTTGCTTGGTTTTTCACAGGCGGGTTTATATCCATCCTTGGACCAACAATTTTTCAACTTGCAACATTTGCCGTCAATTTTGTTAATGGGTTTTTTCTTCTTCCATTCCCTCTTCAAAAAACCTTTGATTTTGTGATTGATAAGGAATTACAATTGAAGCGCAATGGGCTACTTGAAGGGATGTTAGGAGATAACCTGGATGGTTATTATGGTGAGACAGTTTTGGGTTTTTGTTACAGACAATGCAAGAAAATCCTATGGCCTGAATGGTGGATGTTTAGAGAGATCTGTTTTTTCTTCTTACATATGATTCCAGTTGCAGGTCCAATCATTGTCATCCTATTGCGGGCTTCAAGAGTTGGATTTGGAAAGCAACAGAGGTATTTCCAACTGAAAGGTTACGATAAGGCAAAAATTCATTTTATATGGAAGTCTAAGAGAATGGAATATTTAGTTTTTGGTTTTACTTCATTAGTCTTAGAGGAGATTCCATTTATGAACATCCTCTTCTATTTTACAAACGTGACTGGTGCAGCCCTATGGGCCGCAGATGAAGAAAGAAAACAAATCTAGCTAATTTTTTCTTATTTTATTATTGATAAATGTTTCTAACTATTGACCAATTGTCTTTCTAATAAACTGCATAATATCAGTCATCTCTTGATTACATGTAGAGTGTGCCATTCCTGGATAGCTATTGAATTCGTAGTTAGTGAATCCAAAAGATTTGTAAGCATCAGCAGTCATTTTACCAAACTTAAAGTTGATAATAGGATCAGCTTCACCATGTCCATGGAAAATTGGAGTTTTTTTGTTGTTGTCGGTGATCAAAGGAGCAATTTCAGCCTTGACCGGGAGGAATCCAGAAAGGCACATAACACCAGCTAGCTTTTTATCAAAAGTGGCAGCAGTTGCCAAACTTAAAGCAGCACCTTGAGAAAATCCTCCAACGATTATTCTATTTGCTGGGATTCCAGTACTTATCTCTTGAATTATCAATTGCTTGATTTGATTGGTTGATTTGAAGAAACCCTCAACATCTTGTTTAGCATTCGGATTACCAAATTCAAATATGTCAAACCAGGCAGGCATCTTGTAACCTCCATTGACTGTGACTGGCACAATAGGAGCATTTGGAAAAACTAAATTGATATGCTTGAACTCATCGCTTTGGTGCAATAAATCAGCAAACCAACTCCAACCGCTTCCAGAATCACCCAGACCATGGATGACAATCATTGAAGCTGTTGCCTTGGTTGGGGACGCAACTCTCAAAGCACTAATTGACATGATGTTTTTCTCAGGTAAATTTGAATTCAAATTACTATCTGATGTACTAAAGCGATAGACAATAACCAGGATCAGAATAGAAAAGATTTTGAGCAATAAATGCATCAACTCGAATGATAGAAAGACGATGGAGCTTGGAGTAGTATAATCTTAAAAGTGAGCGAGCGACGCGGCTTCTCTGTTTAAATAGCCGACTCGGTTTGATTTCTAATCTTATTCATTTCGAAGTGATAGATCGACTGATTACTGCTGATGCAGCTAACTTCTAGTTTGGGTTGAAAATTTCATTCAAATCAATTACTAAAGACCGCTTTAGAATTATAACCGTTATCAAAGGTGTTAAGTGTACGAAAACAAAATCTTTATAATTTGTAAGTGAAGTTGAAGTGGCGTCGATCGACGCTAAGCTAGATGAATCTTCAATTAATCAAAACTACAAGAGCATCTAAACTACTACAGATTGAATTATACTTTATCTGTACTATTCTTCCGATTGCCATCTACATCTGGGACCAGTATGTTTCCGAGACCATCGCTACCACCAAAGCCTTCTGAACGCTCGAGCTCACAGCGACCACAGCAAGATCAATCACAAACACATATTGAAGAGCAGATAATAGATTATGATAAGCTAGAGTACCCATTGATACCAGCTGACATTACGAGTAGCTACTTGTCCGAATTAGAACCTTCAATGCCTAAATATTTCAATGACTTAGGAACTCAGAAGTTGCAGGAACTTCTTCAAGACCAAAAGCTTTTACAAGGATACATTCTTAAAAACCCCAATTTTGCAAAACTACACAATGACATCATTGAAAAGCTAACATTGCAAATGGAATACACCAAGAAACTCCTAGAAAAATATGAAAGTGCCACACAGAAAAAAGTTGAGTCCTTAAATATAAGGTTGTCGGAGTATCATGAAAAATTGGATGCGTACAATAGATTGCAGGTTGAGATGTACGATAAGCTCAGCAAGTTCTCTAAAGACTCGGTAGAAAAGACAATGCAACAGAAGTTGAGCCTGCAAGATGAAAAATGCAAGACTATTCTCGATCAACTATTAAATCGTTCATCGCCAGTCGATGAGATTGAGATTAATCACTTTGTTTCGGAATATAAGGCTGAGAGACAAACATATTATCTAATGAAAGAGAAACTTTATCGTTTGTACGAAGATAGAGTTGGTGGATTCGATTAATCGCCAAAATTAATAGGTGTTTAGGTTATTATTTCAAAATTATAAAGTACAAAACAGATCAAGTAAAAGGGAGTGTAGAAAAAATCTCAAAAAGGCATCAGTGAAAGATCAGGAAAAACACTTGAAAAAGCAGAAAGTAATATCGAGAATGTAAGTAAAAATATATGTAAGCAGGACATTAGAAGAAGCATAAAATAGGGCCGATAAACTAGTAACACTGAGCAGGAAGGTTTCTTTGGAAAGCTGCTCAAGCCGAGTCTAGTAAATAGTTAGTAGCTAGATCAATTTGCCAATTGTTCTTTGTCAACGCGTTGATGATAGAGTCCTCGTCGAATCCCATACCTTGTAACTCCTCAATTGCCAACTGCTGACTTTGGGTGTGCTTTGAAGATGATTCAACAGCACCAGAAACCTGGTGGTCAATACTAGAAGAAGCAGCTTGGGGATGGGCGTTGATTGGAGATTTCTCAAAAGTGAATGGTGCCTCAGTTTGATGTTGCTGATTACTGAAATCGTATGACGGTGGAGCCGATGGGGCTTCTTCTTTGGCCACCTGGACGTTAGGATCATTACCGAATCCAGCAAATATTTGCTCCCAATCATCACCAGCAGCTGCATTAGATGCTGCTGCTGGTTGAGAGAATGAAAAACCAGTACTGTTTAGACCAGTAAACTCGTTATCGAAAGAGGTTTCTGGCTGGGCGTCTTCTAATCCTAAGTCGTCGAACATATTGGTACCGTTGTTATTTGCAGAAGCCTTTGAAAAGCCCTCAAATTGAATATTTTCAAAGTCATCAACATCAGTTGCTTGTGCAGGTTGTAAGTCAGACATGGTAAATGGATTGAATGAAGTATTTGCAGTTGAGGCTGGAACTGCTGTTTTTGCACTATCAACTTCCTTGACAGTTTCAGGAACTGCGACATTTCCAAACCCTGAAAAGCCCTCGAGAGGTGATACTATTTCAGAAGCTGCTCTTGGGAGTTGTGCAGGTGTTGAGATACTATCATGAAACTCTTCATCGTCACTAGATGAATCGTCATCATCAGCTGGTTCCAGTTCCTTAATCGGTGGGAATTCATCATTAATCTTTGA
This sequence comes from Ogataea arabinofermentans, assembly GCA_001661425.1. Taxonomy (NCBI): domain Eukaryota; kingdom Fungi; phylum Ascomycota; class Pichiomycetes; order Pichiales; family Pichiaceae; genus Ogataea; species Ogataea arabinofermentans. The sequence continues at coordinate 1,048,473 of KV453848.1, forward strand.
AGATGAAAATTTCTGGGTCAGTTCGCTTTCAGAAGCTTCAACTTCCGGGAATTGGTCGGCCTCAGCTGGTGCTGAAGCTAGTTCCAAATCATCAAAGTCGTTGCCCGAAGGAGTACTTTTTGCTAAATCGTCGTCTGTTGCATTCAGTTCTTTCTCAGGCACAGCTTCTTCAAGATCTGTGTGCTCCTCGCTGGACGCTGATGTAGAATCGAGTTTAGTTGCTTCCAATTGGGAAGGTTCTTGCTCGATTGCCTTACTGTCTGAGATTTGTTGAGATTCAGATGCTGGAGCATCAACACTACCTTGAGCAAGTTCATCGGTAGCAGATTTCACGGTTTCTATCTCGGTTGGTTCAGTAGCGGTTTCACTCTCAGCAGGTTCTAAGTCGTCTTCGGTTTGACTAGGCATTCCGCCTGGAACTGCATAAAGAGAATCATCATCTGCAGCATAAGACTCAGCAGATTTCAATGCTGTAGATGGGGTTTCAACTTCTTTAGTAGAGGCAGCTTCCAATGGCGATTCTCCTAGGTTCATCTCATCCGCATCAGCATGATTCACCATCTCGAAGGATTCGCCATTGTCGTTTGATGACGTGCCTGTCAAAACTTGATCTGGTGTATCCTCGGCACCTTCTGGCATGATCTGGGAGCTCAAGACAATTGGAGGAGGAGGAGCTGATTCCTCTTCAATTGTGGAAGTTGGGGACTCTGGGATGTCGGGATCACCCCTGACTGATTGAGAAGGGTTATTTTGAATCGATGAGGTTTCGGAGTGTGGAATGTCGAAAGGTAATGCGAATTGCTGTTGCCCTTGCTGTTGATACATGAAATCCGATGTTTGTGTAGTTGCGGAATCTGAAGCCGACTTAGCAACAGAGCCAAAACCGGAAGTAGTGTTGGTAGGTGATCCAACTACTTCCTTGTTTTCAATAGAAGGAACGCCAAATTCGTCATCATCAAAATCATCTAATGATCCCGTTGGAACTTCGTCTGCTTCATCTTGTTGACTAGAGTCATGATGAGCACCAGCTACTATAGCACCACCAACTCCCAATGCTGCAGCACCACCGGCTAACATTGCAGATCCAGATGATAACGCAGTACTGTAATTCAAGTTCTTTTCGGCGTGCTCGGCACTAAGATCGATATGACGGTCTGTTAGGTTTGCATTTTCATCTTCGAGTCTATATGAGGTTGACAACATGCTGGAATGTTTAGCTTCGATATCGGCAATCGCTTTAGTGATTGATTCAATATTTGCTCTGATCTCATTGTTTTCCTCCTCTTGAGCTGTCACTTGACCTTCCAACACATTAAGCATATTCTCTGATTGTCTCAACTTTGCAGTCAAATCTTGAAGTTGTTGGTTCAAGTCTGTTGACTCAGCATTCAACACTCCTAGTCTTTCTTTAGTAGTTTGATTCTTCTTTTGTGACTCTTCAAAGGCCAATTGATATTGTTGAAGTTTTGTTTGTTCTGCGTGGTAACTAGCTTCAGCCAATGCCAACTCTTGATTCAACTTTTCTGTTTCGCTACTAGATTCAATCAGAACGTTTTCAACTTCTTTCACCTGTTTAGTCTCTCTTTCGTACAAAGTTCTCAATTGAATCAATTTTGATTCAATATCTTCTTTAACCTTCAAGATTCTGTTTAGCTCCTTCTGTGCTCTATCTTTTTTACCACTAGCTTGAGCAGCTTGACCACTCAATGAGTTAATTTGGTTAGAAAAGTTTGCAATATCAATAGAAGCATGAGTCATTTGATTTGAGATTTCTCTGCTGTTGGAACCTCCAGATGATATCGAACCAGTGGAAACAGGTAAGACGGCCTTTGCATGCTGCTCTGAGAATCCTCCTAAATCTTGGTTTGAGAAGCCACCAGTTGGTTGGCCACTAAATCCTGAATTAGGCTGAACACTGAATGCGTTAGGTGAAGCTTGCTGAACAGGCTGGGCAGGTTGTGCTGGTGGTGGTGGAGGAGCATTGACTGATCTCAATGCCGCGTAATTTGGTCCAGTTGCTTGCCTTTGCTGAACAGGAGTTGGTGAATCAAACGTTGGCTTGTGATCTCTACCAGGAATAGTAGGAGGAGCTGATCTATTATGGCTGGTGCTTCCAATAAGTTCAGGACCTTCATCATCGTCAGATGACTCATCATCATCCCCAGTTTGTTCATGTTGCAATTGTTGGCCAAAACTAGATGTTGGAACAAATGCAGCACGACCACCTGTAACTGAAGTACCTAGCGGTTGATGACCTGTTTGATGAGTTGCGGCTCTTGAAACAGGAGCCTGTGGGACCGGAGGTTTGTAGTGATCTGGAGTTGAAGCCATTGGTGATGGGGTTTGAGAAGGTGTACCAAATACATCAAGTAACTCATCCAGGTGAGACTTTGATTGAGAAGCTGATTGGGGAGGTGGAACTGGAGATGACGAAGCTGGCTGATGAGCATCTCTTTGATATTGTTGTTGGCCTTGAAGTTGTGGTGAGAATTGTTGTTGTGGTGATTGCTGATTCAAAGAACTGCTTTGAATTAGAGCCGCAGGAGTCTCTTCAGGTAACTCAAATCCAGCGATCTTCTTTTGAACTAAATACATTGCAATTGAAAACTCTTGTTTATTAAAGGTATCAGATCCATCCAAATTTGATAATTCCCAAATTGAAGCTAATACATCATTACCTAACTTAGAAGTCATTAGGAACGTAGCAACTGCACCACCACTAATAAGGCCTTCTTTTTTAGTATCAAGGCTTTCGAAAACAGCACCATACTGTTGTTTTTGTTCAGGGGACATGACCCAAGTATTCAAATTAGTTGAGCCAGTTCTGGCAGGTTTGTGAGGCATAGGAGGTAGAGGTAATGATTGAGATTGAGATTGCGTGTGTTGGTGAGGTAACGGAATCTGTTGTTGAGGTGGAGATTGAGCGTTTTGATGTTGTCCAACAACTGGTGACTGTGGAGCAGTATACTGTTGTTGTGGAGATTTGGCTTCAAATTGTTTGGCGGTATTCCAAATACCTTCAGGGATAACGGTTGGTAAGATGGTCATTGATTTATTCAAGAATGATTGGATCAAATGCATTGCAACAATGAATTGAGGTCTTGTTAATTGACCAGATTGTTGCTGATCTGCAAGATTCCAAATCTTTTCTAAAATTTGAGTCGGTAGTCTAGCTTTCAAGAATAGGTCTCTTGCTTGCATACCTGGTAAAACTCCATTTGAACTAGCCTTATCAAACATAGCACCAAAACTAGCAGCTTGTTGAGGTAAGAGAACAGGAATCATTAATTGCTGTGTAGAAGCAGTGGAGCCAGAAGAAGAAACTCTTGACCCAGTGTTCACTGAGGATAATCCAGTATCTGAAGGGGTAATTGGGATTGAAGTGAATCTAGCCAATTGAGGGGCCACTTTGTGTGCCAATTCTGGAGTTAAAGTAGCTCCATTTTGACAGTGACTGATCAATCTCATTGCAACACAAAAACCAAATTGATTCAAGACACCGGAATTTTCGGGATCTGCAATGCTCCAAATTTCACTTAATAAAGGTAATGGTAAACCTGAAGCTTCAAGAAGTGGTTTAGCAGCCAAACCTGAAATTGAACCGGTATGTTTTGGATCCAAAGTTTTGAAGATTTGTCCATAGAACTTCTTCTCATCTTGTGTGAGAGATTCTTTAAGATTTCCTCCAATAGCTGTATAATAAATAAAAGGAAAACAATTAAATAAATGTTAGTAAGATGAACTGATGGTGTTTATCATGATTGATCGGGCCGAAAATTGAGCTCATTTACAATAAATAACATACCTGACATTATAAAGACTTAATTGATTTCTTCAAATAACCAGTAATTCAGAAATTGAGAAGGCAGTACTGAACAATTGATCTTTAATTGGTGATGAGAAGTGAAGGTGGGTGAAACTGTATGAAAATGCCTCTTGTATGGATCTCAATCTTGAGTCTTCGACCATCCTGCTTGTTGTTGTGGGTGGATGATTGTTGCCACTTTTTTGGGTGCACCTGTATTTTGTGGCTAGTGCACTGTGGCTGGAATATTTTTACAAACATACTTGAAGTTAGCAAGCATGCATGCATGCTAGGTAATTTTCGGAAAATTGATAGTCAATAGTAAAGATATAATTGAACAGGAAAAAATGGGTGGAACAATAAAAAAAAGCAAAATGAAATATAAATGAGTCTAATGATTTTTGTACAAACATATTTATATATAGCATGTAATCTATCTACACATGAAAACCTTCTCCAATACTCACTCACAATGCATTACGACGAGTTAAATATTCAAATCTACTGAATGTGTAACCAATGAATGGTAAGTCTTCTTTTGTATCCTCTCCAACACCAACAGCACCACCAACTTTCATGCCTTCTCTCTCTTTAGCAGCTTGTGCTAAAGCTGGTGAATCAGGAACATTTTCTAACTCATCGGTAGGGAAGAATCTTGTATCTGTGATGGATCTTAATTTAGGAATGAATGGTGCTTCAACATTCCGTATTTCTTCCCAATTGACACCTCTGAAGAATGGATGAGCTTTAATCTCGTCAGCACCTCCATGACGACCTAAACGATTTTCGGCATTAGTTAGCAAACGTAAAATCAAGTCTTCAGCTTCAGGAGATAAATGAACGTCTTCTGGGAATTGTAAAGTTTCTTTCCAATTAAGAATCTTACGATACGTTTCCTTAGGAGTTTCTGAGCAAAATGGTGGCCAACCAACTAAACATTCAAACATGATGGCACCAAGGGACCACCAATCACATGTTTGACCATACCCTTGATTAACAAAGATTTCAGGAGCGATATAATCTGGAGTACCAACAGTTGAATATGCCATCAGTCTTCTTGATTTTCTCCACGTTTGCATTTGCATTCTATTGGACATAGTCAAATTGATTGGGTCAACCATAACTGAATTTCTAGAATTAGTTGATGAGTTGAATTGAGAAGATCCATCTTGTTCTAACAATTTTCTGTAATAATTTGAGTCATGAGTCTTATGGAATCCAGTACTCAAACCAAAATCAGATAATTTTATGTGTCCTCTCATATCAATCAAAATATTATCGGGTTTGATATCCCTATGAATGAATCCAAGTTTATGGATCGCCTCAATGGCCAACACACATTCAGCGATATAAAATCTCGTAACATCTTCTGTAAATATTTGCCATTTGATAAGCATAGTCATCAAATCACCACCAGGTAAAAACTCCATGATCAAATACAAGTATAGTGGATCTTGGAAAGAATAGTATAGCGAAACAACCCAAGGAGAATTAGCATCTGCCAAGACATCTCTTTCGGCTTTAACATGAGCCAATTGATCTTTTTTATACATTTCACTTTTCAATAAAGTTTTCATAGCATATATCTTACCGGTATCTTTCTTTTGAACCAATCTAACTTCACCAAAAGCACCTTTACCAATAACTTTCACAGTATTGAAATCTTCTAATGATAGTCTTGTTCTACGTAATCTTAAAAATTGAGATTCATTTTTACCAAAAAGTTGTAATTCACGGTTTTTACGTTCACCTGATGAACCATCTGTACCTAGTTTTTGTTCAAATGTAATTCTTCTTTGATTTCTTTCAATAGCATGTTCGATTGCTGTTTTATAGTAATGCTCCAATTTTAGTTTGATGGCACTAGCTCTATCTTGTGAAGGCTTAGAGAACCATTCAGGGTGACGATCAAAGATCACATAATCTGTTTGTGGTGGCTGTTGTTGTTGCTGTTGCTGTTGCTGAGGTAAAGATGGTGGAGGTAAAGATTGAATTGTTTGTCTATATCTTAGATTAGAATTGCTGTTATTTGCTTGTGGATTGGAATATTGAAATTCAGGTTGCTTGGAAGGACGTTTTTGAGGTGAGATCAGCGATGAATTTGATGAAACCGGTGCTAAATTTGCAGATCTAACACTTTTTGAAGGACTCGAAGGTGGTTGTGCAAACATCTCATGAAACTGAGAATTTCTACTAGGTGATGAAGAAACGTATGATTGGGGTTGTTGTTGTTGTTGTTGCTGATATTGCATGTTTGGGATTGAGTTTTGTAAGATCGATTGTTGTTGAAGTTGAGGTGAAGCTGAATGGATCTGTGACACGCTTGTTTGAGAGTTTTGTTGCTTCATGTAGTTCGAGCTGAATGGTGAATGTGGAAGAGCTTCTTGTGGTTGTGATGGGGATTGCTGCTGTTGATGTTGTTGTAATTGTCTATACTGCATTTGTTGTTGGTATTGTTGTTGTTGCTGTAACTGCAATTGCAAGTTCATTTGTTGTTGTTGCTGCTGTTGAAGGGCATAGGCTTGTTGCTGTTGCTGAGGAGTCATATTAGGCATATGTTGTGGCTGTTGTTGTTGTTGATATTGGTATTGTTGTTGTTGTTGTTGTTGCAGATGTTGCTGCTGTTGTTGTTGTTGTTGTTGCTGTAATTGCAGATGATATTGATCTTGTTTATTGTTCATTGTGTTGTCATGATTAGAAGAGTCCATGACTGCCAAATCAATGCTTAGATCAGACTTATCTCACCAAAGGAACCCAATTGTAGCAAAACAAAACAAAGAGAATACAACTAACTAACTTGTTTCTCATTTCGCTGATCTGATGAGCGTTGAATCGACGCGTCGAGTTTTTTCGGATTTTTCGAAATTTTTCACTCTTTACATTACACTCTTTACAGCTAACATTATGATAGTTTTAATAATTTCTTTTTTAAAAAAACCTTGACATTAAGATTATAAACTATTAATAATAAATAAATGAGATGAAAAATAATTCTAAGTAAATTAATAACTAATGAACACAATCCATCTTTTTAACTTATATTATTAACAAAAAACGTAATTAATGTAATAACAGTTGTAAGAGATACAAAATAAACAATTCAATATAATGATAATTACATTTAAAATTGTAAAGCTTGACCCTTTTGTTTCTTATCACCACCTAATTCAAAGTGCTTACATCTCTTTAAAGGTAATTGCATCTTGGTCTTACAGACAACACATTCTAATCTTAAAACAACCTTCTTGGTAGTCTTAGCTTTCTTGTGGAAAACTTGCTTGGTTTGACCACCGTAACCGGATTGCTTACGATCGTAACGTCTCTTACCTTGAGCGTATAAGGAAGCCTTACCAGCTTTGTATTGTGTGACTCTGTGTTGAGTATGTTTCTTACAGGCCTTACCTTTACAGTAGGTCTTTCTTGTCTTTGGAACGTTAACTATAATATTTGAAAGAATGTTAGTATTTAATATTCAAGTGATTTAACATAATGATGTTCGAAAATGATGATGACGATGAATCATATTGAAATAGAGTAGTAGTGTTTTACGAGTTGATAAGAAGCTGAGAAAATTCAGTATTTAATTTTGTTAATATGTTGTTATAAACACATAGTAATATGAATCCGTTCAACTGGCAATTCTGTAATCCAATGAAAGTTGTTGTATCGATTGGGATATTTCATTGTAAAACATAAATTCACAGATAATTCAAAGAAACAGTATATGGACTATTTGTAATTGTGTTCAATACAGCTGAAGAATTCTGCATGTTGTCGTCGGTGTAGTGTTTATTAACTTCGTATTGATATATAATTTCATTCACTATTTTCAATGTCTATTCCCATATATTTTTTGTCATTCCTTGATGCTCAACTTTGAAAAGTATGCTTGATAGCAAAAATGTCTATTGAACAGTAATGAGTATTTCAGCATAAAGTAACGTTTCAACTTCTTTTTCTCTCATATATAATATATCAGTGATGATTATATTCAACAGAATAAACTTCTTGAAAAAGTATTCATGGTATTCTTCATCATCATCGATTTTTTGTATGATTTTTTCAATTGATATAATTAGTCTACATACCCATTTTAAATATATATAATCAACAAAAGTAACTTAACTATCAAGTATTCAAAACACTTAATAACTATTCAAATGTATATATTTCAAAACAACTTGATCAAAATTGTATCTGTCTCTCTGTCTCTCTCTCCGTAGAAGGTAGTAGGTAGTAGGTAGTTGCTCCCACACAGTAGCACCAAACACCATCACCACAAACCTACAAGCTCACACCAACCACTCACTCTCTCACTCTCCCACTCACTCACAAACTCTTGGAAAATCATCTTATTGAGAAACTCGGTTGCTGCACGACTTGAGATCGAAAATTTTTTGTGATGTCTGTCACTGTTGTCCCGATTGGGTAAGTGGTTTTAGTGACTGTGAGGGTTTCTTTTACTTATAAATTTATATCACGTGATTATATAATTGAAACCCTCATTTGGTCGGTGCCTGTTACTTAATCAAGATTGATTGTAGTGCGGCTTTTCAACGTTTTTTTTTGGCCTTGCAACCTTCGCTGAACTGTGAACTGCGAACTGGAGAGATTCGGGATCGGGATTGAATCATGAGGGGTAATTGGAGGGGCTAATTAATTAATTTTACCAATTCACGGTTTTCGGACTGATGGATTACTAACTTACTTGTTATTTGTAATAATGTATATATATGAATTATTGATTATATATATTGATAAATAAAATAAATAAAGACCCTAATGTAAAAATGTAGAAAGATATAATAAATAATAATGATAATAAAAAGACATGATAAGATGCTCATTCAATCCATCAAAGACTAACATAAATGATATCAAATCAAATTTGTTTGGTTTTTTTCAGTGATTAGTTTAGTTTAGTTTAGTTCGTTGTAAAATTCATTAAGAAAACGTATATAAAAGGCATTAATAGAAGACACTATGTATGTGTTTCTGTTTTTCTTGGTGTGTGTGTGTCATTGTATGTCATGTATTTAAGCTACAGCTTAAATAACAGCTTTGATTTGATTGAAAGTGATTTCCAAATCTTTTTTAAACTCAATTAATTCTCTAGGTAATTCGATGTAATAATTACTCAAATCATTGAATTCATATAGTAAAACTCTAGTGTAATAATACCAGTTTTTCAAAACACTTTTAGTTGTTGTTGTAGTTGTATGTTGTAATTCTTTAAAGATTTTGATCAATCCATAAATATTATCGTTACATAATCTATAATCTTCAATTAATTTCTTGAAGAAAACGGTATTGAAAATACTAGAGTATGATGAAGGATTGATATGATCTATGATCATGGATAAATAGTTATTCAAAGATAAATCATCTTGATGTTTCTTTAAACCTTGATTGATAATTAAATCTTTTTGTAAATCAGTCAAATCATTTGAAGTTTGATAGTTTATTAATTTTATCAATTGAACATTTGATAGATTCAATGATTCTTTAACTAAAAGTTCGTTGGAAAATTTAACAATTGATGATTTATTTTGTGTATTCAATAATAAATCACAGTAATGATCAAGGTATGTTGATAAATAATTATAATTAGAAGAACTGCGTAAATCATTTTGAATGGAATCATCAAAATCTTTTCTAATAACCATTAAATTCCAAACTTTACATGCTGATGATAAATCATTCAAATTCAACATTGATTTGAAAATAGTTAATAATGAAAGAACTGAAACATCAGGTAAGTATTTCAATTTATTGAATTTAATGAATGATTCATAAGCATCATATGGGTTTATTAAAGCTTGTGATTCGATATAACTTGAAATTAATTTAGAAATTGAATTCTGATCAAGTTGAGTTGAATCCAATATGGAATTTAAAAATAATGCTGATTTTTCATATTCTTGACAATAATTCAATGAACTAATCATAGTTGAGTAAATTTCAACTTGATTTCTGAATAGTGAATTAGAATCAAGTTTTTGTAATTCTGTGTATAAATGTTGAATATATTCTGTATCTTTGGTAAATTTGGTATATTGGATTAAAGATAAATAAAAGTTCAACTTATCTTCAACTTTGTTGATCAATTGATATAATTGTTTAGGTTCCATACTTTTCCATTGATAATTGATTAAACAATTAATGAAATTCAAATAGATATCATCGTTGAAAGAATTCTTTTCAAAACTTATCAAGAATAATTCTAAACCAATTTTGAAGAAATCTAAACCTTGACTGAAATTACCGTCTTGATAACTTTTCAATGAGCCTTTGAATAACGAATCCAAAACCATTTGATATGTTTCATTCGATGGTTTTATATTATTTGATAACATATCGGAATAAACTGTTAATAATAAAGATAAATTATCTTCGATTGATTCATCTGTAATATTTCTCATTGGAATTGAAGATATCACTTTATTATAAATGGACAATGATGGGTTTAGATTATTGTTTTTAATTCTTGAATATATAGGTAGAATTTCGTTATATTTTTTTGAGTTTAATAGTCCATCAATTATCAATTCTTGTACAGCTATAGGGTCATTGGGTATTTCAGGAATAGATGTATCAAGTATTGGTGAAGGGGTATGCTGTTGTTGATCTTCTTTAACGATCTTGATTTTAATATCTTGAATCTCAGGTTTTTCAAAAGCATTAAAACTCTTTAGATTTTTCTCAACTTCTTTGATTGTATTGTTATTAGTTTTGGATTGAGTTGAGTAACTTCTTTTGAATCTATTCAAATTGATCAACTTAACATCATCATGAAGATGAGAACGATTAGAGAGGGAAGTCAAATTCACGTTTCCAACTTTACTAGAAGATAGCTGTTTTTGCAATAATAAGAAATGATTGGATTCTTCTTCATCATGATTTTTCAAACTTGTTGAATCATAAATGAGATAACCTCTGGTTATTGATAGAACAGGAGCTATAGCGGGATTATAGTTGTTGTTTGTATTGCGTCTATAATTATCATCATTAGTGATATCGTCTATTATGATTAAATCATCTGGAGATTTGTATGAAGGGTTGAAGAAAGGGTGATTGATGCTATGAAGAGAACGAAAGAATTGGGATGTTTGGGAGCACCTTGATAGGTTTGCAATTGTACGGAACAGCATTTGATGGTGGATGCTATTCTATGGTATGCTGTGCTATGCTATTCTATTCTATTCTATGCAAACTTGAATGATAAAGAGAAGACCAAGGAATATATATATATATAAAAGAGGGAAACACTATATAGAACAAAGTCAACAACACCGACCTCACTCACTCACTCACTCACTCACTCACCAAGAAAAGACCGCAAAAAAATCCGGACAAAAACGGGGAAATGGTTATTGGCTGTTAAGTGTAATAGCATTAGCATTACATAATCTATTACATCATATCAGCCTGTTGCTGTGCTCCTCTGCTTAAATAGCCCGTCTTGGAATCGTTTCTTATTTGAGCTTTGTTCTCAGATTACATAAGCAATGACATCATCCGCAATCATCCGGTAAGCTCCTCATTCCTACTTATCTTATCCCTTGTTGATGATGATCCAGCTATCTATCTTGTTCATCTGACTGGCTGAACAACTAAGCTGGCCTTTGTTTGTACTCATATATCTATATACTGGTTGGTGTTTCGGTTTGATTATCAAAGTTTTATTCAAGTTGAAGTAAAGTTTCAACGATTCATTCTCCCATCTACTTCTCAATACACAATCATGGCTACGGCTACGGCTACGAGTACAACTACCGATACCGATAGTCTTCCCAAAGACTTTTTGGCAATATTAGAACCTGATCCAGTTTATCCACCTGATTATTCTTCATTACCTCCTGGTCATCCAAGACCTATTTATCCAAATTTAAAAGAAGGTCATGAAAAACTGCCTAGTTATATACCAACCGTTTATAAAATATCTAAAATATCAAGGAAAGTTGAATGGTTATCTCCATATGAAATATCATCAAATAGACAATGGAGACAAGTTATCATTGAAATAAATTCAACTCAATTAAATATATATAATACTGATCCTATCAAACCTTCTTCACCCAAATTCATCAACCTTCAAAATTATCAATCAAAATTAACAAATACAAAGGATTTAAATGATTTAATTCATTATAACAAAGAAGGTTTATTATCAAATTCAAATTTATTAAAATCTTATTCTCTTCAATATGCTAAAATTGGTTTAGCAACCGATTATACTAAAAAGAAACATACTTTAAGATTACGTTTGGAAACTGAACAATTCTTATTGGATTTCGAAACTCCTGAACAATTAATTGATTGGTATTGTTGTTTGAATCTCGGTATTGATAATTCTCTGGAATTAAATAAAAGAGAAATGCCCAAATATAAAACTGTTCCACGTCGTAGAAGACGTAATAGACATGAAGAACATGGTAGTTTGTTATCAAGACATGGTGGCACTGGTACTGGTAGTCATGGTCATGGTCATAAGAGAACATTTAGTAATTTGGAAGTTTTCAGAAGATCTTCCGGAAGTAGTTCTCATTTGGATTTATCTGGTTTAGTTAAAGGATTGAAAATGAAGCTGAGTAATCATCATCATTCAAGATCATTAAAGATGAGAGGTTCAATGACTCCAAATATGACTTCAATAAGTGCTGGTAGCTCAGTTAGCAATTTCAATCAATTACAAATCACAAGAGAATCTTCTGTTAGTAGTCTTGGTGATTTAAATGATGATCAAGAAGAAGTTTTCCTTGATGATGAATATGTTAGTTCAGAAGATGATTTGGATGATACTTTACAACCAGAACAACGTGAAAGATCTATGACTATAGATACTGAAATTTCTGTAGAAGAAGATCAAAATTCAACTCTTGGTGACCTTACATTGGAATTTTCGAATCTTAGAGGAGGTTTATTCAATAAGAATCGAAGTGAATCTATTTCATCAGTTGATGAAATTTCTCATAATTTAGAATCATTAAGATTTAGTCCAAGAGAAAAAGCTTTGGATCAATTACATAAAAGAAACGTTTTATTTGATACTGTTGTATCATCATCTGTTTCTTCGATTAATGATCAACAACAACATAATGAGATTATGAGTGAACCAGTTAGTAGATTCTCTCCAAAATCAGCAACAAGACCAAGTTTTGAAATCAATTCATTAGTGATCACACCTGAACAGACAACATCAACACCTGATAATGTCTCATTACATATAACACCAGAATCATCACCTGAATATAAATCTAAAACACTTTCAACAAATTTAGCACCAACAACAGATCAAACTCAACCTCATTCTCGTAATAGATCATCATCTAGAAACACATCATCAACAGGCACAACTACATTCACAAATGCAACAATAAATACAACACGACAATCATTTGATTCGTCAATTACATCACCATCAAATAGTATTTCTAATGATTCATCATCAATGGTTACTAAAGAAATACCTGATGAGACATACTATAAATATCCAACTTATAGGAAATTAATAAGGGATAATATTAGATGTATGACAACGTTACTTTCAAATGAACGTTGGTCTGGAAGGTATGTTGTTACAGAACCTCTTGGTTCTAAAATATTACCACCACCTTCAATATCTAGAGATCATAGTTTTACAGGATTAAGTAGTATCAGTTTCCAAGTTGGTGGAAGTGGAAGTAGCAATTCAAAGAATGATTCATCTGGTATGAACTTAGGATATGTTTACAAACCGTTTAGACCATTGCAGGAATTCATTATTAGTCCTTGTGGTTACATACCTAAAATCAATGGTGATAGTAATTTATATGGTATATAAGTTACAAAAACACAATACAATACAACAGAAATCTTTTCTAGTTGTCATATAAGTGCTTTTTACGATTTTTGCGGTTATGAAATGCTTTTTTTTCAAATGCTTTATTAAAATTAGTTTGGTTTCTTTACTATTATATTTTGACGTCTTTAAATAATGAACTATCGCTTGTGTTAATTATCCCCTTTTTTGTCCTCCCCCTCAACTGACTTATGGCATATATATATATTTACTAGGTTTTTTTGCCTCTATATATAAAAAAAAGAAAATTCACTAATCTATCTTGTATATGCTATGTATTTATGTGATTCTTATGACATAATAAGTCAAGTAAACTTGTGTATATATCTCTGGAGAAAAGAGTAAGCTCGGCAGGTAATCTATAAATTGGAGCAGATCTCGTGCACGGCCCAGCTGAGGAACGACGGTGCGCTCATTTGCTGCTTGATTCCACTTGGTTTCCCGATAGAAGTATATTGATGCAAGGTAATACTAACCAACCATACATTTCAATACTCTGTTTTCTACAATAGATAAAAAAAGAAATACAGAACTGATCTACCCTGATCTGGTATAGCAGCTGATCTGCTTGTTTTTATAGAATATACATTCATTGGTATACTCATTCATTTCAATACTCAATTTGAAAAACATTGACTGTTTTACAGTCACTATATATATATAGAATACGATCATCATCACCTACTTTTGATATGGGTAACAACAAATCAGACAAACTAACCCCACAAGTGAGGATAACAAGTTCAAAGAAACCGTCTCTTATGAAAGCACATTCATACGATGATGGTCCCCATAACAGTAACCATTCCTTACGCGTGCTCAAACCTTCATCTTCACCATCTTCAGTTAATACAATAATACCGGCACGCAATACCCATACACCAATTGGAGGAACAAGTTCCGCTTCAGCATCTCGTGCCACTTCTCCACTACGGTCAGTGAGATTGACTCACGCTAATACTACCAATACAACATCATCTTTAAATCAATCATCAATGCTTCTCCCGAAACAGTCAATCATGGGTACGTTATGCCAAAATCAATGTCAGTGTCAGTGTCAATGTCAAAGTCAAAGTCAATGTCAGTGTCAATGTCAAGGACAATTGCAAGCTGATGTTCAGACAGGAGGAGGAGGAGGAGGAGGAGGAGGAGGAGCAAATAATATTCAATCGTACGGTAGTACTGATAATTCAGATAAAGTTGCTCAAAGCAGAAGATCTCCTTCAACGTCTTCTACAATGTTTCCTCATGATATACCGCATTCACAAAATACTGAGCTTGAAGTACCATTCAGACAAAAGTTACCTTATTATATGCCTTGTTTTTCATGGCTTCCTTCATATACTCCAACTGCTCTACTTCATGATACTTTAGCTGGTGTGTCTCTTGCAGCTTATCAAATACCACTTGCTATGTCTTTTGCAACTGCTGTGGCTCATGTTCCTGCCATTTGTGGATTACTTGGTTTAAGTGTTGCACCTGCTGTTTATTGCTTATTAGGAACAGTTCCTCAAATGATTGTGGGTCCAGAAGCTGCTGTGTCTATGATTGTCGGACAAACCATTGAAAAAGTAGTTAAACATAATGATGGTGTGTCTCCAGTTGATATATTGGTGGTGTTGACAAGTACCTCTGGTGCCGTGCTTTTTGCCTTTGGTCTGTTACGATTTGGATTCATTGATAATGTTTTATGTGGGAGTTTGTTGAAAGGTTTCATTACTGCTATTGGTTTGAGCATGATGGTTAATTCTATTATTGCTGTGCTTGGATTACAAAGCGTTTTGGATTCCTTACCTAGTGATATACATGTTCATAGTGTTTTTCAAAAGCTTGTATTTCTATTTCATCACTGGAGACAATATAATGGTGCTACTTTGATTGTTGGAGGTGTTACTTTTTCTGTTTTAGTCATAGCTAAAAGAGTTAAGAAATTGTTTGTTGAGAAAAAATATAAGAAGGCAAGTTTCTTTCCTGAGATTTTGGTTGTTGTTGTTATCAGTACCATCTTATCATCCCATTTTGAATTCAATAAATTGGGTATTAAAGTTCTAGGCAAAGTTGATGTCGATGGATTCCAACTAAGGTTACCTTTTAGTGGTGATCTTAAACCATGGTATGGTCAATTATTCGTCACCTCTTTTATGTGTGCTATACTTGGATTTTTCGAATCAAGTACTGCTGGTAAGAGTTTAGGTTCTAGTTTGGATGTTGCTACCTCTTCAAATAGAGAACTTGTGGCGTTAGGTTCCATTGGTTTAGTGATCAGTTCTTTAGGGGCACTTCCTTCTTTTGGTGGGTATGCTAGATCAAAACTGAACAGTATCAATGGTGCAAATACTCCTATTTCTGGTTTGATCATGGGTATCACAACTTTATTTGTTACTTTTTTCATGTTGGACTATATGTATTATTTACCTATATGTGTTTTGAATGCAGTGATTTGCATCGTTGGTGTTTCGCTGATTCAAGAAACCCCAAAAGAAATCAAGTTCCATTGGAGAACAAAAGGATATAATGAACTTGTCACATTTGTGGTCACCTTATCAACCAGTCTTTTCTACTCCATAGAGACAGGTGTTGCCTTGGGATGTTTTTATTCTGTGATCCGTGTTATCAAACACTCTACAAAGTCACGGATTCAAATTTTGTCGAGAGTGGCAGGAACAGGCACTTTCATAAGCTCGGATTGTGACATGGATGAATGGGATCCAGATCATTTGTCACATGAAATCACTGTTAAAGGCTATAAAGAGTTTAGAACACAAAATGGTGATGATGCTCATAGAAGTTCAGTCAATAGCAGTAGCAGTGGTGGTGCTCATGTTGGCACGCCAAACTTACTAGATAAAGAAGGCTGTTTGATTGTCAAAATTCCGGAACCTTTAACGTTCACTAATACAAGTGATCTGAAGACCCGTTTGAAAAGATTGGAATTAACAGGATCAGCAAAAGTTCATCCTGCTGGATCTAAAAAAGAAAATAGTAGGGTGAGGCATGTTGTTTTTGATCTAAATGGTATGACTTCGATCGATTCATCTGCAGCTCAAATATTGTTTGAGATCATTGATGGATATCAAAGCAGGGGAATTAACGTCTTCTTTTGCCGTGTTTTCAAGAGTATCAAATTAGCTCAACGTCTAAAAGATTCGGGTATTATGGAACTTTTACTCGATTGTGAAGGTGAAGATTTTGGAATCAAGCAGTCTGTCAGCCCGTACTACGATGAGATTTTGGATGCCTTGAAAGCCATCGATGGGATTGAGAGTAGCTGCGATATGTGGGACAATACAAGCTATTACAGTAATTATGTGTTTGACGGTGTTTAAATTAAGTATAAATGGGAAATCATAAAATTGTTCAACTAATAAGCTGTAATCTATATCTGTAAAAAAAGATCTTCCAAATCTTCGCTTCGGTTGTCAGAACGGCGCGGTGATTTCGGTGATTGAGAATGGGGTTTGCGGCTTTTGAACCACCTCTTTGATTGCACCCTTTTTAATTCCAGCATCTCCAATGGTGATAGAATAGAAATTCACTTGGCAATTGACCGTCAAAGATTGGTTATGCAATTATGGGTGAAAAAAAAAAGCTGTCTTTCGTTTTGTAACTATTTTGTCGAACTCTTTCTAAAGCAAAATCAGAGCCGAGTAGTTTCATTAGCATCATCCCCAATCCGATGAAGTTTAGATTTGTTGTACTTTATCAGTTGATACTAACTGACGTTACGCAGGCTCTTGACTCATTACTTCATGATTCACCCCTCAAAGGTCTAGCTCACACTGATGGCAACCACTTGCCAGACTTGCCAGACTCATCGTACTCAAAGGGTCTAATGAAAGATTATTTAGTGGAGACTGACATAATCCTTCAACGAGATAGTGATGGTGACTATGATGATGACGATGACGACTCGGAGAATCCCGATGAAAGAGAAGGCAGTCCAGAGAATTCAAAAGAGGGAGAAAATGACGGCAAGGTGAAAACCTCAATGTTCACATTTAGAGGTACAGTCAAGGACTACATCTACTTAGAGAAAAAAGAAGGCGACACTTCCAACGATGAAACATTGATGGCTCTTACTTCTCAAAATGAGGTTTTCGTCACTCACAATCAAGGTTACTCGTGGGAAGAAGTGGCACCAGATGATGAATTTCTTGGAATTTACCTGAATAAGTACAATCCAGACCATGTCTACTTGTTAGCTGCAAATGATAAGGTTGTTTATTCAAGAGATAAAGGGGATAATTGGAAGTCTTTTAGAACACCCTGTAAGCCTGTCCCTGGTACAAATCCATTATACTTTCATCCAACGAGGCCAAACTACATGATCTTTTATGGTCAGGTTGGTTGTGACGATGCTTACTCTAAAGCATGTAGAACTGCAGCTTATGTTACAAGATCCTATGGTAAGAGATGGTTAAAACTGCAAGAGCACGTAAAAAAGTGTCAGTTTCTAGGAGGGTTACAAAAAAAGGTTGACCCAGATTACATCGTTTGTGAAAAAGAATCAACAGAAGCAACGTCTTTCAAATCAAATTTGGTTGCTTCTAAAAGTTGGTTTGAAAAAGAGAGAACAACAATGTTGGAAAACGTTGTAGGTTTCGTACAAGCTGGTGACTACTTGGTTGCTGCCACAGTTATCGGACAAGATGAATTGAGAGTACATGTGTCTACTGATGGTTCCACCTGGAATGAAGCTTTCTTCCCACCAAACTTTCATGTTGATAAACAACAAGCTTATACTACGCTTTCCGGTGCAACAAAGTCTATCTTCCTGCATATAACCACTAACCCAAGACAGAATACTGAGTTTGGTGCCATTTTGAAATCTAATAGTGATGGTGTTTCGTACGTTCTATCTTTGGAAAATGTTAATAGGGATGGCAACGGGTATGTAGACTTTGAACAAATGTCTGGATTGGAAGGTGTCATTGTTGTTAACGTTGTTTCCAATCCAAAAGATGCCAAAAGGGGTGCTAGAAAACAATTGAAATCTATGATTACCCATAATGATGGAGCACAGTGGTCTTTGATTCAACCTCCATATGTTGATGCTGATGGGAATAAATTTGCGTGTAGTGGAAAGCCATTGGAAGATTGCTCTCTTCACTTGCATGGTTATACTGAAAGGGAAGACTACAGAGATACATTCTCGTCACAGAGTGCCATAGGGATGATGATGGCCGTTGGTAATGTTGGTGAGAAGTTGGAGAATTACTACGATGGTCATACCTACTTAACCAAGGATGGAGGCAACACGTGGAAAGAAGTTAAGAAGGGTGTTTATATGTGGGAGTATGGTGATCAAGGTTCAGTTATTGTTATAGTCAACGGCAAGGATAACACAAATATATTATCATATTCCGTTGATGAGGGTGATACATGGACTGATTATAAATTCACAGATGAATCTGTAACTGTTCAAGACATTTCAACTGTTCCAGGTGATAACTCACTAAAATTCTTACTCTTCACTAGGGTTCCTTTAGCAAGAGGAGACAAGACAAGAGTCTTTCAAATTGACTTCTCTCAGCTGTTAAAAGAACCCTGTAACATGGATCTGAAACATCCTGATATTGACGACTTTGAACTTTGGACTCCAAAACATCCATTTCAATCGGACAACTGCTTGTTTGGGCATGAAATGCAGTACTACAGGAAAATACCAGGAAAGTTATGCCGTATTGGCAAAGCACTAAGACAGCCTTATAAAGTCATTAGGGATTGTGCTTGTACGAGACAAGACTATGAGTGTGATTACAATTATTACAGAGATGCAGACGGTATTTGTAGACTAATCCCCGGTTCCAACCCTCCGTCACATGAGGATATATGTTACGGTGACACCTCCCCTATTCAATACTTCAAGCCAACTGGATATAGACGTATTCCTTTGTCTACTTGTGTTGGTGGTAAGGAGTTTGATAAATCAGGTGAACCAATTCCTTGTAAAGGGAAAGAAGATGAGTTTTTCAAGGAGCATCCTGGTCCATCTTGGGTTCTCATTGTGTTCACATGGGTGGTTATTGTTTCGGTGGTGGCATTCTTTGTTAAGTTTGCTTACATGCTTTATCAAACCAGATACGGTGAGATCCGACTGGATGATGAAGGTAGTTTCACCGTGATTGAACACGACGGAAACTTAATAGCACGTTTGAAAACATACACTGAATCGGTTTTGGTCACCACTTTGGCTATCGGCTCGCAAGGTATCAGAAACTCTTTCATTAATATCAAGAACTTATCGAAGATCTTGAAGTCCAAGATTACCGGTGTTAATTACGTTAATATCGATGCTTATACTGTCTCAGATGACGATATCGATCAACTTGACAGAGAGCAGCAAGAAAGAATCGAAGAGCA
The DNA here is from genome assembly GCA_001661425.1 of Ogataea arabinofermentans. NCBI lineage: Eukaryota > Fungi > Ascomycota > Pichiomycetes > Pichiales > Pichiaceae > Ogataea > Ogataea arabinofermentans. The sequence goes on from KV453848.1 coordinate 1,068,482, forward strand.
GTCATTGTACACTCAATTTGGAGATGCTTATAGTGATGAAGGTGAACCTCTGTTTAGCGATGAAGAAAATGACTTAGGGACATCTTCCTAGATCAGATACAATAGTTCTGTTGACTTGGGTCTCTCATAAATTTTGGTAGTTCATTTATTTGTATTCGACTGGCTTTTACTGCCTGTATTTGTTATTATTCCTTCATATTAGCTCGAAGTTACGATCTCAAGGTTTATATTGCATTCAGAAATTTATTAGTACATAGAACAGACTTTTCTTTAATTACTCAATTTGAACTTTTTGTTTTTTTGTAGCCGGCTCCTTCTCTTCATCTTCACCATCACTGTCATCCTCCCCAAGATCCAATTCTTCTCCACTAGAACCATCGATATCATCTTCACCATCTTCTTCTCCGAGTCCCGGAGCAGCCTCAGTATAGTAAGTAGTAGCATGAGGGAATAAATCGTCTACTATAAGAAGAGCTAGATCCTCACCATGTCTATACTCCTTTCCTGACTTTTCCCCAGTCCAGGAGAAAAAGGCAAAGAAAGATTTCATTCCAATACGGTAGTTTTTCTTGTCATCACTTGAAAGCTTGGTGGTTTTTTGTTTTTGCTTGATCAATTCAGGGTTTATTTTATGAAATTCATCTGGCCAAGAAATTTTCACTGGTGAGGATTTTAATCTTTCTTTTCCCGATTCAGGATCGTTGTATTTTGTGAACTGCTTTGTGACGATCTGATTTGCAATCTCGTTATTCGGAGATTCAAACTCAAAAGTTATTGAAAAATGTGATGGATCTGGGGTTTCGCCGCTCATGTAATCAACGTATATCTCTTTGATATACTCTAGGAACTTCATATCATCTGTTTGGATGTACTCTTGAAAATCTTCATGCTCAGCTAGAACAATGTACCAAAGTCTAGGAATCTTAGCAAAAAGGTCCCGTCTCTTTTTGAACACTGGTGTTGCAGCCTTCAAACGATATATTTCAACATCCTTATCTACTTGATCCATCTCTAACTCACAATCTGCCAATTGCGTGAAAACATTCTCTAGATCGGTACTGTTTAGGTGTTAGTGGCTGGATCCTCCAGGAATATCAAACTGTTTGCTTACTTACTCCTCCTTTAGCTCTGTCGACATTGTACGATTCCAGTTGACGTTTAATTGATTCTTTTGAGCACCGGGGAAGAACACCATTTCTATTCAACTACAAACAAATAATGTTCAAATCAAATTCATTCTTTGAGAAATCAGTTGCACAGCCTTGATCGTTTGTATGTTACTTTAAAGTGGTTTTGAAGAATCATGAGAAGAATATACACTATCTGGGTAGTAATGGGTAGTCTTAATAGAGTCTTTAATAACGTAGTGTGATTGATACAGTTTTTATTACTATAAAAAATTTGACATATACAGGATACTGATACCGTGTCAGCGATCTTTCAAGGTAGCTTCGAGATATTTAGTAATGAAGATTGGATAAGATAGTGTAGAAAGGTAAGAATTTCACTACTCTTCCTCTTCATCATCCGTCAAAATGTACTCGTTCAAAATCTCTTCTTTTGTTGGTCTGTTCACAGGAAAAGTGAACGGCTGCTTCTCTCCTGATCCACCCAAACTAACAATGCATCCATAGCACAGAGGAACTGCTTCCTCCTTGTTGGAGTCAACAAACTCCCTGTTATTAGCTGGCAAAGATTGCAGATACATTTCGAAATTAGACTGCTCTTCATCATTAGTTAGTGGTGCTTTACCGTGTACTGTGATCTGCTCTAACCACGTTTTGGGGTCGTTGTACAATGGCTCGTCACAAAGCACACAGTTCTTCAGTTCAAAATCCGGAGTTATTGGAGGATGTGTCAATTTAGAACCAATTTTCACTACCGTAGAAATAACTTCAGGGTAATCAACTTCAACGGTTGCAAAATATTCCCTAATCAATTCATTGATAGTTTTGTTCTTTGCTGATTTCTTCAAAACTGATTCAACAGTGTTGGCCGCTTCAAAGCGAACTAGATCACATAGGATTGCATAAGCATTGATCTCTGTTTGTAGAACATCACGCAATGGATGAATCACGTGAATTGTGTTGTCCATGAATGTAATATCACCGTCAGTTAGTTTCTTGGAAATCTCCGAGCCTCGTCCTCTGGCAGTTAATGCCAGTATATCATCTGCTAGCTTAGTCATTGAGTGTCCAAATAGAATCACCGAACAGTCTTCTTTGATTGCCGCCCTGTATATTAGCTCTGTCCTTATATTTCCTAGAAAATCTTCTCTGGTAGATTTGTTTGGGCATTGTAATAGTATATCACTCAATTTCATGTTATTATTTATTGGCTCTACTAGATGTGCCTCAAATTCTTGCCCTAGATGTATCTCTTTCAATGAATTCTTGTTTATAAATGAGTTTGGGTCTAAGACCTTAAAGCTAATGTTCAACTGTTTCAGTAATTCAACTCCGTACGATTCCTTCAACTGTTTAACTAATCCCACTATATTCTGAACATTCTCAACCAAGCCTTCTTCGTCAACACATAAAACTATCAACTTGAAACCCAAATGAGCCCTCGTTGCCGAAGACTGTTCCTGTAATTGCGAGATAATGATATCCAATAATACCAGAGATGACTTGCCCATCGACAAAGGTAGCAATACAGTTGGAATAGAGGCCCTGATTTTTTCAATATCATTCCCATATTTGACTTTGAACCTTTCGTCCTGCATCTGTTTTCTTTGTTTTCCTCTGATAAACCTTATAAAGCAGCCTTTACAGAAATTGTCTTTTCTTGATATAACAACTGAGACATCTGTTTTGCAACGTTTACAAGGCGTACCAAGCAGATTGTTCGGATCTNTACACTGTATCATCGTTTCTGACATGCTATATGGATTCTGATCAAGCAAATACTTTCTAAGTGTCCTTTATTCACAAACTCAAATCGATCTCCATGAAATTATAAACCACAAAAAAAAGATCTGAAATATTTTTTTTCTTTTTGCTTGTCATCTTCCCAATATTCTGGCTGTGCTGATATCACGTACTGAAATAAATTGTTCGATTGCATGAATCACTTAGTCATACTTCGTTTTTGTAGTTATTGTAGCTTCAATAATACCACAACCAACAATGTCTGATAAATCTCAGCCTGCAGAAGCAAGCTCGTCGAAGGATCAACAGAAAAAGAAGGTCACGCCTCTAACACAAGAGGAAATACAATACTTGGACAACAAAACGGTCCGCTCAATCGAATCCAAATCAGACCCTACGGCTTTCGTCAAAGAGACAGAAAGTGAAACAAAGATTAAGTTTTACCCAGATTCACCTACACAACGTGTTCATAAGGACCGATTCATTATTAAAGAACCAAGTAGATACTATGACCCATGTCAGGAAAGTTCCAAGATGGCTATAAGATGTATGGAAAATCACGATGAAGACTATAAGGAGGTTTGTGTTGAATACTTCAAAGCATACAGGGAATGCAAGAAAGAATGGATGGCACAGAGAAAGAAAGATGCCTCATATGGTGGTATCTGGTAAGATGGTTAGATGAGAGCTCTTTTGCTCACTGTATATATGACTTTTTAACTACGATTTTAATTTGGCTAGTATGAGTTCTAGCATATTTGAAATCCAATATGTATCGTACGTATGTTAAATTGATGAGAAAACAAAATGATCGATCATGAACATCGACTGTGAATAAATATTGCACTATGAACAACCTTAACTCATTAGAAAAAAACCTCGCAATATGAATCTCACAAATCGTAATGAACAAATAGTAATGATACGACTCTAAAGATTTTTTGTAAAACAGAATAAATAAATGAAAATAATAACTAAACCTCCCAATTGTGCTAAATATGCAAAAAAATAAAATGATAAAAAAAAAAGAAAAATGCTTCATCAAGCATACCCGAAAGAATAAAAGGAGCCAAGAAGATTAGAATTACCCTTTGTAGTTGAGCTACTATTTGGTCTAAGCTTCAGTGCTTTCTTAGAATCGTAACCAAAATTGATATTCTCGTGAACAATATTCAATATATTGGTATTTGCTTCTCTATTTTCAGTCAACTGTTCTTCATCAAGATCTGTCTCGTGCTGCTTATTCTTCCTCTTGCCGAGTGATGCCAAGTCATCTTTTGCAGCTAAGGATGACATCGATGGTAAGTTGCTAAATGAACTAGCTTCAAATTGTGTTGTTGTAGGTGTTTGGTCTACCTTAGTGCCATATAAGCCTGGATTGGTTATCAAGTTCAATAGCAGCAATTTTTGAATACGTGCTTTTTCAGCCTTTTTGTCCGTGTCTAAATATGTCTTAAATTTCATGAATTGTTGAAGATGATCACTACCTGCATTTCTCGATCTGTAGTCATCTGTTGATGTATTGAACAGATCGTACAGCTTCTTGAACGTTTTTCGATCCCCGAATAAATCTCCATCATTTTCTTCTGAACTCCAGTTGTTACGATCCAAATTTGCAGGAATAAAATACAATTCACCAGAAAGTCTGTTGATTGAAACAAAAATTCTCAACTTCAATTTCGATGAGCTAGAATTCTTATATAATTTTCTAGCCAAAACGTTTCCTCTTCTATGATGTTGTTGCTCCCTATTCAAATTTCTTTCGAACAACAAGTTCTCAATTCTTCTTGACCTACCACTAGATAATTCAACCTCAAAAAGCTCGTCAAAATTTGATTCATCTTCATTCTCCTCCTCTTCGTCATCGTCACCATCTCGAGCAATATCGTCATCATCATTATCCATTAAAAACGTATGGCCAACATCATCATCTGAGAAATCAGAATCAGTTGACAAATCATCGTTAGCGTGGGTATTGTTGATTCCACGTTGCGATGGAGCAATACGTGGAAGATCGGGATCATATCTCCACTGTTGCCTTGCAACAAGGTAATCCAACAGTCTGATTCTTCTAGGCCTATCACCATCTCTCGGTCTGAAATTGTCAATAAAATGGCCCTGGCCTCTTCCAACAATGAACCCCCTTGTGGAATCGTGATGATAGAAATGGGGTCTATTTGTAGGGGGCAGAGGTTGGAAAGGTGTAGTTGGCGAAGTTGCAGTGGTACTAGATGCGGCATTTGAGGCATTCAGTGTATCAGTCGTATGCGATGATGTGGTGCTATTGTTCGAGATATTAACATTAGCATGTTCATTAACAGCGCTATTCAACGGTGACCCTGGTGCTGGAATTGGTTTAAGCCGTCTACGACGTTTATACCTCATGTCGTTTCGAATCTTCAAGTCTGTAGTGGGATGTTTAGGGTCTTTTAACAAATCTTCCAAATCGATTTCCAATTTCATCAAAACAAAGTTCTCTAAAATGAGATCTTGACAATCAGGACAAACCAATAAGTTTTCAGGATTGTTCATCGTTCTTTTTCTTCCACCAGGGGGTGTTGGTGGAGACGGAGTGTTAACAAATTCATTAAACGGTGGCAAGTCAAACCATTTAGTCAAGCATTTATATGTAGAGCCTTTATTTCCACACATATTGGAAACTTTGTGAAATATTGAGGAGTTTGGAAATTTGGTCTCTTTATACTTCTCAGATTTCTGTCGTCTCTCAGCATTGACTTTGAGATATCCGAACTTGTCCAGGAAAAATGGTTTCCAATTAGGATCGGAATCATTTGTTCTTTTGTGTCTGCCAACAAATTTTCTAATATCCTTATCAAAGCACAGACTATTTCGTAGTAAATTACTGAAGACTGAAGCTTCAATACCAGTCTTGATACCATCCTCGAACCTCAAATCGTTCTCAAAAAAGTTCACAATTTCACCGGTGAACTCCAAAGTCACAAATCCCGATTCAATTAAACCCTTCACCTTTTGATCATTATCAAACATTTCAGTAAACTTCAGATGTGTCGAGATGTTATCATCACTATTGATGGAATACATAACACCAGGCTGAATAAAACTAGAACTCATTGATTTAGCATTTAGTTTCCCTATATTGGATAGATCTGATTCAGTTTCAAGACTATCTAATTGACAAAACTTTCTTTTATTGCCAATACTTACAATTCTTCTCAGTTGAGCTGCTCTTTTCATTTTAGCATATTCTCCTGTTCTTCTTTCCATCAAATTCTTATTCATCAGTCCCATCAGTCCATATTCATGAATCGCAGTAGATAATCCATGATTGGCATTATGCTCTGGGTGGTTTCGAAAAAATGAGGAGGAAGTTATACTTCTACTTGCAGGATCTGTAGTTAAAACTCTTGGGATGATACTAAAATTGTCATCATTGGACCATCTGATATGGTCATGGGATTGGTTTTGATCGCCTGCCTCCTCTTGTCCCAATAATGCACTTGACGGTAAATCCCTATTTGAACGGTCTAGCTCCAATGTGGCGTTGTTTCTTTCGCTTAATGAAAATGAATCATCGTTTGGTGCAGTTGTATTTATGTCATTGATATTATTGTTGAACGATATTCTGACGTTTCTCCTGTTGGAGGTTAGCGGAATTCTCACTCTGAAGGAGTTAAACTGCTCATTCAATCGCTCTAGTGCTTCACTAGGTCTTTCTGGTTGGCTTGGAGGTATATCGTCTCTATTTACCGGCATATTTAGAGACCAACTGTCCTAACAGGCAATCGATTTGGTGTGGATGAACAAGGTATATGTCTGCCAAGTTGTAAATTGAAGCACACTAAATTTGGGTAATGGTAGCTAATAAAAAATGAGCGTATCTTATTGTTGTATTATAGTTGATTTTTATACTGTACTAGGTAGTTTTGGAGTCCCAAGAGAACATGGACCGATTGCAATCAATACAATAAATAGATGGAGTTTAAAGTGTGCCTTGTTCTGCCATGAAGAAAGGGCAAACATTTAATATCGACGCGTCGTTTTTGGCTTTACGGCGGGGGCCGCACGGGGCTGTGACTGTGAGCGGCCCTACAGGATGTTTGGTAGCTGGATGTCTCTCCCTTTTCAACACTAATCTAAACGATGGGAGAAGGTTATCTTATTCTGTAGCTTTGTTGTTTACTTTTCTGAGAAGACTCGTACAAAAAATAAAAGAAACTTCTTGAAATTTAGAATAGCGCTCAAATCCTTGAAGACTCCTTTCTTAACCCTGCATCCTCATTTCTCTTCTTTACGAAAAGTTGTCAGGACTTCTTGGACAGATAGCCTCAAATAACAGTTTTCACCCTGGTTTTTCAAATTTTTTATAACAGTCTTAAAGATAGCAAGATCAAGTGAGCCTATATTGACACTTGTGGGGGAATGAGGCAAAAATGAGTTACATTCCGATCTTTAAAATATTAATAATAATAAATACATTCTCGATGAAGTTGAAGCAACCCTCGTCCACTTAATAGACCAATCAATCTAGCAGTATCTATCCAGGTTCTGTAACTATGAAACCCACTGATCCTGGTCAGCAAAAAATAAATTCTTCGTTGTAAACTTGAAATGGATTTGTCTGTTGTGATGGTGATTCTTCCCTATTGAGGGTCAGTTAAAACTGATTCCGGTTAAATTTAAATGATTTTCTGAAGCTTAAGGGGGCGACAGTTGATGATCCAAAAAAGAGTAAAGAAACCCCTTTTTGTGTTTCTTTCTCTCAGTTATTTGACTCGAGTTGAAACAGATACGGATGGTCTCTTACATCTAAACAGATATATATATTTCACTGGCGGAATGTATTTCAATGTGTATCCGCATAACACAGCTCTTGCCAAAATGTACCAAGTGAAACGACCGTAGGTTTATGTTTTGCAAGTATTAAAATGCATTGTTTGGTCATCAAAATTTTCAACTTACCAAAGTTTCTTGATGACTATCTTCGATGACTTTAATGCTACCAGAAACTAACCCCAACTCTCGTTTTGAAACTTGGGCGTCAATCCAAAGAAAAGATACGTTGCTATTCCAGTTACCTATTTGATTAATCTTATCATTCCCTATTCCTTACCAGTGTGATAGTTTTTGGTGAGAGTTTTCACCATAATTGTGAGGATAATGATAAGTTTATAGTCTGTGAGACTGAAACAATCTTTCTCAAGAACTTTTTTGTACATCCCCCATTGTGAATAGTCTCGTAAAGTTCTCGTTATAGTAGGTCGGATTTGTATTATCTGCATAATTGCAACTAAAAATGAAAAGTTGGCTAGATTTTCATATCCCTTGTCAGAATTAAACTTGGTATTCCTCAAACTTTCTTTTTTTTTTTTTTCAATGTATCTGGTAAATTTATTCAAACTATATAACCTAAGACTTGCTTGTTTAACTACCGGCCTGTCCTGGTGTAAACTATATAACTAAATAAAATACTATAAATGAATAAGGATATAAATCCTACTTAAGTAGGGAAAAACCTATAAATGATTGAAGAATAAAAGGAAGATAAATATATTCAAGATGTGATAGGGGAATCCCAATATCC